>CM062810.1:233263936-233576801 GCA_031772625.1 Pinus tabuliformis | reverse complement strand
ATAAATTTTATTTGGAGGAGTTGGAGTTAGTTTAACCCATGTGTGGATTGCTAATTGTAGCAACCAAGATCGGTTCTCTCAAGTTGTTTTTAGTTAAACTAGTTCCAATTGTTTGGAAGAACAGTGGAAGCTCAATTGTGCAGTGGGACTTCGGTCAAACTCAATGATCATCCAGTTAATTGATCAATCAACCCAAAATAACTAGTGCATGCACAAAATTTGAGTTCCTTGGTTGTGGTGGAGATTACAAGGTAGTGTAACATTAATTGTAGACTAGTCTTGAGTGTACAGGTGTTGCATTCAATTAGATGATCAACCTTGGGAATTGTGAGTCCATTTTGGAGAAATTCCTAAATAATAGGGGCATATTTATCAAGAATTTCACAAGGAAATATGGGCTCAAGCCGAGGCATAGATTTACTAAGTCTATGTCATAGGTTATTAGTGAGCAGAGAGAGAGGTTATTCACTTGCAGGTTGTGCTCAGTTGAGAAAAGAAATAGTAATACATCTATATTCATCATATTAATGCACGCAGGCATTGGGTTTTTTAGTAGATTTCTTTTCCCAGGAAATTTATTGTGTGCATGTGTGTTATTTCTTATTACATATCTTAAATTTTTGTTCTAAGTTATGAGTTAACTTCCACAGAGAAGTAGAGTAGGTTTTTGTCTTATGATTTTGATTAAAACTTCATGCGCAGTTGCAAATTCACACCATAATTTCTACACCTACAACAACACCAAAAAGTGATGGCCCTCAGCATTGTAGCAAGAATATCACAACTATCAAGGGTCTCGACTTTATTTTCAACCCAGGGTTCGTACAAACGTAAGAGGGATTGGAAAAATGTGTGCAGCGTGTATTATATTCTTCTTTTGTTAATTTTATGCAGGTGAAAACACTGAGATGAGATTCAATTACTCAAAGACCATTCTATTGTTTATGCTACATGTAAAATTTAGAATTGCATGAAATAAAGGACAATAAGAAAATCTATATTAATTGTAGGAAAAGGAAAAAAACCATTTTATCTATGATGAGATAAAAACATGTCTATTATACTATGTACATAAATCAAACTCACAACTAAAATAAAGTGTGTAAATATCAAACCCTGATTTTGCAAAAAAAGGAAGTTTTCTACAACAACTAAGTTAAGGAATCTACTTGGTATCTTGGCTTGTAAAATTCATCTTCATAGTCTTGGGGAAATTGTAACACATAAAATAATACTAACCATGTGTTGGATGCAATTTTGGATGAGTTTCAAATGCAAAATGTAAGCTACTAAAAGAGTCTTTGTTTTATTATATGTGACAATCTAATGAGCAGGAAAATACGCTAAGGATGTGATTTGAAGGTAGAATGAGCTAGGGGAAAGATAAAAGATGGTAAATAATGCATGTACATGTATTCATGTCAATGATATCTAGTGTATTGAACGAATGGGTGACTGTGGAGTCTCCTATATCTTTGCAAAACAAGAAATTGTACATTGACATCACACAGAAATGATGAACAACAACTAAATATTACCAACCAAAGTGAACTTAATACATGAAAATAGGTGCTAAATAAACAAATTAATTGCTACTAAATCTACCATCTATTGCTTCAAGGTATTATGCAATAAAAGTTTGTAATTGAGCTAACTAATTAACCCTGCATAAAACAATATTCAGAATTGAAATTGCATAAAATAAATAAATGAACAAATGCATGAAGGATAATAGTACAAGGTTTTGAGCATCTGGGGTGGACACTAACCTAAGGAATCTTAGACAACTATCTAAGAACCAAGAACCCCTTTCATTGATAAGAAAAATTTCTTGTACATAAAGAGTTGCAATAATGAAACTTTTAAACTAAAGCATCCACTAACTTGACTACTACTAGCTTATTTTGACTTTCTATTTGACTCCTAATGGGCTAATAAATATCTCTATTTATACAATATGGATGAGGGTTAGCGTCCTTGAAAGGAGGACTATTTTCCCTCCAAAATCCCTAAAAAATTGGATCATGCTCCCTTAGTGACCTCCCAGCTACATGGAGGAGTAATTAGTGCTTCAAGCCAATCAAGTTTGATCATCCCACAATAGGGGACAAGTTCCATAAAATTCTCTTACTGGATATCCTCACAATCTATGCCAAATATTCTCAATATCCTACATCGTCAGCACATTACACACACAAAGTATGATAAACATATTTAACCTTCCTGAGAGCTCATTTAAGCTAAGAAAATGTTATTAAGTGCAAAAGGAGAGGTATAATGTGCATAGGAAAGATCAGATGGGCCTTATGATATACCTAATTTGGAGTCCATAAAAGTTCATGAGTCAGTTAGTACCCCAAAGGGAAATGTTAAAGAGATAAGTGATAAGGTGGAGGTTGACCTAAGGGTTGGGGACATCTCCATAACCTCGATCATGGGTTTGAAATCAATGTTAGGGTAAGATGTTGATTTGTATCAAGATATTGGCTTGGATGTTTATGCTCTATCCTTGAAAAATAAAAAATACTAAACGAAATATCCAATACTAAAGGACCTTGATCTTTCAGGTAAGTATATCACAATACCTAGTAATTTATCCATGGATTCCTATGTTGTTCAAAAGTTAGAAATATAAAATTTTAAAGCATAAGAGTATTTATAGTGGTAGGATTTTATCACATTCAAGTTATTTTGTTTTTTCTAAAGTGTCTATGAGTATAGATTCCCTTGATATATAGTCATGTGAATTTGTTCATTCTATTGAAAGGAAAAATCTTGTTGGTGGAGGGAATAGACAAGTCATCTTGGACACCTTTGTGAGTGGGGGGGAATTACCACCTATGTCCGAAGAGGGGGATAACCCTATAAGTTTTATTAGCTTCCATGGGATTGGGTTCATATTTCCCATATGATCCATGAACTTTGACTAAAGGGAGGAGGTCATCTTTGAAATTATCCTAACAGGGAGCAATTAAAGAAGTGAATCAAGGTAAATAGAGGTTGATTACAAGGGGTCTTAGAGTAAGAATAAACCCATCCTTGGTGTTTTAATCAAGATAATTTCAATTAGTTTTAGATTCCTCAGAGGGCAAGCCAAGAGACTAGCCCTTAAGTGATTGTTGGAATTAGATAGATTAGATATAGTTCAAATACAAGAGATAAAGGGATTAACTTTTGAACTCTAAAAGTGTTTGGGAGGATGGGAATTCATTGATTTAGACTCAAAATGGTTTGTTTGGTGGATTTTATTACAATTTGGAATTATAATGTATCCATTCTAAATGATTTCTCTATTCATTCAAGGCTTTGCACAAAGGTATACAGTAAAATCTTGAACTTGACTTTGATTATAGTAAATGTGTATCGGCCTTGTGAGGGTAAGTAAATTTATTAGGAGAATTTTTTTGCTTTTGATCATTTTAAAGTTGATAACCTCATTATTGGTGGGTGGGGACTATTGTTGTAGAATTTAGCAGGCCTTGTGAGGGGACTCACGAGACGAGAACCAAACTCTTTAGCAACAACGAGGGAGATTTCCATTGTCACCTTAGCAATATTCCTCCTACTCTTTACTGAAATTTCCGAACAAAGGAGTGTTCCCAATACTCACATTTAAGGATATTCTAATTCTTAGGGTTCAAGGTGGTGAAATATAGGCTAGGTGAAGACACTCTATGATTGACAAATGCTTAATTATTCTTGATAAGTAGCAACATATCGTGCAACTATACTAGTCAATAGATACTTGTATAATCTAGGGTTTATTGATACACAACAATAAAGAAATTCTAGGCACATAAAATTCAAAGAAAGGATTTGCTAGAAGATTAGATCAAAAAAAAATAGAGCAATCCATTAAACTAAGAATCAAGTTAAATCTAGGCTAGGGTTAGGGTTTCCAAGCTGGCACAAAAAAAACTAGAGAAGGATGCTGTCAACCCTCCTAGGTATTGAGGGACGAAGTTCTAATGCTTCTCCTACAACATTTTTTAAACTCATAAGGCTAAGTGAGATTATGAGAATTGAGCCCAATTGCTTATAGCCCTATCTAGCTCATATATATATATATATATATAATATATATATATATATATATATATATATATATATATATATATAATGAGAAAACAAACTTTTAACTAATTGTTATACAACAACATTTTACAATTGTGAAAATTGAATTAAATTCTTCATGTGTACAACAAAATAATATAGATTATACGTAGATTGTAAATTTTCCACTAACAACCTAAAAACAGTGTGCATGTGCTAAAATTTATGGCATATCACAGCCAATAATTAGGCAGCACATGCCATAAATTTGCTCAACATTATAAAGAATGATATTTCAAAAAAGTTGAAAATATATGTGTTGAACATGAAGGAGTCAAAACTGACTTTATTAATCAAATAATAATGTATATCCAACTATATTTTCAAATTTATGCAAAAACTTGGACCAAAAATGACTTTGGAATCCAAATATGTTAAATTTCCATACGAAGGCAACTAGGTGCCATGAAAGAAGCAACATAATGAAATTTTATGGTTTGGACCCTTCTGATAATATTTTCGTGGTCATAGCTCTACAAAAAATACATTAATTATCACTGAAAAATAATCAAACCATCTAAAAAGGACAAGAAGTTGCTAGAAAAACTAAAACAACCTTATAGGAACAAACAACAAATGATGAGATCACTCCTTCCTTGTCACTCAATAAATTTTTGTTTTCAGCAAGACACTTAGGCTTCTTAACTCAGAAGAGAAATTGTATGATCAAGAATGATAACTTAAAAGTGTAGCATACCTCTCTTCACTTTTTTCCAACCTCTTCCTTCAATGGCCTTTTACTTCTTTTGTAATGCCTTTCAATTAGTTACAAGGTAACTACCTTTAATTTATTTTAAATTTAATAAATTAATTGCTTATTTTAACTTCGGGAGAAGAGGTTTATTTGAAGGAAACTTTGTAATTTTGAATTATTTTTGAGTAGGTGGGGTCCCACAGGCTCATATGCATAATATATATACTAATGAATAAACTAAGGGGTTTCATGTTATAGAATATGATTTTGAAATTAGAAGACTACCAAATGCATTGATGTTTGTAGTCGACACATGCATAAGCAGTTTCTTATGCCTAGTGGAAAAAGCTCAATGTAGAAACATTGTAGTGGATGTGGGACAGTGTTGTTATGCATACATTAAATACTAGACATGTATAAATATAAACTCAATAATGAAACTATATGATAACTAGAACAAGAAGCACATAATAAAATACTTAGATACACACCATAACAATGGAGATTTATTCTAGAAAGAACAGGCATAAATATAAGCCAAACAATGAAACTAAATGATACCCAGAACGACAACAACAAAATAAAATGTTCAATGATATTCCATAACAACAAATATTTACTTTGGAAACCCAAATAGAAAAAGTAGATTGATTGGGGATTTTATTAAGCAAGAAATTTCTTACAAAAGGGTGAGCTATACACATATTTAGTGTTTTGTTTTGCACTAATAGGAAATTTGTAGATGGTCATGGCTTGAAAAATATTTACTCATTGGATAAACTCAATTTCCTTCTTCTCCTTTGATCATCAAGCAAACTCTCATCTTTGTTGTTTCCCTTCTTCATTTCATCCTCATCTCTCCTTTTTGTTCAATGTCTTTCTTCGCTGGAGCCTTCATGTTTTATGGGCTACCTTGGAATTTCAACCACCACATTGGCTCATTTCAACTTACAGGTATATTTGGACATTTCCTCAACTCTACTTAAAAAACAGTTAATTTTTTATTGCAAAGTTTACAAAAATATTTTGATGAAATTCCAATTCAGATCAAAGGACATTAACCTTTTGCATGGGGGGGAGCATAAAGGAGGCATCTAGTGATGGAAGATCAACAATAAGCTAAAATAGATTGCACTGGAAGTTCCACTAGAGATAGATCTTAAGGAAGGAAGCAATTATAAAGTGGGGGATTTCCCATGGGTTAAGTTGACGTCATTTTCATGCAGTTTGTGGAGGATAGGCAAAACAACTCAAAGAAACATTGATCTACTAATTTGAGGAAGAGATGTAGATACAATGAGTACAAATTTTTCATTATACTATGCATCCTTATATCTTATTCCAAAGGACCTTGCAATGATAAAAATACCATAAATTATTAACCAGAGAGAGCCATTTTCTAAGTTGGATTTTTCCCATACAAGTTTCTCCAAATAATCTCAGGTTGTATATGTATGTGTGATTCAATTTTGAATTTTGCAAGCATAGACTTGTTAAAGAAACATAATCATTATTAATGCATGATAAATTTTTAATGTAGTTATGAACTTGATAAAAATCTTCTAGAGTTCATATTTTTGGAGGTTGCGTTTAGTGGTTATTTTATAACCCATTTCAAAAGGTGATATTACTGGTAACACCCTTTTTAATTAAGGTAGTTTTTTGACATTTTGAATATTTTTATCTATAAAGTATCAACATTTTTTTAATGTTGTTTTTCAATTATTATATTTTTTTGTCTAAACTGTCTATTTTTAGTTTCTTTTTTAATAATGTTTTTCCTTTTTATAAATTCTTAAACAAAAACATAAAATTATATCATTTTTAATAATATTATACATGTTATATATTATTTATATTTTGAAATTATAATTTATCATCAAATTGTGTATTATTAATTAACTTAGGGTGACATACATGTTTTTTTGTGGAATAAAATGTGTATTGCCTTTGAAACAAGAGATTACATGAAATAAATTGAGGTTTTAGATTGGTTGGTCATTAGGGAAAACCCAACCATACCAAAAATGTACCCTCCTAAGAGAGGCAAAATACAAAACATTGCCTAGGAATTCAAAATATACCATACATATGCTAATATACCGGCTTTCGAGGCCATAAGAGAAAAACAAGTAAATAGGAAACTGAGAAACCAAAGACATAACAGGAATAAAGAGACTAGGAAGAGGAATCTGAATCCGTTATCGTAACCTGGATTATCTCCTTCTGTTGCCTAATGAGAATCCAGTAGTTGGGGGAAAGCCAAGGTGCTTCTCGATGTGCTACAATCATTGATCCAAGTTTTTCATGTGTCAATACAAATGTGCCATTGAGAGGAGGAGGTTCTCTGTGTGGATGTCATACATTTTAAATACAATGTATATTATTACTAAAAAACAAATTTTAAAAAAAAAAATAAAATAATAATAATAAATTCCAAATACAATGTTGATAGTTGTAATTAAATAATATTACTTTTAAATGCTTAAAAACACTCATACACACACATTTAAAAGTTATATGTAGTGAAAACCATACATATTTTGGAAGATGTTTTTGTTAAAACACCATGTCAAATAAATTATTTTAAAATAAAATGAAAATGGAAACAAAATTTAAAAAGAGAAACACTCACAACAATAAAATGAAAAACAATAATAAAGTAGATCACAAAAGACTCAATTCAACAATATGATTTAAATAAATAAATAAAAACTAAAAAACTTGGGGGTAAGGGAGATTGAATTTTTCTTTTTCTTTTCATTTTTATTTTATGTGCAAGGGGGTAGGGGTGAAGTTGTTGGCAATGCACCAACTGCTTCCTTGGAGCGACAATTGAGGGTGTCGATAGGAGGGGTGTTGAAGAATCTAGGGAAAAGTAGTGTAGTGTGATTCTTCATTACTTGATAACAATTTGTGGAGTCTTTTTACTTTTCTTGTTAGCTTAATATTATTCTTATTCTTATTAATGCATGTGTGTGTACTTCATCAAACTGTTACCAAAACATAAGAAAAATAACACAAGATATTGGCTCTCGACCAAGGCCAAAACCTCTCTTCTCTTGAGAGGAAAACCATTCAGTGAATTTCTCTTATTGAAGCTTCTATTGATCAATGCCAAACCCTAGACCCCTGACAAGAAGATCCTCCAAGCACAATTCAAGTCCTCTCTTCCGTTCTGCACTTTGTTCTCTGACACATAGGCTTCCTCCTTCCGGAATTTCTTTGATTCTATGATTGTATGGTTGTTCTGCTACCCTAGTTTTCTTATGTGTGGAGGGTACCCTTAGTGAATTAGGGTTCTTCCACATTTGTTAGAGAGATAGGATCCTTCACTATGCTTGGGAGTCCTTTTAGACTTGATTTCTCACCCAAACAATGGATTGTTCATTGGTTGTTGTTATACCCTCACTACACCTCGCACGTGTGACTATTTCTAGCCCTAGAAAGAGTCCCTTTTACTTTGGTCTTCCTCTTTTCTACTTCGCTTGATGTTATTCCCTCTTCACTTAGATAGAAGGCCTAATAGGCCTAGTTTTAATCTCAAACAATGATGGATGAGAAATCTTAAAGTTGTTGCTGAAGTGACTACAGTCAGCCCTTCAATTCCTCACACGTGTGGCTACAAATAGTACTTTATTCTTCGGTTTTATTTCCTCCTACGCTACTCTAGAGGCTCCCTTAAACTTGAATTTTCCACCTTTCACTTGACTACACTTGCTCGCTGATTTCAGAGATAAAATTCGCTAATTTTAGAGCTTGAGTGTGTTTTATATGGGAATAGACATCCTCTATAAATAGAGGTATGTCCCTCCTTTTCAAGCCGAATTGACTGTCCATTAGGCCGACTTGACAGTTTCATCAGAATTCATATTTGATTCATTATTTGGCTACTTGGAGACTCGTTGATGCTAGGAGAGGTTTTGACTTGCCTTGGAGGTGTTCCCATGACCTTGTACGTTAACATACATAATGTAACATTCCCTCAAAGGGTCTCATCATAATTACATTTTGACTTTGACTCTCTATAAGCACTTTAAAATGTGCTTGACCTATTTTCAATGAGCAAGAAACTCATTGACAAATAATATCAAAATAATTTCTATTTTCTTGAATAAATACAAATATCAAAATTACATTTATGAAGACCTAGCCTAGTTACATTTCCTTCAACACTCCCTCTTAACTAGGGAGGTATTCATACAACATTATAAGGTGTTTGGAAATCTTCAATCTTGAAGAATTCACATAAGAGAAACAGGATTAGCAATCCATCTGTTATAGCATCATATCCATCAGCATTGTCATAGTGTAAGGCCTTGACTAACAGCTCCATCTCTTTACAGGACCATGAGCTATAATTCTGGCGATACCAATGATTTATAGACACCTTCATCATTGTCTCTCGGGGTACATACCCACCAGGGTGTTCTCCGAGTATGACCTTCTAGGACTATTCTTATCTTGGGTTCTCGACCCTTAAATAATATTTGTCCTCTTGCCTACTATTGTCTTGGATGCCCCACACATCCTCAAATAATAATATTTCTCCTGCCTACTATTGTCTCAGATGCCCTACACATCCTCAAATAGTATCAGATGTCAGAGGATTACACAATCCTCCCATTCTTTCTTCCCAAGTGAAGGCAAGAATGTTGTGTCTATCTTGTGTCTATATTTCTATTCATGGCCTTCATCTAGACTTATGGTTGTTAGTCCTTGTCTATTGCATGACCCATGAAATGGAAAACACATTTGTCACTCCTTTGTAATCAAGGGTGATCCAAAACTCCCTCTTGATCGGGGACTTATCAAAGCTCCCTCTTAAATGGGGACTCTTTCCTTCATCAACAGCTTCTTCTTCACGGGTCCTTCAGCTGCTTGATCTCCTTTCTTTCTTGATGTCATGAAGTCTTTGTTCTAACTTCTTCTAGGTAGGGCACCATCCATTGATCACTTTCCTCCCTGATTTGTCATGTAATTACTTCCTTCGAGGAAAGTGGCTTTCATATCATACATCAGGTTTTCTTGTCATCTTGGCTACTCCTTTGTCATATTGTCTATGCTTCGGAATATTCTTCTCATGGATGCTTCATTGTACTTTCTTGTTGACATGCTTCGACCTAGTAGCCCATTATGACTTCATATTGATATTGCTTCAACATTGCCTTTTGCTAGATGGTTTCTTCATCACGACATCTTCGTAGAGTAGAATCATTTATCTATATATTTTATATCTCCAAGGCCTTCATGTGTGTAAAGGTTCCTTTCTTCCTTTATCAAATTTTTCTTGCCTTCTTTCGGGAGATATCTTTAAAGCATCTTGTCGGATAGTGATTCTCGGTGATCATGTTGTTCTTCCACATGCTTGATCTCTTTCTTCATTTGCTTCTTATTAGATAGGTCAACAATATGATGCTTCTTGTGAGAGAATTCCTTTTATTTCTTGCTTTTTGGACTTGTCAGCATTTCTTCTTGCTTCTTAGTCAGCAATCTTATGCTCCTTATGTGAGCATGTTCTTGGTGAAAGAGATTCTTTCATGTTATATCATGTTATGGAACTATACTCATGACTTAATAGTATACAAATTATAACATGACTTAAACTTTGATGCATACATACCTCATCTTGATTCTCCTTTGATCATCCTTTGGCATGGCCCTTCGTGCTTCATCTTAACTTGCTTGCATATCATTATTTTCTTGAAACCCATGAATGGGATTCCCAATGAGACATCTTCTTTGGTCCATGAACCTTCTTTTGAAGATTCCATCATAGGATCTTAAAGATCCTTTCCTTGCAAATGTTTCCTTTCTTTTGATGATGGAGCTCTTCTAAGATTATCAATTATGATCAATTTTCCTTTCATCGTGGATTAGGTCCTATACTAGGTATGATCCTTCTACATGAAGATCTTGAGCTATATCTACCATTCTCCTATATTCTAGAAGATATTTCTACTTATGCATTTTTGTTCTTATCATAAATGCTACATCTTCATGAGTATATAGAATTCTATGTACATCATGATTCTAGATTCTAGAGGATGTTTCTATCCATGCAATATTAATCTTATTCCTACATGCTCCTATACTTCTCAAAAACTTTGAAAGAAGTATAAAAGTAAAGAGTTTGACCTAGTCATAGTAGAGATCTGGAGGATCTTCGTTCTTTCGCTTATTTCCTTGTTCTTTCACCTCTTGAGTCAAGTGAGCTTCTTCCATCTTTATTTTGTTGTTGTTTTCCTTTTTAAGCTTAGGACAATTCCTTTTGTAATGTCCATATTCTTGGCATCCAAAGCCTTGGATCTTGTACATGTCTTTGTTTTTGTTCTTCGTGGACCAAACTTGACAAATTTACCCTTTCTTTTGGCCATGGTAGCAAATGCTTGCTCCTTTGATCCCACATCTTCTTTTGCCTTAAGTCTGGTTTCCTTTTTTCTGCATAGAGACCACATTTCACTGAGAGTGGTTACTTCCTTCTTGGCATATATGCTAGATGTGAAGTTTCCCCACTTCTCAGGTAGATCATTGAGTACTACAGTTGTCATCTCTCTATCATACATGACTTCCCCAAGCTCTTGAAGTTGATTTCTCATTTCAGAGATTTTCATGAAGTAGGGAGCTATTCCTTCCTTTGTTATATTCATCTTGTATAATTCATTCCTCAAATATATTACTTCTCCGTTGTGGATACCAAGAATAGCTCTACTATCTTATCATAAATTTCTTTTGATGTCTCAAACTTGGAGACATAAGGAATGAGAGAGTATTTGGTTGATTCTATCGGAATCCTTTGGGCTCTTGTCTCATCCTTATTGTACTTGGCTAAGGCTTGAGTCTTTTCCTTATCAGGGATAGTGATATTCCCTTTGACATATTCAAGGATTTCATTCTTCTTGAGAAGTAGATCAGTCCTCTTCTTCTATGCAAGGAAGTTATTGGTACCTACCAATTTATTGCTTTCCTTGCAAAAAGACATTGACGTATATTCATAAGGGGACATGTACTTACCTGATAGGTTTTGAGATGTAATGGATTTTCTTCCTCCTTGAAGGCTTGATGGTTTGCCTTCCCTAGATCTTGAGGTTCTTCAAGTTGCCTTCTCCAAGTGGACTTGATTGATGTAGGTCTTGCTTCAATATGCTCTTCTTTGTATGTGCCTTTATGTAAGGCTCTTCTTTGAGCTTTATAGACCTCCTTAATGCTTCAACTTTGTAGATGTATTTCCTTGATGAGTGTTCTTGAGTTTCCCTTTCCTTTATGTGTCACCTTAGCTTTGATACCATGTCGAACAATCTAAGGCAAAGTCGTGTAGTGTGATTCTTCAATACTTGATAACAATTTGTGGATTCTTTTTAATTTTCTTGTTAGATTAATATTCTTCTTCTTATTATTAATGCATGTGTGTGTACTTCATCAAATTGTTACCAAAAAATAAGAACAAGAATTCAAGATATTGTATCTCTACCAAGGCCAAAACCTCTCTTCTCTTGAGAGAAAACCCTTTAGTGAATTTCTCTTATTGAATCTTCTATTGATCAATGCCAAACTCTAGACCCCTGACAAGAAGATCCTCCAAGCACAAGTCAAGTCATGTCTTCCATTCTACACTTTGTTCTCTAACACATAGGCTTCCTCCTTCTGACGCTTCTTTGATTCTATGACTGTACTGTTGTTCTGTTTCCCTGGTTTACTTATGTGTGGAGGGTACCCTTAGTGAATTAGGGTCCTTCCACCTTCGCTAGAGAGATAGACTCCTTCGCTATGCTTGGGAGTCCTTTTGGACTTTATTTCTCACCCAAACAATGGATTGTTCATTAGATATTATTATACACTCACTGCAACTCACACGTGTGAATGTTTCTAGCCTCAGAAACAGTCCCTTATACTTCGGTCTTCTTCTTTTCTACTTTACTTGATGTTCTTCCCTCTTCGCTTAGATAGAAGGCCTAGTAGGCCTAGTTTGAAATTCAAAAAATGATAGATGAGCAACCTTAAAGTTGTTATTGAAGTGACTATAGTCAGCCCTTCAATTCCTCGCACGTGTGGCTGCAGACAGTCCTTTATTCTTTGGTTTTCTTTCCTCCTTCTTCACTGCTCTATAGGCTCCCTTAAACTTGACTTTTCCACCTTTCACTTAACTACACTTTCTC
This sequence comes from Pinus tabuliformis, assembly GCA_031772625.1. Classification (NCBI taxonomy): domain Eukaryota; kingdom Viridiplantae; phylum Streptophyta; class Pinopsida; order Pinales; family Pinaceae; genus Pinus; species Pinus tabuliformis. The sequence continues at coordinate 233,563,838 of CM062810.1, read as the reverse complement.
ACTGATTTCAGAGATAAAATTCACCAATTTCATAGCTTGAGTGTGTTTTCTAGAGGAGTGGACAACCTCTATAAATAGGGGTGTGTCCCTCCTTTTCAGGACCGACTTGACAGTTTCATCATAATTCATCTTTTAATCATTATTTGGCTGCTTGGAGAGGATTTAACTTGTATTGGAGGTGTTCCCATGACCTTGTACGTTGACATACATAACGTAACATGTCCTCGAAGGGTCTCATCATAATTACATTTTGACTTTGACTCGCTAGAAGCACTTTAAAATGTTCTTGAACTATTTTCAATGAGCAAGAAACTCATTGAAAAATAATATCAAAATAATTTATGTTTTCTTGAATAAATAAAAATATCAAAATTAAATTTATGAAGACCTCACGTAGTTACATTTCCTTCAACAAACGGAGGGATGGAGAACCAGTTGGAGAACTGGTCAAGAACACTAAGGGGAGGGGAGGGATGGAAAACCAATCACTCCCTTGGAGCAATGGTCAAGAACACTAACCCCGATGGGGGTGTTTGTAAATGTGCCAAGGAGGGAGGGGAGAATTTTGGTCACCCCATCATCACCCCATGCATTAAATAGGGGGTTTCATGGCCAACCAACCCTACACACTCACACATGTTCACGAATAGCACTCACACATGACACAAAGCATTAATATGGAAACATTCACAATCACCTCATCTTCTTGGTGTTGCTAGTGGTGCTTTAAAGTTGTCTAGATCCTTTGTTGTATCATCACACTTCCTGTGGGATTTTTCCTCCCCTACATATGAATTTGTGGTACACCGATTGAGGAAGGTCTAGGGCCACCTGGTTTGGCCTTCCATTCATTATGTATTGTTGATTGGTGGCACTCTACAACCCTCAACTATATGCTAGGGTGAATGCATATGGTTTGTACACTCAATGGCAAGATGTTCGATGTTAGGATTATTTTGGGTTCATATGGAACTTTTCTCCTCCAAACTCATTGGTAATATTTTTGTTACAACCCTTCCATATAGATTTGTAGTTGCAATTTTGTGGTTTAGGTTTTCTAGTTCAAGAAATTGTTTTTTACACTCTAGTTAGTGATGGTGACTTGTTGTATACTCTGGGGAAGTTACCCATCATTTCTCCATCTCAAGGAGGGATCTATATTGCATATATTTTCTTCCGACACTTCCGTACACTTCCTTGGATTTTTCTATACTTGGCACCCCTGTCCCTAAATCTCTTCACCGTTCCATCCTTGCTTTTTCCCCCTTTGACTTCAAGCTCACACCCTTCTCTTGTTTTCCAAGTCTCCTCTATCTAGGAACTTACTTCTCCCTATTACCATGACGTGGAAACGTATGCACCTAAGAAATGGATTTAGCAGTCGAGGCCCCATTGGAAGGCCTCGAGCCTAGTCTTAAGCTTTATCTATAGCATATACTTACCATTTATCCATCCCCTCAAAATTCCACATTGAAATTTGTTTACTCAAGGCTCAAGTGGTTCACAATAGGATTTCCCCCTCTAACTTAGATATTCAAGCCGATGTTTTTGATTGGATTCCATGCCCTAGACACACTAGGAGTCATAGGTATCAATACTTGAACTCCATAACTTTGTATAGGAAAATGAAAACAATGTTGGTTCATGTCATCCATGAGAATCATGTAGACCAAAATGAAATCATTGTCCACCTCGATGATATACAACAGGTCCAAAAAATTTCCACTCTTGTTTAGTTAGCATGGACACCCAACTAGCATATAGAGATGCATCTACAGTGAAGGAGATAGATGGCACTAGATCCAAGCAAACATGATCTCGCCCCTGCAACTTCTTTCGAGAAAGGATGAAATCCTAGGTCCACTATAATTTCATGTTTGAGGAAGTCTCTTCCCCATGAAGTTTGTTGTCACTTTTAATGGAATCCGTAGCACAAGTGCTTCGAGAGACATAGAAATCTTCCTAGAGACAGCCTCTGAGTTGATTGTAGACCAGTGCCTAGGACATCTTAGATAGCGGAGTGCATGGAATATTTTCAAGAGGGGGTTTCTGCAGCACTCCAATTGTCATGTTATTAAAAAATAATAAAGGGGGCTTGGTTCAATAGTCTGACATCCAGGTAAACTCAGGCCAACACATGCATCTGAATGCTCAGGGGTAAATCAAGCCGACCTCAAAGAGAAATCCCTTGCTCTGGTGGCCGACGCACAAAAATCACATAGCATAATATTGCAGTTGTAGTAAAGGTGAAGAGGAGGAGAGAAAGGAGGGGATTCGATGCATAGGGCTGTAACATAATCCTAAGCTACAATGTCCTGGAAGAGGTATGGAAGATTGAAGAGGTGGAATGGTAGAAAAAGTGGAGTGGAAATGAAGGTTTTCAGGCCATATACCTCATGGGCACATTTGTCACTAAAATCTTAAGAAAATATGTGCACATTACAGGTACTTAAGTAAATTTGTAGCTTACACAGGTACTATTGTTGCTTAGTAACAAATATAAAATCATGAATAAGGGGAGAAACCGACAGCTTGACTACACTATTTCAAAGGGAGAAAAACATACATGAAGTGATAAACATAAGAGGAAACATATTGCGCATTGATCTACTTGGAATCACCAGAATAGTTTCATTAATACTTGGAGGGTCCAAATAACCAGTCCATTACATTCAACATGTATGTAGCTCAAGTCCCTCATGAACAAGCACTTAGAACCAAAATGGAACCAAAGAATTTGGACCATTGTGGGTGCAGAATTCTGGAAACGCTATTAAGTGTTTCCCCCTCTTATTTATATAGAGAAGGGGGGCTTTGAATCGACATTTACAACATATTTCAGCCCAGTGCCAGTTGTCATATTGACTAGCTTCCTCAGCCTACGGTAGCTCTGCTGCCCAAAATGATTTTCCAAGGATTTGATTCCTTTCTTGGAAATAAACAGAAATTATAGAATAATGAAAAGAAAAGGAAAAAAGAAAGATGATGGAGAAAGTATACCTCTGTTGTTCTTGTGAAGTCCTCTAATCAGGCCACATCTCTGCTGTGATGTGCCTTTCTTACTGCTCGGTTGGTTCCTATCACTTTCGCCTTGATTGTCTGTCATCACCACACTCTGGGGTTCGTAGCGATCGACTGTGTTTGCTTGTCACAAAGAAGAAGTGGATATTTCCCTAGCAGACCTTCATTGGGTATTCGAGTGGAGTTCCATGCTGAGCCATTAAGTCTTCCTTAGCCCCCCATATTGATTTACCATTGCACCATACTTCATTCAATGCTTCAACTGTCGATCCATCCACCTTCAAAGCCTTGTACCATACTATTAGGGCTTTACAGCAACGTGACTTTTACTAGATATCATTTTGGGATTCAACTGCATTAAGTAAATCATTCAAAAAGAGAGATCTCTACTTGAATGGTTCATGAGGCACAATACTTGCTAAGGTTTTTCAAATGGGGTAGCAAGCTAAGTGGGCTTGATTGTGGGGAAAAATACACAGTTAAAAGCACTTGAGCCAGAGGCGATCTGGGGTGAGTGAACTCCATGGAAGTCCTGGTTACCGGGTGCAAACCCTGGAAGTGATGATTGACGCTATGTGATTCATTTCACTAGTTTCAATCCCACTTCTTCACCCCTGTGAGCATCACCCGATGCAATGAGTGCTAAGTGAACTATTCAAAAATCATGAGAAATTAGTCAGTTACAACTACCTCTCATGGAAATGGTCATACGTGAAAGACTTACTTAACGCAGTTGAGTCCCAAAATGATAACTAATATAATGCACTGTGTAAACCCCCTAATACTTAAATTCAAAAAGAGTGAAGGGATCTCTACTTGAATGGTTCATGAGGCATAATACTTGCTAAGGTTTTGTGAATGGGGTAGCAAGCTAAGTGGGCTTGATTGTGAGGAAAACTCCACAGTTAAGCGCACTTGAGCCAAAGGCGATCTAGGATGGGTGACCTCCCAGGAAGTCCTGGTTACCGGGTGCAAGCCTCGGAAGTGATGATTGACGCTATGTGATTCATATTCACTAGCTTCAATCCCACTTCTTCACCCCTATGAGCATCACCCGATGCAATGAGTGCTAAGTGAACTATTCAAAAATCATGAGAAATTATTCAGTTACGAATACCTCTCATGGAAATGGTCATACGTGAATGACTTACTTAACGCAGTTGAATCCCAAAATGATATCTAATATAATGAACAGTGTAAAACCCCTAATACTTAGAGACTTTTACTCTTAAAAGTGCTACAAAACAATGAGTTCTGGTGCCCCTTGGCCCCCTTTGGTTTAGCCCCTGTCTACATTTCTTATCATATGACTCGGGGATATGACTAGGTGCTTAACCCAATATCGGAGGCTTCTTATCAACGGCTTGCAATCGGGAACTTTTAACTTCGAGTTGCGACCTTTCAACTTCGTCAATCGTTAGTCGTCGATAGCCCTTTAGCACTTAGCCCTTGGTTCTTCGACCCTTTATATGACCGTGAGCCAGCCCCCCTCATTGGAGGCCCTTTATCACATGATCGTGATCAGAGTTTTAACTTGGACGTAACCACATGCCTCATTCTGCAATTTTCAATTGCCGATGTGACATCATCCACTACCACACAGCCCCACTGGAGGAGACAGAAAGGGCCCACTTGCCCTTGGTTTTTTGATGAATGTCTTTGTTAAATGCTTTTCGGCCTTCCCGGGTGATTTACAATATCATAGCGTAATTCACGATATCGCAATATTTGAGTGTTGTCACCCCGTCGGTGCACCAATTCGCTAATTTTCGATACGTTGTTGCAATCGTTGATATGTCTAGACACACTAATCGTCGATATGCTTGGATGAGAAATCGTCGATCTGCCAATTTGTGATATCAGCGATTGTTGATCACCGATTTCACCCAAAACCTCTGATTTCCTCATCGCTTTCTTAGACCCGCCGATTTGCAATATGTTCCCAGACCTCCAATATTCTCTTCTTCTTCATTTCAAAGGAAACAAAACCCCTGAACTTCAACAGGCCATATCTTCTGATTTGGAAGTCCATTTTTGGGCCTCCACATACAATTGGAAATATTATTCCGAGAACTATCTAATAGAGAGCATCTGATTTATATTGGATATATTATGTGTCTTGGAAGATGGCTTCAAACGTAATTGATATTTTTACCCTTTTGATAGTTGAAAACATATTTAGCAGCGACCGACAACATTGGCTCCAACTGGGGACAGTGCCTTGCTAGCAAGGTGTTCAGAACCTACAAACCAACAGCCTTCACCATTGGGAATGGATTTTAAAATATAATGAACTTGTACAACCATAAAATCTCCATGAAAATTTATTTGCAGGGAGTCCTTTCCTCATCAAACTAAAATACAGAAAAATAAATTCTATCAACTGGAAAATAAATGCTCAGCTAGTGAGCTTATTTATGTACAACTCCTACTTATGGATAGGGCTCAATTCACCTAATTGATTTCAACCCTCCAATGGATCCAGGCAAACATTAGGGTGCTAGACCTAATGCCTCCATGCTGCTGAAATTTGAAAATCAAAACAAGTATGCACCATGAAATATCTTCAACCAAAAAACCTAGTACATGCTCTGGGAACACTCTTTGTTGCTGACTTAAGAATGTCATCATGTAGTCATCTACAGGGTCACATAACTGACAAGAAATATTTGCATCTGCCTTTTTTTCATGCAAAGTCTGTTGACCAATATCTTCTCGTTCAGGTCAGTCACAAATATGGTTCAACTCCTCAGCTTTAGATTTTTCGAGCAAAACTAGTTGTTGGAAGCCTTCTCCCCACATGCTTGTAGGTTTTAACCCTATATAAAAATTACCTGCATAGGATTTCTAACAACAACAAATAAAAAAAGGTGAGAGCATAACACATAAAACAAATATACACAGAGATTTTCCCCTAGATCTCAAATCGGGACTACCAGATTGATTTTTCATAATATTCCTTTCAATGTTACAACACATATATACATGCCGAAGCATCCAATACCATGAACCAAAAACCATTGCGCCCATAACCATGTGCAAAAACCATGCACAAAACCATGCACAAAGCCATGCACAAAACCATGGAAAAAACCATGGGTCCAAAAGAAAAACCCTAGGGCGTTGCCCCAGACCTCATACAGGGGGGCTAACCGCCCCCCTACTATGCATCGGTGCAAAAAAGGGGGGGCTCCTCCCCCCCCTCTAACCCCCTAGTTTAACTACTGGGGCTAGTCGTGGAAAGAATATAACACAACCCCACATTCTCCCACTTGTTGTTTTCTTTCCACAAGGGGCAACAAGAGAGCTTAGTCATTTACCCAGCCCTACAGCACCCATTGTTTCTCTACACCAAGATAACTTCTCAGAGCTCACAGATTTTGTCAATGCATCTAGAGTATTCTTCAAAGTGTCCACCTTTACCAGCAACACCTTTTTTTTCTTCTATCATATCCCTCACAAAGTGATACTGAACATCAATGTTCTTTGTCTTTGAATGATAAGCAGGGTTCTTTGCTAAGAAAATTGCACTTTGGCTATCACAGCCTATCCTTATAGCTCCCTGTAATAACCCCATACTTGAACACAATCTCTGCAACCAAACTACTTACTTGCTTGCATGAGTGGTTTCCATGTATTCTACTAATGTAGTTGATAGTGCCACTACAGATTGTTTCTTACTCATCCAACTGAATGCACCCCCAAATAGGTTAAACACATACCCACTTGTAGATGTTCTTTGATCCAGATGTTACACAAAATATCGTCACCATGATTATTTGCAGTCAGTATGGGTCTATCACCAGTTGTATTGTCCTCCTAAGCAAGTCTCAGACCTCAGCTCTTCAAGTCAAGCTTTGAAAATGAGAGAAAGACATTGAAAATCAACAAAGCTCTGGTTCTGCAATTTCTCTCACTATTTCCTGTGGTCCCACACCTTCTGTTTACAAAAATTGCGGACCTGCCCGCTCTGTCCCTAAAGGTGTGGGTGCGGACCCCTGTGAAAGTTAAAAAGGCGCAAGTTTATTCTAAAAAAACTCACTTTGGGTTAATTCTAGATGATTCTAGAAGGGATTTTGACGTGGATTGGCCGCTCTTAGGTGGTTCATGCATCCCAAAAGAGAAGGAGCTAATCCCTTGATGAGAGAAGCTATCCCTTTGAAGGAGGGCTTTATCCCTTTGAAGGAGGACCTAGTAACTTCCCTACATTGCACTATAAATTCAGGCATTGGGCTGGTTGTTGGGGAGGTTAGAAGCTGAACATTTTTGAGGGTAAATGCTGGTGGAATTAAGACTTCCTAGTTAAGCTTGAGAGGAGAGATCACATACCTTTTTGGCTTCATTGGGAAGAGAGTGAAACTTGTCAAAGTAGAGGAGACTTCTTGCTGGACCCTGGGAGGAGCTTGTACAGCGTCAAGGCACAGGTTGTAAAGTTCTTCTTTGATTTGAATTAATACAATCAGATTCATTTTTCTCAACAAATTGTCTTATGTCATTTGTTTCATGAATTCCTTGACTTTCATGTTAAATATGTTTTATGACATTTGCTTTTCAGGTGCTATTTAATTTGTTTGCTTGTTTTTGTTTGCAGATTCGCGACAAGAGAACTCACTTGGATCGAAGGAGTGAGGCTTCCACAAACTTGCGTTGGACCCAAGGTAGGCCTAAAACACTTGTTTGCCTTTGTTTATAAAAGCATATTTAGAGAAAGATAGTTTGTGATTGGCTTGCATGTCACTAGGTCTTCTTTAGATTCTAGGAAGGTCTATCTTGTCCGCAAGATCGACTCATTCCGTGTAACACCAGATCTCCAGCCCAGTCTACATCAACAAAGCTATGGATATCCAAAACTCTATCCAATCCTGGTCTTCCTTGGTATTGCCACGCAAATTCCTGAAAACCCGCCTCACTAATGTCCAATGCTTCTTCCCTGGTTTTGAGATAAACCTGCTCAATACTCCCACTGCATGTGCAATCTCTAGTCTAGTGTAGACCATCGCATACATCAAGCTACCGACTCTACTTGCATATGGAACACTGGACATGTCTTCTTCCTCTTCTTATGTCTTGGAACACTATTCAACAGATAACTTTACACCTACAGGAATAGGAACCTTCACCGGTTTACTATCCTGCATATTAAACATCTGCAGTATTCTCTCAACATACTTCCTCTGGTGTAAACAGAGCTTCCTCTTTGCCCGATCTCTTTTAATTTCCATGCCCAAAATATAGTTTGCAGCACCAAGATCTTTCATGTCAAATTTGGAGTACAATTGGATCTTCAAATCCTAGATAATTTCTTTGCCATTTCCAACTAGTAACATATCATCCACAAACAATACCATATAAATAACATGGTCACCAATTAATTTAAAATACACACAGTGATCTTCTTTGCTTCTGGTGAAGCCAACTCCTCGTATATATGTATCAAATTTTTGATACCACATCCTTGGTGATTGTTTTAACCCATACAAAGGCTTTTCTAACTTGCATGCCATTTCTTTCTTACCCTTCACCACAAAGCCTTCAGGTTGCTTCATGTAGATCTCCTCTTCCTGATCCCCGTGAAGAAATGTTGTCTTCGCATCCATCTGTTCTACCTAAAAATCAAAAGCAACAAAAACAGATAAAAGTAATCTAATAGAAGCTACCTTGGCATCAGGAGAAAAAAAAATCACCAAAATCAATTCCCGACACCTGGGAATAACCTTTTGCTCCCAACCGAGCTTTGTATTTCTCCACCTTTCCTTCTGCATTTGTGTTCTTCTTGAACACCCATTTGCTGCTAGTGGGTTCCCTTCCAACTGGCGACTCCACCAGATCCCAAGCCTAATTTTTGTGCAAAGATGCCATTTCATCAACCATGGCCTCTTTCCATAGTTTTCCATCCTCTGAATCTACTGCTTCCTTCATAGTTATGGGATCATCATCAGTAATAGATAAAGAAAAATTTGAACATAAATCAGATGGACTATACCTCTCTCGCTTCCTTCTTTCTCGAACTGATCTTCTCACAACTGGAGCTTGTGGCTCTTCATCTTCGGATTCCTCTTTTGTTGTAGAGTCTGATTCTTCCTCCTTAAGCTCAGAATCTTTCTTCTCAGGTTCCTTTGGTTGGACTTCATGTTTAACAACATATTTCACCTCTCTGAACACCACATCTTAGTTGTACACAACCTTCCTAGTTATTGGGTTCCAAAGCTTATAGCCTTTTAAACCATCCTTATACCCAATAAAGATGTACTTTTCGGATTTACTATCCAACTTTGTTCTTTTATCCTTTGGAACATGTACATATGCATCACATTCAAATACCCTAAGATGTGAAAGAGAGGGTTTCTTACTAGTCCATACCTCTTATGGAGTCTTATCCTCCAATGCTGATGAAGGTGATATGTTGACTAGTTAGCATTCTGTCTCCACCACCTCTACCCAGAATTCCTATCCTAACCTAGCACCACTTAGCATGTTTCTTGCCCTTTCCATTGATGTCATGTTCATTCTTTCTGCAACTCCATTTTGCTCAGGTGTGTATGGAGTATTCTTCTGCCATGCTATACCACACTTCTTACAGAATTCTTCGAATTCCTTCTTGCAAAACTCTCCAACGTTATCTGTCCTCAGCACCTTTATCTTCTTTCCTATCTGGTTTTCCATCAGAGCCTTATATTCTTTAAACCTATCAAAGACTTCATATTTCTTCTTGAGGAAATATATCCATGTACTCCTTGAGAATTCATCTATAAATGATACATAGTACACAGGCTTACCCAGTGATGGAACCTTCACAGGTCCAAACACATCACTGTGCACAAGCTCTAATATATGTTTCACCCTCTTACCACCAGAGGGGAAACTCACCCAATTATGCTTCCCATATACATAATTTTCACATAAATCAAAATACAGAGAGTTATTAGTCATACCATCTACCATACATTTACCATGAAGTATTCGAAGGCCCTCTCTCCAACATGTCCAAGCCTTTGATTCCAAAGCATGGTCTTTTCTCCAAAGACCACTAGATTTTCTCCTCCATTTTCAAGAACCAAAGAACTATTGCACCCATCAACAACAGTGCTACCTTGCAGCTTGTATAGAGTTCCAACCCGAACTCCCCGCATCAATACCAGTGCTCTCCAAACCATCTTGCAGGTATCTTTATTGAACACTGTTTTACACCTGCATCATCCAACTTTCTTACAGAAATCATATTTCTGGCTAATGCAGGAATATGCACAACACGCGAAAGTGTTCTAATCCTACCACCTTGCAACTTCAACTTGGCTTTTCCACAACCAATGATTCTAGCCTTCCTGTCATCCCCAAGAAGACATCACCACCATCGTATTTCTCATACTCGCAGAACCACTCTCTATGGGGAGTGAAGTGAAAGGATGCACCTGAGTCAATCAGCCATGCCTCATGATCTACATGTGTACTTGAAGAAGAAGCCAAGTACACATCCCTACCTTCATCTGAGGTGTTTTTCACCTATACAGAAGGAGCATCATCATATCCATTTCCTTTCTCATGAGCTTTAGATTTACAGTCCCTTTTGTAGTGTCCTTCGTTTCCACATTTCCAACACACCTTTACAGGTTTTCCTGGAGATTTAGACCTCCCTCTAGATTTATATCTCCCATTCAATGACTTATTTTTGTTTCTGTTTTGGGACCTTCCTTGTACAAACAAGGCATCACCATTCTGGCTCTCCATATTTTTCTGTCTCATCTCCTCCGTCAGTGAGGATGAGACTATTTCATCAAACTGCAAGGCAGTTGCATTGCTACCTATTGCCATAACCAGACTATCCCACGAATCTGGTAGAGAACACAACAAACTGAAGCACTTATCTTCATCTGAAATTTTAATATCAACAAATAATAACTGACTTACCACAGTATTAAATGCATTCAGATGCTATGTCACTGAGTCTCCATCTTTCATCCTCAGCTTATACAGCTTTTTACGTAGGAATAATTTATTCACCAGAGACTTAGATCGGTACAGAGTCCCTGTTAGGCCCCTACACTAGTAGTATAGGGGCCTACATGTTAGGCCCCTATACTACTAGTGTAACCCCTTATTGTTATTAGTACAACCCACTTATTATATTTATGTACCCATGTAGTGCCCATATTGTTACTATTGTGCCCCATAGAAGCCCACTATTGTTATTATTGTGCCCTTACATTATTATTGTTATGTCGGCTCTGATTATGTTATGACCCCTTAGACTCCTATATATAGAAAGGAGGTCTTTTCATTTGTATCATCCAAGAATTGTTCATTTTTGTAATGTAAAGGAGGTTGCCCCCTCGAAGAGGCTGAATTCTAAGGCGTTGATCTCTCTTTTCTATCTTTTTGTGAGTTGGTTTCATAACAGTCCCTAACTTGTCTCACAAAGCCTTTGTCATAACTTCCCCTGATACATTCAGCAACACTGAATCTGAGACACACAATCGTATTGTGCTCTTTTCCTTCTGATCCAACCTCTTCCATTCTTTGTCGAACACTCCCATTGGTTTAGTACCCATATCTACTATGATCCACTGATATCTATCCACCAACAAATCCTCCATCTTGAGTTTCCACAACTCAAAACTATGACCATTAAATTTCTCGATCTCTATCTTTCCACTACTCGTCGTCTGCTTTCACCACTAGAACCGATCCCGCAGATCTCCCACTGAACAAGGTCTACCACAGGCCCGAGCGAAACCCCTCAGCAACAAAGGCATCCCCTTGAAGCCAAAACAACTCCAATACAAAATGTAGGTTTTATCCTCGTACAGAAATTTCTTGCATAAGAATTCTAATAACAACAAATAAACAAAGGTGAGAGCATAACACATAAAACAAATATACACAGATATTTTCCCCTGGATCCCAAACCGGGACTACCAGATTAATTTTTCATTATGATCCTTTCAATGTTACAATACATGTATATACATGTCGAAGCATCCAATACCATGGAACGAAAACCATCGTACCCAAAACCATGTGCGAAAACCATGCACAAAACCATGGGCCCAAAAAAAATAATTCCCTGGGGCGCTACCCTGGACCCCTTTAAGGGGGGCTAACTCCCCCCTCTAACCCCCCAATTTAACTACTGCGGCTATTCATGGAAAGAATATAACACAACCCAACAATTATGGTAAACAAATTCATTTTACAATCCTCGACCATATCATCCTCCTCTGAATGATATGAATCATAAATCGGAGGAGGTTCTTGATCTTGTTCTCCAGGTGGAGGGTGTGCATTGTAAACTGGAGCCTCTTTGATGACCTCCTAGTGGGACTTCTCTTCTTGTGCAGCTTCCCATGATTGGGATTGTTTTGGTTCTGCATCACTTGACTCTCCATCGGAGTCATATATATCATAGGAAGGAGAAACATCAAATTCGACCGAATAAGACCTTTAAGGGTTTATTTGCAGCTCGATGATGTTTCCTTCTTTGCATTCTTGGTCATTTGGTGATGCTTCTTGATGCGAGTAGATGTTTTCTTGGAGCAGAGCTCCACAAACATCTTCAGCAAGGTCATCAACCTTGGGAATGTCTTCATCATTAAAATGTGCACATCAATCTTCAAACAAAGCATTCGGTGGATATAATATTTTCAATAATGATGGAATGCTACATGAAAACATTTTAATGAAGATATGCTACCACAAGGTATTTTTCTGTACTAAATTATAATATCGTCTTCTAAAGAGTACATGAACAATTTCATTTGCGCATCTTTGAAAATAATACCCTATTGTTCCATGCATTCATGGAAATCCCTAAGGTGTTGGTCAAGCCTTCTATTTGTGTTCCCACTGAATCTAGGAAAATAGGTATTCCATTCATGAAACAAAGGGACATGATTGGGATAACTAGCAATAGAAGAAAAATTCAGTGGGGCAAATTTGTTGGCCAAGAATGACGGAATAGCCATTTTGAAAACCCCTAGGTGAGTGATCTCAGTTTCAAAGGTAGGGAAAGTCTTCGGCTGCTTTAGCATCAGAGTGAGTATGAGGTTGCTTGAAAGCCAGGATGATCAAGTAGAGATATGGATAGTGGAGTCACTAGGATGTTTACCATAAAATTGAAACAGTGGAGTCGCAAAGGTGAGATATCTTCAACCCACACTTCCCTTTCTCACCTAACAGAGGGAATGTAAAAAAATTGTTGTACCCATGGAAAAATATTCTAATATGTTCCCCGGAAACGGCGCCAGAAAGATGTTGTCGCTTTTAACAACACCCGTAGCACAAGTGCTTTGGGAGACATAGAAAGCTTCCTAGAGATAGCCTCTGAGTTGATTGTAGACCTGTGCCTCAGACATCTTAGATAGAGGAGTGCATGGAATATTTTCAAGAGGGGGTTTCTGCAGCACTCCAATTGTCACGTTTTAAAAAAATAATAAAGGGGGCTTGGTTCAATATTCTATCATCCAGGTAAAATCAAGACAACACATGGATCTGAATGCTCAAGGGGTAAATCATGGCAAAGAGAAAGGCCTTGCTCTAGTGGCCAACACACAACAATCACGCAGCTTAATATTGCAGTGGTAGTAAAGGTGAAGAGGAGGAGAGAATAGAGGGGATTCGATGCATAAGGCTATAACATAATCCTAAGCTACAATATCCTGACAGAGGTATGGAAGATTGAAGAGGTGGAATGGTAGAAACAATGGAATGCAAATGAAGGTTTTCAAGCTATATACCTCATGGGCACATTTTTCAGTAAAATCTTAAGAAAATATGTTCATATTATAGGTACTTAAGTAAATCTCTAGATTACACAGGTACTATTGTTGCTTAGTAACAAATATACAATCATGAATAAGGGGAGAAACCGACAACTTGACCACACTATTTCAAAGGGAGAAAAACATACATAAAGTGATAAAAATAAGAGGAAACATATTGTGCATTGATCTATTTAGAATCACCAGAATAGTTTCATTAATACTTGGAGGGTCCAAATAACCAATCCATTACATTCAGCATGTATGCAGCTCAAGTCCCTCATGAAAAAGAACTTAGAACCAAAATGGAAGCAAAGAATTTGGACAACTGTGGGTGAAGAATTCTGGAACACCTACTAAGTGTTTCTCCCCCTTATTTATGTAGACAAGGGGGGATTTGAATTGACATTTACAACATATTTCAGCCCAGGTCCAGTTGTCAGATTGACTAGCTGCCTCAGCCTATGGTAGCTCTACTGCCCAAAATGATTTCCAAGGATTTGATTCCTTTCTTGGAAATAAACAGAAATTACAAAATAATGAAAAGAAAAGGAAAATGGAAAGATGGTGGAGAAAGTATCCCTCTATTGTTCCTATGAAGACCTCTGATCAAGCCACGTCTCTGCCATGATTTTCCTTTCCTACTGCTCAGCCGATTCCTGTCGCTTTCACCTTGATTGTCTGACATCATGACTCTCTAGAGTTGGTAGCGATCGACTGTGTTTTTTTTTCACTGAGCAGAAGTGGAGATTGCTCTAGCAATCCTTCACTGTGTATCTGGGTGGAGCTCCATGCCGAGCCATTAAGTCTTCCTGAGCCCCCCATACTGATTTACCGTTGCACCATACTTAATTCAATGCTTCAATTGTCAACCCAACCGCCTTCAAAGCCCTGTACCATACGATCGAGGCTTTACAGCAGCGGGATTTTTACTCTTAAAGGCACTACAGAACAACGAGTTCTGATGCCCCTTGGCCCCCTTTGGTTTAGCCCTTGTTTGCATTTCTTCTCATATGACCGGGGGCTATGACCAAGTTCTTAGCCCAATATCGGAGGCTTCTTATCAGTGGCTTGCATTTAGGGACCTTTAACTTTGAGTTGCGACCTTTCAACTTCACCGATCACCGATCGCCAATATCCCTTTAGCGCTTAGCCCTTTGTTCTTTGGCCCTTTATGTGACTGCGAGCCAACCCCCCTCATTGAAGCCCCTTTATCGCATGATCGCGATCAGACTTGTAACTTAGACGTAACCACATGCCTCATTCTATGATTTTCGATTGTCGATGTGACATCATCCACTGCGATGGGGCCCCAATGGAGGAGAGAGAAAGGGCACGCTTGCCTTGGTTTTTCGCTGAATTTCTTTGTGAAATTATTTCACCCTTCCCCAGTTATTTACACTATCATATTGCAACTCGAGATATCGCAATATTTTAGTGTTGTCACCCCGCCGGTGCGCTGCTTCATCGATTTTCAATACACTATTGTGATCACCAATATGTCTAGACTCATTGATCACCGATATGCTTGGATGAGAAATCGCCGATTTTTGATATCGACGATCGTTGATCACTAATTTCACCCCAAACCTTTATTTTCTCGTCACTGCCTTAGACCCGCCCATTTGCGATTTGTGATATGCTCCCAGACCTTCGATATGCTCTTCTTCTTCATTTAAAAGGAAACAAAACCCCTGAACTTCAACAGGCCATATCTTCTCATGGAAATCCATTTTTGGGCCTCCACATACCGTTAGAAATCTTATTTCGAGCACTATCTAGTGGAGAGGTCCGATTTAGATTTAAGAGCTTTTGTGGATTGGAAGATGGATTCAAACTTCACTACTATTTTCACCCTTTTGACAGTTGAAAACATATTTAGCAGCGAGTGACAACAAAGTTATTTCTCAGTATCTTCCCCATTCAGAAGGATATATCTTAACTATGTATTTAAGTGGGAGACTAGGATAACATGAGATCTAGATTTCCCTTCCCAGCTTCTTTTAAGTAAATAAGATTCCAAGTGGTCTATACCTAGTGAATAGTAAGGCTCAAGAACTTCTTTAGCTATAGTAACTGAGTGTTGGTTGGGGGAAACTACAATCTAGGTTAACCATCCTTAGCTTTTTGAAGTATCCATATTTCCTTGACTACATCCTTGGTGACATCAGCGACCCTATCCTTATCCTTGGCTACAGAAGTATCCATATTTCCTTGGTGAAATTGATTGGGGAAATTGAATGTGGAAGCAAGTACTCAATTGGTTTTCTTTCCACGCACGATATATAAGGCTTATGTTTTCTGAATTTAATTCTATAGTTTCTTATGTTTTACAACTATTGTTCATTTTTTTTAACCAATTGTTATTTTGTAATCTCTATGATGGCAATGCCATACATTGATCATTTTAGATATAGCTCTGTGGTAGATCTGGTATGGATAATTTTTATAGAGAGGATAACTTTGAAATATAGTCATTGTCATTGGTATGGATTCCCTTATGGCAGGCCACAAGAGTAAGATTATTATTTTTGTAATAATTAAATTATGAATCAATGAAAGTTGGAAAATTAACAAAAAAATGGTCAAGAACATTAAGGGGAGGGGAGGGGAGGGGTGGAGAGGGGGGAAAGGGGGTACCCACCACTACCTTAGAGTGGTAATCCAAGGGAGGGGAGGGAGGGATCCTAGTAGGATAGGGGTGATTCCCAAAGTCCCATCCCCCATTTCATTTATTTTCAAAGGAGATGGAAACCCTCCACCCCCACCCACAAAAAAAAAAAACCTGCCACTCCCCTGGAGAAATGGTCAACGGGAGGGGAGGGAGGGAGCTCAAGGGGTCTCGCCAAAAATAATTAAAAAAAAAATATTTTTTTATTTGTATGTAATGTTATTTATTTTCTTGTTTTTACTTTTTTCCATGTGTTTTATTTAGTTTTCAAATAATAATTTTTTTTGTATTTGTTTCTATTATTTTAACCCATTCTATTATGTTTTTCCTTTTGTTGTTTTTTTCAAAATATTTTCCTTTTTATAAATATTCTCACATGGTGATTTTTTCAAAACTTTGTTTTTGAATGTCAATTTTCTTTTCTTTTGAATTTTTATTTTATTTTAATTTGCTTTTGTGCTATTGGCTTTGTTGCAATGGTACAAATTGTTAAGTTTTATGCTTGCAACTTTAAACTAGAAAAAATGGGGTACTATTGGTAGCATCACTTTTCATGTTTGGGGTTTATTTTAAATTTTGGTTGCAAAAGTACCAATTGTTAAAACTATAGTTTCAAACAAGTTGTAATTTTAACTTTTTTAGAAGAAAAAATTGCCCTTCCTAACGCCATTATTTTATTCAAATATTGATTTTAAGGTTTTTGTTAATAATGATATGGGTTTTTAAAGCCACAGTTGAAAAAAGTTTTAATTTCAACCTTTTAAAAAGACTGAGGGTGCTATTGGGAATACCAGTTTTTGATTCAAGGGTTTATCTTTGTGTTTTTTATGCAAAAATTTGGGAAATTATAGTTCTGATTTTGAGGTCATAGTTCTAGCTAAAATGGTAACTATGTTTTTCTAGAAAGTGGTTTACACTCATGACTACTATGCATTATAGGATATGTATTGGTGTGTCAATTTAGCGATAGGCTATTTTGTTATGTCTCATAATAGTATTAAAGCATAGTCCCTGACCTTGGGGAAGAGTTCCAATGAACAATATCCAGACTGAGAACATTACAGAACGGTGGAATTAGTTCCAATAAACCCTAAAACAAGTACTAGAGAAAGAATAAAACATACTTGAGACTAGATCATGGGCAAAAAAAAGGGAGACCAACAAGGCCTAGCATAAGATAACCTAGTTATCTCAAATGGCCTTAGAGGTGTCTCAAATAGCTCAGGGGATGACTAAAATGACCCATCATCTTGTTGACTTGGTTGTTACATTAGTGCAAGAGAAGATGAAAATGAAACATAAGCTTTAAGAGTTGAGCACCAATTCAAACAAAGATATTGGAAGTGAGAAAAAACCTAAAAGTGGAGAACTAAAAGGAGACAAAGAGATGCATCACAACTTGAGCACCATTTAGAGTAAAGGAAACAGTTGACATCAAGCCATAAGTAAGTGAGATAGGTTCCTTGAATTTGAAGCAATGGTTGCAACATTTATAGAAGTTATTTTCAAGTGTGCATGATGTTGGTGGAGCACAAAGAATCTCTTTGCTCAATTGAGGTTAGAAGGTCATGGCTGACATGGTGGAAAAGTGATTTCATTATTAGAACACTAGTTAATGAACCACCAATGACAAAATGGGAAGCATTTAAGCACATGATTAAGCCATAATTCTATCCTATTCACTATGAAGAGGAACAAAAGATAAGTTGGTTATCCCTCAGACATAAATATGTGGGAGTTCATCAATGATTTCATAAAGAGATAAATCTAGTTAAAGATATCTCTTAGGAACCCTAAATTACTTATCAACTACTTGGGAACTCTACATAGAAACCTTAGGAGTTGGGAGCTGATTTTCAAAACTAATACCATTGACGAGGCTTATATGCAAGGAAAATGCATTCAGGGGGATCAAAATAAACAATGGTTGAGTGTACCAAGACAAATAATGTTGCAATAATACCCTAAATTTGAAAAAAAAGGGAAAGGTAAAGGAAATAATTGTCACAATTGTAAAAAAAAAAACAAAACCCTAACAAGCATTGTACACATTGTAATGCAAATGTTACATGAAGGAGAGTCACTATAAATTGCATCATTGTTGAAACGCATTAGAAGTAGAAGTCTCTGTTGGTATGTAGATAAAAGGGCACACAAAAAAATCAAAGATTGAACATAAGGTAACCTATACTTAAATTCAAAGAGATGTAGCATTGAGTAATAGTGGTGAAAGTAGGAAAGAGAGATCATTGAACTCTTTCACATTAAGATCTAAGGAAAGAAAACTAAGGTAGATCATTTTTTTAACCCTCATAACCAAATTTGATCTCAATATAGTGGATCAAGAAGCTTGGTTTGGAGGTGGATGGCCATCCTCATCCATATTCATTGGGATGGGTGATAAATATGTAGAATTGAAAGTCACAGAACAACATGAGTTTGAATTATTATTAGTGCAAACCTCATTAATGAGGGAGAAGTATACACCTTTTTGTTGAATCTTTATAGAGTAATTTTTGGCTCTATATTAGGGATGTTATATATTTAAATGAAGGGACCAATAAAAAGTTGTAGAGGGTGGAAATATTTATGTTCTCTACACACATAAGGTAAAATCAACATAGTTAATGATTAATGTACACCATAGGAGTAAGTTGCTTGGTATGAACAAGAAGTTCATATCATTGTTTTTGAGAGAAAAGAAACATCAAAGAGAAGGTAAGATGGAGATGAATGTGTCCTTAAATGGATATGATTGAAATAAAATGAAATAGTGAGAATAACTGATAGTAATTCTTTCAAGAACCCAAATATTTTCCACCTAAGAGGGAAATTGAACATGAAATTCAATTGTTTATAGAATCTACAATACCAAACATCAATTTGTATACATGATCCATCTAGAGTTAGATAACAACCACTACAATGGTTGGCACAAGGAGTCATAAAGCCTAGTGCTTTACCTTGTGGGTCAGTACCCATCCTTATAGTGCCTAAGAATGTATGAAGTTAGGGGATTTGCATTAACTACACAATAATGAACAAGAGGACCATTCCAAAGATTGATAACTTCTTGTATTAGTGGCAACAAGTTAAGTTCTTCATAATGTTGGTCCTCGAATAATCATCAAGTGACAGTCAAAGAAAACATTTGGAACACATCATTTAAGGCAAGGTAGGATTTGCATAAATGGTTAGTTATGCCTTTTGGATTATGTAATTCCCTTACAACTTTAAGTCATTCGATGAATGATGGGATATGCCCATTTATTTTATATTTTGTATTTGCATATCTAAATAGCACATCTCACATCTAAAATAGACGATGTTCATTAGTTAATCTTAAGAAGTAAGAGTTTGGAAAATATATCTTAATGTACCTTAGATGTAATTGGCGGTGTGTTGAAGGTTGATTCAATGAAGATTGAAGCCATCATTTACTAGCCTATTCCTCCCAATATCACTAAGGTAAGAAGTTTCAAGGATGTAGTTCAATATTATAGGAAATTCATTTCACATTTTTGGTAATGATCACGCCATTGCATGTTATAATAGATAAATGGGTAGAATCTTCATTGGGGCAAGCGAGACATAGGTTTTTCAAAGTCTTGAAGAGAAAAATAAATGATGCACCAATGTTTTCCAAGGTAATTTTAAATGACTTATTAAGATAGATAAATATGCAATTGGATATCCTACGGGGGTAGTGTTTAAGTAAGGAAAAAGCCTAATGTGCTTTCATTCAACATTGTTCCATGTCATGGTGTTGGACTGCCCTACCAATGACCAAGAGGTATTTCCCCTAACACGTAGTCAAGAAATGGAAACATGATCTTTTGGGAAGAAAACCATCATGCACGTTGACCACCAATGGTTGCAATGGTTTCAAATTCAAAGAAAAATGTAGGATATAGTGCATTATAAGTGGATAAGATTTTTGCAACAATTTCTCAAGTTCCTTATCAATACAAACAAGTGTGAAAAATAAATTGGCATATATGTTTTCAAAACCAATAATGCAAAGGATTGATGTGAAACTTTTTATGTTGTGTAAGCCCTTCACACACGAATCATCGAGTGGATATCACAGGGAAAATATTGATTTTTTAGACATCTTCTACTAGTGGAAGGATAAAATGATGATGGAGGCAAAAACTAATGTACTACATTTTGGGAATTTGTTCATTTAAATAGATCTAAAAAGATAGGGCCAAAAAACCATCCTCCTCCCAATAAAAGGATAGAGGGGGGAGATCCAAAACTAAACCCTGTAAAATTTAAACTGACTACTTCTCAATTATAGGAATTCCTACAAATTGGTTGCACAAGAAGATACAAAAACAAACCATTTCTAATATTTGAGCGATATTGGCCCCTCAAATGATCCACATGAGGCATAGGAGAGATGAGCACCATAATCTAGGGATTTATTTCTTTGATCTTTTGTATTTCTACTTAAAGGAGGGGAGTAATGCAAATTTTTAAAACATTTGAATAGGAAGGAGAAGAAGAGGAGAGATCGACCACCTACTCTTCTATCATTTCAACTTATGCTTCCTTCTTTTCTAAAATTGGTATTTTGTCATTCTCCTTAGATAAAACTTTGTCCACCGAAGGTTATTTGATTTCTTCTGAATGCACTTGATCTAAAGTTGGTTGAATGGAATAGGGAGTTTCATGAGATTAGACTTCTTCAACCTCATCTTCACCCACCTTATATTGCAAAACTCCAAATACATTGTTGGAGGGAGAACATTGGAGAGACTCGAGCCTATTGGAAGGATGGAACCTAGACTATTTAGATTCCTACATGCTTTCTTGAAGCTCCTTGCTCGTCATTTGGAGATGGAATAGAAGGAAGTTAAAATGCTAGAGACTTATGACAACTTTTCACGCAATTCCCATACTCATGGAAAAGGTTGCATTTAAAATAGACTTGCTCATAATCTAGGGCCTGAAGATAACTCCAACCTTCCAAATCAAGTTGAATTACCTCAAGGATTCCTTCTGTAAAAATCGATTTCCACACAATTTCTAGCAATTGAGAAGATATTTTGGGCTTTGAACGAGTAATATAGCAACCCAACTTATCTCCAATGACTTTGAAAATACTATCACCCCATAATATAAGGGGGATATGCAACAATTTGATCTAGATAGACACAAAAGATATTTCCATGTTGGGATTAAAATCCATATTCCAGTGGGAGAGAAAAATTCCCCTAGATCCCATAAAATAAGGCCCAAAACTAAAGATCAAGTCCTTGTCCTCCTGGATTTCAAAAATAAGAACATAAAAACCATTTCCATAATACAGAGTACCAACACGCTCATGATTTTCCCAATTAATAGACCTCCAATCCAAAATAGCATTGTAATTGGGCCAAAGGCCAATAAAATTACCAATCAGCACTTTTCCCTTAAGGGAGTTTTCCTTCACTGAATGAGTAAGCCCCAAATCGATAGAAGGAATTACATTTTCCTTTTTTACAAATTTGTTTCATTCAATAATTTTTTTCCTAACTGAACCACAAAATAGAGAGGCATGATAAACCATGATAGGCTTGGAAAGGCCTCATGACAAACAAATTAGTGGTTCTTCAAATCAAAAACACTTAACTGTGGCATCGTAACACTGAAAGGAAATGGTCAAGGATCAAGGCAAATCCAGATGCCATGGCCAAGAATAAAGGTGTAAATGGCCATAACCAAAAATGGAACATAGGTGATGCACCATACCAAGTTCATGCTGAATAAAATAAAATAAAATAAAATAAAAAAATAAACACTACAAAACATACAAGCCTCCAAACTCAGAGGGGAATGGCGACAGCTACGGAAACACTAGCTGCAGAGGGAAAAGCGACATTGCTCCTTGCATCTCACGCTTTATATAGGTTTACATATCGAAGAAATGATATTAATACCTATTTTTTGTTGCATAATAGTTCAATGACATGTATATGCTTATTCCTTGTAAGAGGGCCATCTCAAGGTATAAGGCGTTGAATTTTTATTTGTCAATGTATGGGTACATTTTGATTTGTGAATTTCAAGTGTTTTTTGGGTAAATTTTGAATGACATTATGGAAAAGGACGAACAAAATAGGTATTGAACACTCTCCTACTTTCATCTTCACGCTATCGAACACCTTAAAGTTGTGAACTAAACTTGGTCCCATTGTTTAAAGGATAAAAACCAATTAGCATCTCAAGGTCTAAGATGAACAATTATTTACATCAAGCACTCTTACAATTAAGTAATTTATACTTCCACCTAGAAATACCCTTTTGCAACTTTTAAGGGATTTTCCACCTTCACCATTTCATGTTTATAGACAAAGAAAGGAATATGCATTAGAAATTTATTAGGAAACAAAGAACACAAACAAGGCAAGTTCATTTGAAATAGCAGGGATTGTTTTAGAAGAATTGACAAAAGTACACTCTCAAATATGGCTAACGTAGAAAAAAGTGTAAACTTTGTGTTGGTACGACAAAGTGTGATTTTATATCGGTGAAGAGCCCCTACAAGAAGCATCCAAGAGCTTAAACCTCTATGAAATGTACCTTTAAAACTGAGCAAGTCAATGCTAATGCCTTCTAACTCGGCCTACTTATTTAGGATTTAAATGACCAAAATGGAGAACTTGAGATTGTTTGAACCATTTTCGTTCATCAAGGAAGAGGAAAAATAAGTTTTGCATACAATAGAAGACTTTGCACCAAATGCATTTGAACAACAAAAGGAGAATAGAGGTGACATGCAAAGGATAGTGAGAAATTTGGCTAGGCATTTGTGGTTGAACACTCATTAGAAGCTCCAACACTCAAGATGAATGAGTTCTTCACCATGATAAAGATTAACTTTTATGTTCATCATGCAATCATCTATCGTTTTAACAGATTCTGACCCTCGGCTTTCGCCCTCAAGGATTGGGTTTTTCAGAATTGGACGCAGAACTTAGATATGCTATTTTGTTCCAAAGGTTATTTTGTTGTTGTCTTCAAGGATCTTAAAGACCGACAAAGGGTTTTTGACTAGGGTCCCTGGTTTTGGGGTCATGCGGAACTCTCTATTCAGCCACAGTTTCCAGAGTACAACTCATTCTCTAGGAAGAATATAGCCACTCTCGTTTGGGTAAGGCTCCCAAACTTACCCCTCCAGTGGATTCGGTCATATTTCCTTGAATCTATTGGAAACGCTATTGGATGCTTTGTCAAAATAGACGGTGAGAAACTAGTTAATGGGTTCATCCCATTTGTCTGACTATGGTTTGAACTAGATTTAAGTGCAAGACTATCAAATAAAATCATTGTAAAATGGGATGGCAAGGAGCATCATCAACCTCTAGACTATGAAATCACAGCTTTTAGATACAGATATTATCAATAGCCTGAGCATCTTCATAGTGCGTGCCCTGCCTCTAAATGGGTGTTAGGATCCCCAGAGCTGCAAAAACCCAAACGCGGATAGTGTGATCAGAAGGCAACTTACAATGTCAAGAACATGAAAACTAATAAGGACAACCCTCTGCAGGAAAAGACATTTCCTGATTCTTTAGCATGGAAATATCTTATTCATCCCATGGTTGATCTGCCTCAACCCTCAGTGGAAAAGAATCCTCTGGCTATGGATAATGAAAATTCATCAACATTAATCATGGCTACAACTAGTGGGCAAAAATGACCTCTCCAGACCGATCATTCAGATAGTGATAGGGATTTCCTACACTCTAAGGAGACAGTAGCGATGAAAATTTCTCTTAAAAATGAGGATATGGAATTATCCTCAGTTGTAATGGATAAATATGTAGTATGGGTAGATGTCCAAAGGAGAAAAGGGAAAAAAAAAAAGCCCCTAAACACCTCTGGTTTTTTATATCAAATGGGATCTTTTCATATATGTTTACAGATAGAAAAGGTGCTTAGTATGTCATAATTGATTGGAGGCCTGATATCCCAGGTCAATTCTTTTGGTTTGAAGATAACTATATGTATCCAATGTAATCCCTTTTTCTATTAATAGAAAATTTTGTATCAACCTACAACAACAAAAAAGTTTCCTCAACTTTCCTTGGCTTATGTGGACCGAAAGCCTCCCATTAAGTGTGCTTTGAACGGATCCTTGATTATCTGAAATCATTAAGAGGTTAATTCTCTCATTACAAAAATGTTTGCTTTAGAAGCTTGAATTTCCATGCTTAAAGCTCTTTATTTGTATCTTGGAAGAAAAGTCCTTGATTGCCTCCAAAAAATGACTTATGCAAGTGAATGTAAAATTGTCTTGCCAATGATTGGATGAGTTGTAGCCCATGTTCTCTACAATAAATGACATAGAAATGTAGATATTAGTGCAATATAAGATGAGGACGGAGTCTAGCTTGACATCGTGTCATGACTAAAGAAACATGCTAAGGTATGTGACATTGGCAATACAACAATGCAAATGGACATATAGAGATTATTATGGACTAGAGTGAAGAGACTCTCCCTCTGCACCCTACACTAGTTCCAATGCATAATGCAATAGTATAGCTAAGAAAATAACACTACCAAAATCTTTTCCCTCCCATAACACGGAAAGGAGAGCATCCTAAGAATGTAGAGAAATATTAGCTAGCAAGCGGAATGTTGACATAGGAAGTAGACATTTGGCAATCTAAGTAACTCAAAAGGCCACAATCACAAAGTTCATTAGCCTTTCGCATACAGGGAAAAAACATAAAGGAGACATCCAATTATGGAAAAAATGTTTATAATAATAAGAAATTAGAAGAATTTTCACTAAAGGTTCCATGGATAAATATTTGAAGGAAGAAACAAGAGAACATAAAATATTGGCCATAGGTTATGTTGCACACATTTTGTCAAAATTCCAAGGAAGCAGACATGCTCAACTTTTTCAACATGATCGGGTCATTTATCAGCAATTTACACGTCATTGTAAAACCATTCTACAAGTTATGTAATGTAAATGATCCTAGTAAGACCCTGAGTATATGTAACAACCCAGGTAAGTCTATCATTTTGATGACGAATTTCATCCTATGAGGTTTTTTAACCTCGATAATTACTTTTGTTTCTAGACATGGCTAATCAGAAGAGTATTTTCCCTCTAGCTTAAAACCCCAAAGCTATACTGAAATTTGTTGTCGAAATCTTAGGTGAGTCCTAGTGATTCTAGTCGAGTCTAATGTAAAAGTGATTTGGGAATAATTAATAGAGTCAAAATTAAATTGTCTTAAGAAAAATAATTTCCAAGTGAAAAAAATTGTGGTTCCTAAAGGAAACAATTTTTAAAGGTCCTCCACCAAGGGAATACAGTATATTTCAAGAAAATCCATACCCTTGGACCTTGGTGGTTAAGTCAAAGTCAATTTTGAGGAAATTAGTTCAAAATAATTAATTTTGAGCTAATAAAAATGGAATTAAATGATAAATTCAAAAATCTCTCCAAAAAAAAAAAAAAAAAATAAAAAAAAAAAAATTCAAGGGCCAAGATTAAAATATCTTGAAGTCTTCATAAACGGCCAAGATAATTTTGACAAGGATTAAAGAAACTAACCATTATCATGTCTAACATGGTTTATCATGTCTCTCTATTTTGTGGTTCAGTGAGGAAAAACATTAGGAAGCCCTCATTGACCTCCATTTGATATTTATCAATCATCATATAAGTCTTGACATAATGGGTGACTTTTACAGGCCTTGCAACTTCACCAACATTCAAGGGTATCTGTGTGACTTGCCAAATGAATCTACTATGAGCAAGCTACCTCTTTTCCAGAGGAATAATGTTATAAATGTCAAAGCACATATAAACAAATTCAACAACTTCATCCACAGATTTTCTCATGCTTCTGAATATAATCATGAAATGTTTGAATCAAATTATTTGTGTTTTCTCTGGAAGATGATGCTCTGAACTGGTTTCCAGATAGGGTTTATAATTCTTTCGATTCTTTGAAGAATCTCCTTGATGCTTTCAGAGATAAATATGGGGACAAAAGAGAAGGAAAATATTTGGTTAAAGAATTCAACACAATTAAGAAAAACAAAAATGAAACGATGGAAGAATTTAACCAAAAATTCAAGAGGCTTCTAAGGGATATGACTCAGGATTACAAGCCTCCTGACAAGACTATTCTATAACAATACCTTGAAGCTTATCCCATGGAAATCCAATATGAAATCAGACGTGCTCATCCCAACACTCTAGCAATTTCCCAAAGCACGGCTAAGGAATTGGAAAAGGATAAGAAAGCCTCTAAGAAATCAAAAATCCCTAGTTATGAAATAATCCAACTTAAGTCTACGGGAAAAGAAATTAAAGAGGAAGAATCAGAATCAGTCAAGGAATTAACCCGATTGGTAAAAGAAATGAATATTGAACATGTCAAACAAATAAATGAAATGTGCAATCAGTTAATACAGATAAAAAGAATGCACATGCAGAACATGCCACCCAGGAATAACCATAATAACATAATTAATAATAATAATCTGGGCCAAGAAGGAATCCCCTGAGTGATCAGAGGCCCCCTACACCACTTGAATCTACCAAAATGGTTGATGAGGCTATCCCTTTCTGCACACCTTGTGAGAGTTTTCATGAAGAAAGTACATGTGAATTTGCTAGAAGAATCTTGGAAGAAAGTAAGAATCAACATAATAACAAGAAGACTCTAAGGAAGGTCGATGTGCAAACATGATTTCTTCATCTTTCACCATTAATACTTTCGATGAAGAAAAGGGCCCCATTACTTAGACATTTTAGAGCTTGCCAAAAGTAAAGATTACACTTATCAAAGAAAAGGTAAAGGCCAAAGTCAAGATAAGCAAGTTCCTTCTGAAATATATAAACCTGCTTTAAAGGGAGATTGGGCATCATGAATTAATAACATCAAGATGTTGGTTCCAGTGCTTGAACTGTTAAAAATTCCTTCTCAAAGGGCATCTTTCTTCAAGGCTTTGGGTATGCTTCAATAGAAAGATGATGGAAATAATCATCAAGACAAAGAAATTTAAGTTAAAGGACATTAACTTTTATATGATTACTGAAAATCATGAGCCGTTTTTTCTTACTTAGGATATAAATCACAAATTACTTCACAATTGCATGCTAGATTCTGGTGCATCTAAGAATGTTATGACCAAGAAGGTCATGGAGCAATTAAACTTAAGGATTTCTAGACCGTACCATAACATTTGTTCAATGGACTCTAGAAAAGTTGAAGTCCTTGGTGTGGTTAAAGCCTTACTAGTAACCTTAGTCGATTATCCGAACAAAATCATTACCATAGATATAGCAATCATTGATGCGCCAAATTTATGGGGAATGTTTCTTTCGTGGAAGTTTGCAGCTAATTTAAATGGGTACATTCAGATGGATTTATATTATTCTACTATTCCAGTAGCAGCAGGTCACATGGTTAGGTTGTACAGAGAAGTAGAAAGAAGATACCACGTAGAAGTCCCAAAGAAGTTGGAAAATGGTGAACAAGTTGTACCGCAAGAACATCCGCCTCACTTTGAGTCAGAGTTCATCCAGCTAGTGTGTCACTTTTTCCACCACCTATCCATTTTGCCAAGCAGAAGAAAGCGAAGATTCTAGATTGACAGAAAATATACAGCACAGTGATGAGTAGTCACACCGACCTAAGAGGGTCAAAATTCAACACAGGACATCTGAGAAGCAACCTATTGATCTACCAGTCAGCGGACAGATCTCTGAGATTGTGCCTCATCGATGACATCTAATGCCATAGGGCATCGTTTTGTATAGTATCTCTAACCCTACTCTCTTTTATTTCATGTCGTTAGATAGTTTTATTTCACACATTCATATTATGTATTTTATATTTCAATTTGTTAGAGTAGATTTTTTCTATTCCGCGATATTTTATATATATGCATGATGATTCCGATTTTGAATGGATATATATTTGATGGACTTCTATTTTCTTGGATTCAGGATTATGGGGTTCTCGCATTACTTCACAAAAGCAATGTGTCCCCATATGGAGCCAAATGTTGCACAAATTTTGTCAAAGTTCCAAGGAAGAAGAAGTGTTCAACTTTTTCAACATGGTCGGGTCATCTATCAGCGGTTTACACGTCATTGTAAACCCATTTTGCAAGTTATTTAATGTAAATGATCCTAGTAAGACCTTGAGTATATGTAACAACCTAGGTAATCTATCATTTTGATGATGAATTTCATCCTAGGATGTTTTCTAACCTTGTTGATTACCTGTGTTTCTAGACATTGCTAATCAGAAGAGTTATTTCCCTCTAGCTTAAAAACCCAAAGCTAGGGTGAAATTTATTGTCGAAATCTTAGGTGAGTCTTAGTGTTTTTAGCCGAATCTGATGTAAAAGTGATTTGGGAATAATTTAATCTAGTTGGCTTAATTTTTTTATTACAAATCACTTGGTCTACTAGAGCATATTGTGTCGCAGATGAGTTATGTGTCTTGAGAATCTACGTCAAACATGTATTCCCCCTTTGAGGGTTGTAAATGTAAAATCTTATGTATTAGAGGGTGGAAAAATAATTAAGCTCCCTCATGTGTAAATTAATTATTTTTTCTGGCAAAATAAAATTAAATCTTAAGCCCGAAAATTAATTAATAGAGTCAAAAATAAATTGTCTTAGGAAAAATGAATCTCCAAGTGGAAAAATTTGTGGGTCCTAAAGGTTTCAATTTTCAAAGGTCCTCCACCAAGGGAATGTTGTATATTTCAGGGAAATTTGAACCCTTGTACTTTGGTGATTAAGTCAAAGTCAATTTTTTGAAGGGATTAGCTCAAAATAATTAACTTTGAACTAATAAAAATGGAATTAAATGATAAATTCGAAAATTCCTCAAAATTATATATAAACAAAAAATTATATGTAAACTCAGAACCATTTTTTCAATCATAATAAAGACTTTGGAGTGCAATTCAAGGTGTTCTTGTTATTGATTTGTGGTATGTGTTGACTACGGGCATCTCTATGTTGTGTTGAATATTGGTAAGATTTGTTTTTTTTATTAGATGGAGATAAAATCATATTATCGATAATTTTGGGCTAATGTTGGGTGGTTTGGTTCCCTATGTGATCTAACAATTTATTTTGAAATAAATTCATAGTGCTTGCAGATACTTCAGTCATTGGCCTCCAAGTTCCAAACTTGGACAAGAATCATTGTTGCTTGGATTCCAAATATTTATATGGTTGATTAAATCTTCGTTAAGGCTATAATATACATTGGGGTTCTGTGATGTTCCCCGGTAATTGTAAATATTTAATTACTGCAGTAAACAAACTAAACATTACTATTTAAGTTTATAAATTTATTACTTTGATTAAAGTTTTACATGAGGTAAATATCTTGACAATGACAATCATATGGTCCTCACATGTCAGGTAGTTAGGATAGGCAGTTACCTATCCCTAACTACTTCCTTGAAGATTTATTCTCAAGGAAAGGAAATCAAGAGGGTATTGGTACCTGAGATGAAAGGAGGAAAAAGAAAGAGGAAGGTTTTTGTGCTGAAGAGTCAGGCGGATTCCCAAAAAGATAAGTCTGGTTAAGACCAGATAGTTGTGACAAATACGATTGACAGTCTTGTAGGAAACATCTTACGTGTGAGTAACAGCTCAGGGGGAGACTTGGGCCTGAAGGCAAGTCTCAATGTTGGGAGGATCTGATAACTCAATTGTTTTGAATTCAAACAGTCGATTGTGGTTACATATGGAACCAGATAAGTATTCTAACTTTCTATAATTATTTATGCTATGAGATTAGGGTTGCAAAAAAAGTTGAAAAATGATAATGCTTAGATCAACTAAATAGGATGACCTATAACAGCAAATTGTATCTGTTTTCTAATATATACAACAAATTAAAAAAAAAACTCCGCAAATCTGTAGCAAGAGTAGCAATATTCTTAGAAGAATAAATCTTAAGTGACTACCATGCAAATCCCTTTAAGGGGAAATATAGAAATCAAAGAAGGGAATTTCCAGATAAAACTTAAACCTGTCAACATTAGTATTACAGTTCTAGAAAGAATTATCTTAATATGACTGAATATTCAAAATAAATTCTCTTCATTCTAGTACAATGTTGTAAAGAATAAGAAACTGATATTTAAGGCCAAACCATTTTTATGCCCAATCCGCATATTTGCTAAGGAAATTACCCTAAACAAAAGGAAAATGAGAAAATAATAGATTACAATAACTAAATGTTAACAGGATGATGGCAGTCCGCCGGGGAGAGAAATTTCAAATAAAATAAGAAACCCCGAATTAATTATAGGTCCAGAGGACAAGGACCCTCCACGAGTTATAGCAAGTAAATACTATGATGCACAGTAATGTTAGGACTCGGGTCGAAAACCCCGGTTACTTTCAAAAGTAACTACAAATAATATAGAACAAAATCAACAAGATATCAAACCATTTCTGGAAAAATGCAAACTAATATATTCATTACAATAAAAACAGTGAAGAACCATTCATAAACCAAAATTTGAAAAGAGAGAAAAGCGGAGTTCAATCAAGGGTTTAAGACCCTCTTCATTTCCTTTACAATCCAATAGCGGTGTGTTCAAACAAAATTACGCAGCAAACTCAGAAATCCTCTTAATAGGGACTTTTGGTATTATACATCTGATAAAAATTATATCAAGAAATGCCTCCCGCAGAGGGGCAAGACTAGCCGCATACCCAAAAAGCCAAATAAGGAGAAATGGCTCTGAGATTCGACATTACAGACATTACAGCTTAAAGGCCTATGCACAAACTCTTATGGAAAGTAAATAAGAGAACCAGAGCGATAAACCCAGCTGGTTCATAACCTAAACTTCCAGAACCGCCGCCTGGTAGCATTTCAGAATAAGACCTTTCACATACCCGGAAACCCAATAGGGTAAAATGATAAACCTTGACAGGATTCCAGAAGGTGTGCCTCGCGTAACCCTCTTTGAGTATTGAGGACTCCAGAGAAACTTGTCATGCAAGAAAAGAAACCATTACATATATCCAACAAGTCTAAGAAATGATTAATGGTGTTTCAAATTAAACCTCAGGAAGACTATTGTACCTGCCAGGGCCGAGAGTTTGAGACATTTCGTCGAAGCAACGAAACGCTGGATAAATTGACCAACCACGCCACTAGAGCAAGATTGTAGCAATCGAGGAGGGACAATTGTAACATCACAAAGGGGTAAGAAAACCATAAGTTTGGACCAGACCATTAGCTCTGCAAAGCCGATGAACCAAAACACCATACCATTCTACCTCACAGTCTAATCGATGGAAGAGATAAGGGTTTACACGTTGTCGTTGGATGAACCCAAGTCACGGAGGACCGTTGATGAGGCGAGGCTTTCAAGGAAGGATCGACAACTAGAGAGCATGCGGAAGACTCCAGATACTTGCTCCCGCCATCGCTCGGAAGGCCCAACGTAGTGTATTAGTGACTAACCTTTCCATATGTAATATCACATAAATTAATCAATGAGTACAATGATAATGAATTCTGGCATTAATGAATATACTATAGAATATCACATATCCTCGGTAAAAGATTTATTAGTTCAATGCTTTAACCATACTATTTTCATTATAGTTTATCGTTGAAATTTGGAGTTAATAAATTTTTATTATTATGTGAATTTATGGAGACATGACAAGTGGTATCAGAGCCTCAAGTTGCAAAACTGAGACCTCTGGAACAAATGATTAACAGTGTTGTGATGTGCACAGAGAAAGAGAAAGAAGTAAAGTACAACCAGCATGAGGTGAACTGGACTTACTCCACATAGACCCATAACAGGAACATGACCAACATCCCTTCCAGAAGCCAATCCTGAGGTATGGGTACAACTAGGAGAAGAGCCACGCAATACCAATGCTACTATTTTTGAAACAATACAAGAATTAAAGGACGAAATGGCTAGGTTGCGGGCAGATAATGAAAGACTAATGCAAGAACAGGAGAAGATTATGAAGAGTTTGTCTGATAGACAGAATCAGCGGCAAACGATTCCCAGTCCCGAACATGGAAACATGACCAGAGAGCAGGAATTCAGAAATGAGAACTCAGAAATGGAAGAAGGTGAAGAGAATCGAGAGGAGGGATCTGATAATGTATCAGATCACAGAAAGAAAAAATGACAGAAAATTGAGTTGCAGGGTGAGTTTCGAAAGATCAAACCTCCCCTCTTTGATGGTGAATAGGAAGAAGTTGTTGAAGCCTGGCTTATCAACATGAATAAGTACTTCCAGTTATATGAATATGACCATAATCTGAAGGCCCACTTGGCCATTTATCAGTTGCAGGGAAAGGCCACCTTGTGGTGGGAGGAGGTGAAGACGGTACGTGGGGTTAATGAGCAGAACGTGACCTTGGAAAAATTTCAAAGGTACTTCAAGGAAAAATACTTAACTGAAAGATTTTATGATGAGAAGGCGAAAGAGTTCCATGACCTGCGCTTGGGGCAGTTGTCCATAGATGAATTTATAACAAAATTCACATCCTTGTTGCGATATGTTCCCTACATACGGGAAGAGAAAGAAAAAGTGCAAAGGTTTATCAGCAGTTTGTTGTTATTCATGAAGGAACGTCTCGAATTTGACAACCCAAAGACCATGGATGAGGTTATACGAAAGGCTCGTATATGCTATCAGCAAAACAGACCAAGGGGTGATGGAGGAAAGAGGTGGTCTGATAAAAAAGGAACAAGGTTTGTCTCTAGCAGCAAGGGAAATAAGACTGATGTCAACAAAGGACCCCATAAAGGTCAGCCAAACAAGATTGTTAACAGAAATCAGCCCAGATTCAGAATCCCGGGTGAATCCAAAACAAATGAGCAATCTAGGAGAACAAAAGTGGAGATAGCAGCTAGACCGCCAGTACAATGTTGGGGATGTGGAGGGCCACATTATTGTCCATACCGCAAGGGAACAGATCAAGTGGCACAGCTTCAGGAAGCATCAACTGTGGGTGAAGTAGCAAGGAGTATTCCTAAGATCAATGCAGCCCTTGAAGATCATCAGGCGAAATACCAACCAACAATGGTGGAATTCGAAGGTAAGATCTTCGACCAAACTGTGTCTATTTTAATTGATCCAGGAGCTACTTTGAGTTACATAAGTCTGAAAATGGTTGAGCAATGCCATTTGCAAACTGTTAAATTTAAAAACCCTTGGCTAGTGAAACTTGCCACAGGGGAAAAATGAAGGGTGCTGGCTAAAGTCAGCAATTTCCCTCTGAAGCTAGCAGGTCAGCCTATTACGGCAGATCTAAATGTCTTACCATTAGGGTCTTATGATGTCCTAATAGGCATGGACTGGTTAGAAAAATGTTGGTCTCTCATTAATTGTAAAGACAAAACTATTAATTACATGGATGAAGAGGGTTTGAAACAAGAAATTCAGGGTATACGAAGACCACTGAAAATAAGACCTATAACAACTTCTCAATTAGCAAAATGTATTCAAAAAGGATGTCAGATTTATGCCATACAGGTGGGGTATATCAACTCAAGTGAAAAATCTGGAAGTCTAGAAAATATACCTATAGTACAGAATTTTCCAGATGTATTTCCCGAGGAAATTCCAGGACTGCCTCCAAAGAGAAATATAGATTTTACTATTGATCTAATCCCTGGAGTTGCCCTGGTATCTCGAGCCCCTTATCATATGAGCGTGCCAAAACTAACTGAATTGAAAATGCAGCTACAAGAACTGCTTGATAAAAAGTATATGCCCAAGTGTCTCACCTTGGGGAGCCCCTGTACTTTTCGTCAAGAAGAAAGACGGAACCTTACGAATGTGCATGGATTATTGACAGCTAAACAAGCTGACAGTTAAAAATAAATATCCTTTGCCTCGTATTGATGAACTATTTGACCAAGTAAAGGGAGCGATGGTATTCTCAAAGATTGATCTTCGCTCAAGATACCATCAAATTAGGATTAAGGAAGAGGATATAGCCAAAACAGCCTTTAGAACTTGCTATGGGCATTATGAGTTCATTGTGTTGGTTAACTAATGCACCCACGACTTTTATGTGTCTAATGAACAACATTTTTCATCAATATTTGGATAAGTTTGTACTAATCTTTATTGATGATATATTAATCTATTCTCGAAACATTGAAGAGCATAAGGAACACCTACGCATTGTTCTGCAAACCTTGAGGGAGCACCAGTTGTACGCCAAGTACAGCAAATGTGATTTCTTCAAGGAACAAATTCAATATTTGGGACACATCATTACCAAAGATGGGATTGCGGTGGACCCGAAGAAAATAAAAACCATAATGGAATGGCCAGTACCCAAGAATGTAGCTGATATAAGGTCCTTCATGGGTCTAGTTGGATACTATAGGAGGTTTGTTGAAGGATTTTCCAGGGTAGCATACCCCATTACTTCTCTACAAAAGAAAGGGAAAGCCTTCACTTGGACCTTGGATTGTCAAAGAAGTTTTGACCAGCTAAAGCACTTGCTTACTACTGCACCTATTCTAAGTATTGTGGACCCAAATAAAAAATACATGTCTGCACCGATGCTAGCAAGGAAGGTGTTTGTGGCGTGCTAATTTAGGAGGGCAGAGCTATTGCTTATGAGTCACGAAAACTTAAAGAACATGAACCAAAAGCATTT
The DNA here is from genome assembly GCA_031772625.1 of Pinus tabuliformis. Classification (NCBI taxonomy): domain Eukaryota; kingdom Viridiplantae; phylum Streptophyta; class Pinopsida; order Pinales; family Pinaceae; genus Pinus; species Pinus tabuliformis. Next base: position 233,528,721 of record CM062810.1, on the reverse strand, counting down.
GTCTTACGATATAGAGCTGGCAATAGTGATCCATGCATTAAAAATGTAGCGACAATATCTATTGGGTGAGAAGTTTTTACTAATGGCAAATCATCATAGTTTAACTAACTATTTCAAACAGCCTACTATGAATGCTAGGCAGACCCGTTGGATCGATTTCCTAAGTGAATTTGACTTCAACATCAAACACATAAAAGGAAAAGAAAACCGTGTTACTGATGCCTTAAGCCGAAAAGTAAATTTCATATATGAAGTCTCTTTTAGTGAGGTGTGTACCACGTTCGCAAAATAGATTAAGGAGGCAGCAATACAAGATCTTGAATATAAAACCTTATGGCAGCAAGCTAAAAATCTGGACAGCAACAAACAACAATTGGGATATGAGGTAAATCAAGAAGGTTTGTTGGTTTATAGAGGGAGAATATATGTTCCAAATCAGAAAAACATTAAACAAATAATTTTAGATGAATACCACAAAATTCCTTGTGCAGGCCATCCCAGATACCAGAAATTAATCACTACACTCATAAAAGAATATTTCTGGCCCGGTATGAAAAAGGAAGTGGTTGAATACTTGGCTCGTTGTTTGGAGTGTCAACAAGTTAAGGCAAAACATCAGCACCCAGCCAAGTTACTCCACCCATTGCCTATTCTAGAATGGAAATGGGAGACTATTTCCATTGATTTTATTACGAAGCTACCTAAGTCTAAAAAGCATAATGACTCAATAATGGTGGTAGTAGACAAGCTGAGCAAGTTTGCTCACTTTGTACCTGTACAGTCTACTTTTAAGGCCATTCAAATTGCTAACATATTCATGCAAAATATCTTCAGATTACATGGAATACCAAGAGTCATAATTTCTGATCGTGATGTAAAATTTACATCATCTTTTTGGAAAGCCTTATTTGGAGGTCTAGGCACACAACTACATTTTAGTACTGCTTATCACCCTCAGATGGATGGGCAGACTGAGCGGGTGAATCAAATAGTAGAAGACATGTTGTGAACTTATGTAATGCAACAACCTTCCAAATGGGAAGATTATATACATTTAGTGGAGTTTGCCTACAACAACAACTACCATACATCTTTGAAAATGAGTCCTTTCGAAGTATTATATGGATGCCGATGTAGAACACCCTTGAGTTGGGGTGGACCGGAGGATAAGTTACTACTGGGTCCTGACATGTTAAAAGAAATGGAAAATATGGTCAAAAGGGTGTGTTCAAATTTAAACATTGCTCAAGACCAACAAAAAAAATTTGTTGACTGAAAGAGAAGTTTTCGGGAGTTTCAAGTCAGAGATCATGTTTACATTCAGGTACGAGCCAAGAGGAGTACTCTACATTGGAGTGGGTGTGCTAAATTAGCACCCTGATTTTGCGGTCCCTTCCAAATTCTGGCCCAGATAGGACCTGTGGCCTATCAACTTGCCTTGCCCAGCCACATACATGTGCATAATGTTCTGTGTTGAAAAAATATGTATATGATCCTAACCACATAATCAATTGGCAGGATATACAAGTAAGTAAATTCTCTATGAGAATATAGTATGTTATGAAGAATTACTAAGACAGACTGCCAGAGAAAAGCTAACTAAAATTTCTTTATTATGTGTAGGTCGAACCGGAAGGAGAGTTCTTAGTCGAACCCTAGGATATACTCGATCGAAGAGAAGTAATGTTGTGGAAACGAGTTATCACCCAAGTTAAAGTGTAATGGCAACACTTTGGGCCAAAGGAGGCCACTTGGGACGATGAACAAGTTATGAGGAAGACTTACCCAGATCTATTCGTAGAAAAAAAACATCGGGACAATATTTAATCTTAGGGGGGAAGATGTGATGTTCCCCACTAATTGTAAATATTTAATTACTACAGTAAACAAACTGAACATTACTATTTAAGTTTATAAATTTATTACTTTGATTAAAGTTTTACATGAGGTAAATATCTTGACAATGACAATCATATGGTCCTCACATGTCAGGTAGTTAGGATAGGCAGTTACCTATTCTTAACTACTTCCTTGAAAATTTATTCTCAAGGAAAGGAAATCAAGAGGGTATTGGTACCTGAGATGAAAGGAGGAAAAAGAAAGAAGAAAGTTTATGTGCTGAAGAGTCAGGTGGATTCCCAAAAAGTTAAGTCTGATTAAGACCAGATAGTTGTGACAAATAAGATTGATAGTCTTGCAGGAAACATCCTGCATGTGAGTAATAGCTCAGTGGGACACTTGGGCCTGAATGCAAGTCTCAAGGTTGGGAGGAAAAATCTGATAACTCAGTTGTTTTGACTTCAAACAATCGACTGTGGTTACATCTGGAACCAGATAAGTATTCTAACTTTCTGTAATTATTTATACTGTAATATTAGGGTTGCAAATAAAGTTGAAAAATGATATTGCTTAGAGCAGTTAAGTAGGATGGCCTGTATCAGCAATTTGTAATTGTGTTCTAGTATATACAACAAATTAAAATAAAAACTCTACAAATCTGTAGCAAGAGTAGCAAAATTCTTAGAAGAATAAATCTTAAGTGATTACCATGCAAATCCCTTTAAGGGGAAATATAGAAATCAAAGAAGGGAATTTCCAGATAAAACTTAAACCTGTCAACAGTAGTATTATAGTTCTGGAAAGAATTATCTTAATATGACTAAATATTCAAAATAAATTCTCTTCATTCTAGTACAATGTTGTAAAGAATAAGAAACTGATATTTAAGGCCAAACCATTTTATGCCCAATCCGCATATTTGTTAAGGAAATTACCCTAAACAAAAGGAAAACGAGAAAATAATATATTACAAAAACTAAATGTTAACAGGGTGAAGATGGTCCGTCGGGGAAAGAAATTTCAAACAAATCAAGACACTGTGGACTAATTATAGGTTCAGAGGACAAGGACCCTCCACGGGTTATAGCAAATATATATTATGATGCACAGTGATGTTAGGAGTTACATTCAGAAGTAACTACAAATAATATAGAACAAAATCAACAAGATATCAAACCATTTCTGGAAAAACGCCAAAACTGATATATTCATTACAATAAAAAAACAGTGAAGAACCATTGATAAACTAGAATTTGAAAAGAGAGAAAAACAGAGTTCAATCCAAGGTATAAGACCCTCTTCGTTTCTTTTACCATCCAGTAGCAGTATATTCAAACAAAATTACACAGTAAACTCATAAACCCTCTTAATAGGGACTCTCGGTATTATACTTTTGATAAAAAATTATATCAAGAATTGCCTCTTGCAGAGGGGCAGGACTAGCCGCATACCCGGAAAGCCAAATAAGGAGAAATGGCTCCGAGATTCAACATTACAAGCATTATAGCTTAAAGGCCTATGCACAAAATCTTATGGAAAGTAAATAAGAGAAACAGAGCGATAAACCCAACTGATTCATAACCTAAACACCCAGAACTATCGTTTGGTAGCATTTCAAAATAAGACCTTTCACATACCCAAAAACCCAATAGGGTAAAATGATAAACCTTGACAGGATTCCAGAAGGTGCGCCTCGCGTAACCCTCTTCGAGTAATGAGGTGACTCTGAAGAACGCTATCATGCAAGAAAAGAAACAATTACATATACCCAACAAAGTCTAAGAAATGAGTAATGGCTTTTTAAATTAAACTTCGGGAAGACTATTGTACCTGCCAAGGCCAAGCGTTTAAGACATTTCGTTGAAGCAACGGAACGCTGGATAAATCGACCAACCACACCACCAGAGCAAGCATGTAGCAGCCAAGGAGGGACAACTGTAACATCACAAAGGGGTAAGCAAACCATAAGTTTGGGCCAGACCATTAGCTCTGCAAAGTCGATGAACCAAAACACCATACCTTTCTATCTCACAGTGTAATCGGAGGAAGAGAAGGGTTTACACGTCGCCATTGGATGAACCCAAGTCGCGAAGAACCGTTGATGAGGCGAGGCTTTCGAAGAAGGATCGACAGCGGGAAAGCAAGCAGAAGACACCAGAGACCTGCTCCAGCCATCGCTCGGAAGGCTAGATGCATTGTATTAGTGACTAACCTTTCCATATGTAATATCACATAAATTAATTAATGAGTACAGTGATAATGAATTCCGACATTAATGAATATACTATAGAATATCGCATATCCTCCGTGGTAAAAGATTTATCAGTTCAATGCTTTAACCATACTATTTTCATTATAGTTTATAGCTGAAATTTGGAATTAATAGTTTTTTTTTATTATGTGAATTTATGGAGACATGACAGGTTCCTAAAATATTTTTAGCCATTCTTCAAAAGAAAAAACTCCATAAAAAATATTTTCTCACAATTTTTAGATTTTTAAAACCCTTGTGTATTTGTAGACCTTGTGAATAATTTTGTAGATCTAACTTCTAAATTATTTTTTCTAACTTGGGTTTTGGAGATTTTTAGTATTTTGTATATATTTGGGGTTTTTGGTGTCTTATTTTCATTTTTGCAAGTTGGATTAAGGGATCAAGTGGAAGAAGGGTTAGATCTAAGCCCTTGAAAATAAGATCTAGCCTATATGCAATTTTGCAGGGTTGTTCACTGAAGATTTTGCGACAAAACTCAAATCCGAAGAAAAAAGAAAAAAATTGAAACAAGAGCTTAAGTTTTTGGCCTCTTCGGGCCCGAATCTGGACCCTCCAAGCCTAGCATCAGCGTTCTCTTGGCCTGCGTCACCCCTAGAGCCCCCAGCGTCACATTTTTAGGCCCTTCTAGGGCTAGTCGTAGCCTCTAGGGCCCACAGCCTTCCCTATTTGGCCCAACGTCAAGGTTTTTAGGCCTTTTTAGGCCTAAGAGGCCTCGGCTTGTGTCCTTCACCCTAAACAAAAGCCTTTCAGGCTTGTCGTGGGCTTTGAGCCCCTCAAACCCTCAGCATCCTCCTTGGTGAGCCTCCTTTACCCCAGCATCAGGCCCTTGGGTCTCTTCCTCCCATAGCGTTGACATTTTTTGCCTTTTGTTGCCATTTCAGCCCCTAATCTGCCTTCCTAGTCTCTTTATCCCCCAATGCTGGCCTTCCTTGGCCTAGTGTTGCTCGCCCTTGGTCATTTTCTGCTTAATCTGCCCCAAACCCTCATCTGAATTTTTAAGATTGATTCCTTGATGGTTTTGCATGTTTAAGGTCTCCAAAATTTTGATTTTCAAGTGGCATCTTCATCCAAAAATTTTGGGCCACTTGGGCAAGTGCTTCTACAAGGCTTGAGGCCTAGGGCTTGACCTTTAAACCCTATTTTTATTTTTGATTTATTACAACATTCAAATCAATAACAATTAAGTCCTAAAATCACATGCTACATAATCAAAATTGTTTAAAATTGCAAAATCATCATTTTCAGAAATTTTGGCCACTTGGGCACCTTAGATCTAATGTAAATATAATTTTATGCTTGCTAAAATTTATTGCATAACTGAAGTTTTCAAATATGAAATTTCTTAAGCATACACTTAATAAGGGTTTAAAACTTGAAATTTTCAGTTTTCAGTAAATTATCCTATTGTTAAACATTTTGGGAACTGATTATAGTTTCATTAGCTTGCTGATCTGTGAATTATTCACTGTTGTAGTAAATATATCAAACCTGAAAATTTCAGGATCACACCCTCTAAAACCCTAAAAAATTGTTTTTTTTTTTTTTTAAGTATGGTGAGTTTTACTATTTTTTGGTATATTGGGCATTGATTCTAACATCATTAGTTTGTTGATCTGTGGATCAATTCACTGTTGTAATACAAATCTGAAATATTACTGAACACGTCATCATAAAATAAGCTAGACACAAATTTATTTATGCCAGTCATTGGAAAGTTTTGTACTTCATGTATTGGGCAAATTTTATTAATTTATAATGATTTTTTTACTATTGTCATAACACAAATAAGCACTGAAATTTACTGATGAACCACTGTTGATTTGACTATTGAAATCTAACATTTGTGTGGTTTACTCTAAGTTTGTAAAACTTCTGAAATTTGGCACCTAAAGCACTCCTACATTAAAGCACTAGATCTGATCTTCTTGGCATCTAAGTTTCATTTGGCTATCTTGAACGGCGATTGGCTTATCTTAAAGTGGTATCGAACATTGTTGAAAAAATGGCATTTTACATATTGTGAGAATTTGTTGAAGTTTTGCACTTGTCTCTAAAGCAATTTATCTTGTTCAAAATTGTCATCTCATCATTTTTAAATACTCTCACAATAAGTTAATTCACACTAAGTACTTAAGTAACATAAACAATCTTAACTCAAGATAATCTCTCATAATCTCTTGCATAAGTATCTTAGATCTAGCTTGCATCAAAACTTACCTTCTAATATAAGTTAGGTTGATAGAGATTTAGGGCAGGCCTTCTCACCTAGCTTGAAAGACTTCGCAATTCTTCGGTGGTTAACAAGGTGACCTTGCAATCGTCGAAGTTACAGTCTTTGTAGTGCCGGAGGCATTAGGTGATCAGAGCACAACAAAAAGTATCATTAATCAAGCCCTAGTCTACGCCTTGTTGGCCTCCTTCCCACAACCTACCTTGGAGCTCAGCGTCAAAATAGTTAAGGGAATGTCATACTTAGACTATGCATATAATTAAAATCAACCAAGATCATTGCACCTCTCACAAGTCCTAAGACTTGCATATCATATATGTTAGTTAATCATTCAAGCGGCGAGTGTCCATCCAGTCAGTTGGTTTTAAATTTATCATAAGCCAGAATTGTGACTCCATTAAAGCATTGGTCTCATACTTTAAATCTAATCTAATCATCAATCTTGTTAAATTTAACCAAGTCACTAGACCACTTATCCATGTCTCCCAAATAAGTTGGTTTCCAACTTGTTTTCCTTCACCTCATTCCATAGTGACTACCCCCCATAGCCTGTTGTTGGGAGACAACTAGAACGGACTGGGAGGGGATCAGTGTGACAGCCCCCGCCATGAGCGGTTGTCACGATGCTTGTACAATCCAAGCGACAACGGATTCAATTGCCGCCTTTTCACATGATTTGTGAAGAACAAATAGAACAACTTAGAGCCCCTACACAAGGTAACCAAGAGATTGAAGCCTCTAAGATAGCAACCTTTGTGCTAATGCTTTCTATGAATGTACTCCATGATCAACATGGATAACTTAAGATTGTTTGAATCATCTTTACTCTAGAGATAAGGAAAAACAAGTTTTGCATTGTATACACGCAAACAATACGAAAAGCATCTAGGCGATATGCAAAGGACAGTAAACAATTTAGAAAATTGGCCTAGATTGACGGATTTCGAGAATAGCAAAGTTGTATACGAGAAACTAAATTGCAAATAAGGTTCCCCATATTTGCTTAGAAGCTTCTAGGGAACAAAAGCCTCCCATTGAGGGATACCTTGAATGGGTCAATGAATAATTGAAATTACTTGGTGGTTAATTCTCTAATTAAGAAATATGTGCTTGAGAAAGCTAGATTTCCATGCTTAAAGCACTCTATCCATGCCTTGAAAAAGTTCATGATTGCCAACCAATAAAATGGCTAATGCAAGTGAGAATGCAAAGATTTGGTTTGCAAAGGCTTGGAGTTGTAGTCCATGTTCTACAGCAAATGATGTAGCAGCCAAAGCAAAGTAGAGATTAGTATAATGCAAAAGAAGAGGGAGTTCCCGGAGAGGGTAACTCAACACTTCACGTCATAACTTATGAAACATGCTAAGGCACATGACATTGGCAATGCAACAAGGCAAACGTTGTAAAAAAGGATTATCGCAGACTAAAGCGAAGAGACTCCCCATATGCCCCCTACATTAGTGCCAATGCACGATGGCATAATATAACAAACAAAATAATGCTACAAAAGGCTTTGCTCTCCATAATATGACAAGGAGAGCGTCCAAAGAAAGCAAGCAAACTTACTTAGCAAGGGGCATGGCAACGTAAGATGGAGACTGGTAGCAATCTAAGCAACCCAAAGGTCTTGAATCTGGCCAAATTTGAAATGTTCAGCTAGGTTCAATCATAATTGTTTCTTAAAGTACTGTACAAAGACAACTACGAAGGGCCTTGGCCTTCCACATACTCAAGGGCATAATATAAAGGAGAGACATCCAATGATGGAAAAAGGGTTAGAATGATAATAAGCTAGATGAAGTTCCATGGAGAAACCTTTGAAAGAGAAAGCAACATGAACACACAAGATTGCAGATAGGTGCAAATGACACCTTTTTGCACAGTTTGTTAACGACCTTTTCAATTCCCTTCTCTGCATCGAAAGATTTAGATACGATGAGTGCAGCATTCTTACTGTCTATGTATTTCTTAAGACTTTAAGCCAAAGGGCCTTGTAATTGTCAAAGCAGCATCAATAAATTAACTAGAACAAGATGGCTATTGCCAAACTGAAGCTTTCTCTATGGATTTCCCAAGAGACCTCGAGTTGCCAAACTGAAGTTTCCTCCATGGATTTCCCAGGAAATCTCGAGTTGCCAAACTGAAGTTTCCTCTTATGGATTTCCTAGTAGATCTCGAGAGATCGTTTCGTGTAATTTGTGTATACATGAATGAATTTTTCATCTGCTAGCAAAGACTTATTAAAGATATCACCATGACCATTAAAGCGTAGTAGGGTTTCTCGACAGTAGTTTATAATATTAATTATACACAGTACTCTTATAAACCCTATAGTGGGAGTCAATTTGGCCATATGACATCTAATTACAAATCATCGAAACCTTGCTTCCTAAAATAACCTTCGGGCCAAAAAGTTTAACTCAGTAGGGCACTGGGTTTAAAAGAAGTCATCGTCGAATGAAGTAAAGAAGGGAATTGAAAAGTTTGTGGACACTAGAAAGGTTGTGGACACTAGACTAACTTTCCGCAGGGTTAATTGAGAAGTTTTTTGTGGAGAATGCAAGCCAAAGAGAGATACGCCGCACAACTTCACAGAAATTCATTTTTGACTAGCCTTACAGTTTATTGCCTACAGACTGCAACTACTATAAAGAGAGAAATAAATATATTAAAAAACTTAATAAGCTGCATACAACTAATATATTAAAATATTTATGGCAACATACATAACGCTTAAAACATGGGGGAAAGCCGGGGCAGATTGTGCAGATCATTGAACGTCCCATAAATCATAAAAAACCATGAACTATTAGAAAGAATATGAATTTCAACCCTCAAAACACCTGCTTTGTGCATCTAATATCTTTGTGTCGATAGCAGTGACCAGTTGAGAAACGTAGCTTTTCCATCCAAAACACAATAGTAATCCAAGAATACTGACCATCTATAACGATATGAATATGCATTCACAATTTGGATTACTGAAAACACCAGAAAAGTACGGCACAATAATATCCATGGCTTAAGCCAAAGCATAAGTCTCAGCTTTTTCTAACCAGTTCCACTCTAAGTGACACAAAATGACATTGATTTTCTCAAAAACCGATGCAATGAACCTTAACAGATTGGTTACACCCAGGATGGTTAACATAATGTACATACAAGTTTTTACAACGTTAATGATTGTGAACGCTTCGTATTTCTTACTCAACTGTTTCCTCTTGTTATCTAAAAATAATAAAACATATAACGTGTCATTATGTAAATTTCCAAGCTTCGAATATGCTATTCATTTAATCAAAATCGAGAGCACAAAAGACACTACTTACCATTAAAGACACATTAACAGGTTGAGTAAATCGTGATTGTTAATAACATGTTAAGATGCATGTACAACATTCTCATGTATTACATATTGAGAGACATAAATTATTGTATAAAGAATTACATATTCCAAGAATTGCAACTGATGTTTGCCCCAAAAAATTGAAAAAATGGCATATATATTTATCTAGGACCTAGCTTCCCGATGAAACTGCATCTATCCTGTAGGGCAACCTGTAGCTCGCACTTGCATGTAAATTGATTTTTTACAATTACACTTATAGCACACACAAATTTTCTCTAAGCACTTTACAACGATGTCCTCATTTTACTGCAGAATTAGCTTGGACATGGTGTTTTGCTGCTAAATATAGCAATGTTCGCCTGTGATAAATTGTGCGAAGCTTTTTGTATTTTTGGATAAAGTCAATCAACTCTATCTTTCTATCACTAAGCTCTTGATGTAAATCGTCTGATTCTTTCTCAGCAGCTTTAGCTGCCTCTGCAACAAGATAATGCAAGTTATAAGGCTATCAAACATCCGAGAAGCGTTTTATACTAGAACAACTGATATATAATTTTGAGCTAGATAACTAAACATAGAACCCTCTAACTTGCCTTGAAGCCTTTCAAGTAGCACTCCAGGTGCAAGAAAGCTCATAGCCTCCCTTACTCTCTTGTCAAGCACATGGAACTTTTCCTCAGCTGTTGCCAGCTCTGTTGTTCTTATAACTGTGCACTGCACTCACGTCATAAATAATATTAGAATATATCGATATTCACTGTTATAAATGTGCCTACTTTGACCACTTATAACTCCCCACCTGGTTTTTTAGTTCCAGCATTTGGTTCTCTTTTTCCAGATTTTTCCCTGGAAAATCAAGCAAAATGCGAGACGTCACTTTCAAAATAATAATACTTTTTTTTTAATGCAGTAAAAGGGGCATCCCGCATCCCAACACTAACTTTGCCGTCTCCGACTCATATAAAATCACCATTCTATGAATTCCTCTCTACTACTAGCAATCATAGATGCCTTTATCATGTATCCTTTCTATGAAAGACCAAAAAGAAAAGGTACATCTCAGGATAGAAAAGACAGAAAGATTACTTGCGAGTTGCCTTGTCTCCCTCCGAAGCTCAGCATGTAACTGGAAAATTGATTCACAGAAATAACTTAGTTTTTTCGCAAGAAACAGACTAGAGATCAAAAATAATTAATCTATTGAATATACAAGATTGTAACAAAATTCTACTTTTGACTTTTACGCAATTGCATGTAAAGAGGAAATTGCGGCAGTCTGTGAATGATAGCACCAATCTAATCTACTGATTACAAAATCATGCTTCAAAAATCTTACAGCTTTCTGGTCCTTGACTTGGTCAATTGAATGAAAAACTTCATTGTAGACTTTTTTATCTGACAAAATCTTCCTCAGTTCATCGACACTGAAAACACAGAAGATTGCATGCCATTCACAATGTAAACCAACAAAATATTTGCTGCTTTAAGAAAATAAATCATCCACGTCCCCTTACATCCCAAAGGGGGCACAGATTCCAGATAACAAACACATCATTTTTTTATCAAAAACCGTCAGACAAAACATAAATGACTAAAACCTGAATGAAATCATGTAATTCAATCTTCAGTTATAACTTATATCCTGGCATTTTCAGGAGATCAATTGCCTTCACCATGTAACTAAATCATGATGTGGAAGACAAATAGCACAAACCATAAGTTAAAAGTTGAAGCCCCCTACATTCAACATGATGACTTCTACGAGAAGACCTTTTACACCTCAAATTATAAGTGATAAATTTTAAAGCTCTTGGTTTCAACACTTTTCAAGTGACTTTCAATTTGCTCTCATGTTACTAGCATATAACGCCATTTATAATTCATAACCATTGGAATAAATGGGATTGTCACTCCACTACCTTCAAAGAGCAACTAATAGTGTCTGCTCATGGCAAAATGCAAAGGGTCAGGTACTAAATATGTTGATCGAAGTTAAGAACAGGAAAATTTTCCAAGGAGCAGGGTGGGATTTCTTAGTTGTGGCACTTGAAATTAAAACATCTTTCAAAGAAGGATTTAAAATGAATATTCACAGTCCTGTTTATATCTTAAAAGAACCTTCCATTAACCCACAGGAGCCATAGGTGTTTTTTGATGGTGCTAACCAAGTTACCCTGGGCTTATGCGGGGCTGGAGCTATTCTGTTTCTTGCCCCATCACATTACTATACACCGTAGATTGGTGCTGGGCAAGGAACAAACTCCAACGATGGACTATTCTAATTACAGATATTATTAAAGTTTTTAATGACAAAAGGTATAAGATCACGCCAAGTCCTGGGCAATTTGTGGTTGACTGGTCCAATAAGAAATGCCAAGTCTCTAACTTGGTCTTAGAAACCTTTCTCCGGAAAATTCTCGAGGCTGGGAATGGGTTCATGTCTTTCTGTTAAACATACATATAGAGAGTTCATCAAACAAGCGGATGCTCTTTCAAAGGAGGGTTCATTTCTTCAGGAAGGTTTGCTGCTTATTCAGGATTGAAGGGAGGCGGCTAGGTGCCCTGAAATTTCACAACCTCTATTTTGATCATAGTTTTACAAACGGAACCAGATTTTGAACTGGTCTCCCCATCAAACTGTGTTTCAAACCGGACCACACAGGATTCAATGAACCAGTCTTTCAAAATATATATGAAATAATTAATTTTTAATGAAAAATATTATTGCTAAGATTTCAAACCATCATTCCAAACCATTAGAGACGAAGTATGGAAAGTTTGCTCATCTATTTACAATGTAAGGTTACATATTCATAATGGCACTGAGTGTAATAGATATTATCAACAAGATACATAATCAATGAAGCTCTAAATGGCCTCCAGAGTCCAAACACAATGCACAATCTACTAGGCCACTGCCCTACTACAAATCACTGATCAGCGTGATCACTCATCAAAATCATCACCACTACTAGACGTGGGATCACCACTAGGAGCTACATAAACATCAGCTGTCTCAGAGTCTAAGGACCCCTCAAACTCCACTGCAACCTCAGTAGTAGCAGCGGCAGCAGCAAAACTAGACCTCGCGGAAGCAGAAGTTGGTCAAGCAGCACAAGCTGCACGACTAGTGCTTCCATGTACCATGCTTGGTGGTTCACTTCCTTCAGCTTCTGGTTCCACTATCAGATCTGCAATGGGATCAAGCCCCCCTTCCCCCCAACCCCTTCCCCCCTCCCCCAACCAACTCCATGGAATCAATATCAAAATTAGGATCATACTCAGCTGGTTGAGTTGCCTCCACTCATTCTGAAATTGAATCAAAACTCTCCAAGCTCACAATGATGCTCACAAAAACTCCAAATCAGAGGTGTGAGGCAAATCAGAGGGGAGGGCTGATTTTAAAAGTTAAAACGGGGGCTTTTTTGGAGGGAAACAGCCCTTGGTTTCCTCAGAAACCACTACAGCACAGGCATCCTGGAGCTGACTGGTCCAGTTTATGTCAGAACAGGCCAGTTCATGCCAGTTGGTACTGTTTAGGTACCAAACTGGCTAGTTTGGTACCTAAACGGTATCAAGCAGACCATGAACAAGATTTTTCTACTAGTTTGAAGTAGGCAGGGACCCAACCGACCAGTTTCACCAGTTACCAGTTCGAACTGGCTGGTTTTTAAAACTATGCTTTTGATTTCTGTGGGCATTGGTCTTGTTTTGTGGAAAGATCTGGGAGCCTTGGCTGAAGTGAGCCTTTTATGTATGTTGCATGGAAAGTTATGACTGAAGGAAGACTAACAGTTTTTGTTTGATAAATTTGTATTCCAAGGTCAAGTTTTTGGTTTCCAGATCATTTTGGATCTTGAAAATGAGCTTCCAGGCTCTCACATGTATATTTTGATTTCACACTCGAAATAGCAAATATATGAATTTTTTCATTGGAACAAAAAAAAATGATGATTTAACTATTTTGAATTCATATATATATTTTGATTTCACGCTTGAGAAAGCAAATATCTGATTTTTTTCTTTGGAAAATACAAGATGTTGCTTGAACTATTTTGAACTCCATTATTTATTTGGTACTTGTTCTAAATTAATCTACACTACACTAAGCTATAATTCACAATTTCTGTTACATATGAAGAGATTCCTTTTCTATGGCAGCTCCATATCACAAAAATAAAATATCACTTTCGCAAATAAATGTGTCTTGATTTTATAACGACAGAAAATCAAATAGTCAACAATACCTAGAACAAAGACCAATCAAACACTACTACTGCTGCTTTTACCAGAAGGTGAGACAAGGGTAAAACAGTCAAAACAGATTTAATATAGGACAAGATCATGAATATAAAAAGACATGTTAGAAGAACACAACCAGTTCGTATTGTCATTGGATCAAACTTATTTGCCACCACATTCAAATTCGTCGAACAGGAATAAACTGCCTGGTATTTGAAAAAAGCAAAAAAATATGCAAAAATAAATTATAGCAACTGTCATTCCACACCGAGGTCTCTGTTTGGATCACTCACCTTTTGTCTCTCAACAGAGGAATTATACTTGCACCAGCAGCTGGAGATGGCTGGGAATAAGATGGTGATTGAGGACGTGACTCCACAGTGGAACTTCCAGCAATGGCTGGCCTTGTGTGCGGTGCAAGCCCAGTTGATGATGGATTAGTTGGAGTTGAAGGGTGAACTGAACTTGAAGATGGAGTTGATGCTGAAGGTTGATACGATGACTGAGCTGGAATATTTGGAGCAGGTTGTTGTGTTGGTTGCTGCGTTCCCCTGACAAAATACCACAAATTCACCCATCTTTAGCTATTATACTCATTTATCAAGGAAATCACAAGTGAATTGCAGAAATTCGCTGATAAAAATATTTAACAAGTACCGCATGATAAGAGCACAACCATGAAAATAGATCCAACTTCAAGGGACTGGGGGGCTAGAGTTTTCTTTCAGTGGATACCAGATTTGATAAATTTGCATTACCATCTAAAATGGATTGAAATCCCATGCGATTAAAGAACTCAAAATTTACTCATTAGCCACATAAATAGGTTAGGAATTTTTGCGATGGGGGTTTCTAGTCCTATAATTGTGAAACCATACTAACTGAGAATAGCTAGTCCACTTTATGTGACTGCAATCTGACTTTCTTTAAAACCCTATGACACTGGTTAAAACCAAGTACCATTATAATTCCTCCAATATTATCCAAGACCCCCAGACCCCCCTGCTTTAAGCCTCCCGTGGAACACCAAATATTATTAAATGAGATGCCCTGTCTATGGTAACATTAACACATTTCAGACACCCGAGGGCAACTCTCTAGAATAGTTGTTACCAACAGTGAAATCTTAAGAAGTTTAGATCAATAACGGAACACTACAATTAAGGATCACTTAATGTGACCACTAACAACGAAAAAAAGTACTCTTTTATTTATAAATCCAATTGACCTTCTTGGCCTGAAAGACAATGAAAATAGATAATAAAAAAATTAACTGTTTCCACATAAGTGATCAACCCCATATTCTAAACCCCAAGGAAATATCACCAAAAATATCCTGAATTTATTTCAAGTTCCATGCTAAACTGTGTCAAAAAGTGCTGTATACAGCCCAGTATGGAAGAGATTTCAACTCTTAATTCATTCATTCACATCATGCTGACATCAACAAATTTATAGAGTTCAATAAAATAACATTTAATAATAAAGAAAGTAGTTAAATGTCAGCGATTATCATTGTTTCCTCCAGCATCCAAGTAAAGATACTATGGTATAATCACATTAGAATCCTATGCCGCCAGTGATGCAATATGCCAGGAGCAGGAGCAGGAATATAATGGAACATATATAACCTTAGACAGGCTAGCCTTTGATTTGCCCAAAAATAATTAACGTGTATTCAATTATATTTTCAACTGGAAGCACTAAAATTAAATTACAATTTGCATGTGCATTGACTTTATGGTTAAAAGAAGCTCCTGATATGAACACTCAGATGATGATGTTCGAGTTAATATGTGATTAAGAATGTTTTGATAGGATGCGTACATGCTTAAATCCAGGTAATCATCATCAAAAAATTATTCAGGTTAGACGGGAAGATGGTGAGCATGCTATAAGGGGACACAACACTTTTTTCAAACAGATAAAAATGAGATTATAAAACTTCTTAATTGCATTTGAGCATGTGAAAGGTCTTGCCTTTCAAGGGAAGATGGAAAATTGTTCAGTTGATAACTTGATACAAGGCACCATGGAACTATGATAACTTGATACAAGGCACCATGGAACTATGTGATGTGTCAAAACTTATACCAAATGAAAACAGAGCAGAAAGGTGTGAACTTAGGTGGAATGATGACAAAATATTGAATCAGTGTTATCAGGACTGGACCGAACTGGTCTGAACCGGCCGGTCCGACCATTTTGAACCAAAAACAGGTTTGGACTGGTGATTTGAACTGGTTTTGGCTGGTTTGGTACCAAACAGGCCAGTTCAGTACAGGTTCAATGAAGCGCGTAGAATGTAGCAAGTGGGGCCTATTTTGGTTTTTTGTCTTTTTATTTTGGCCTTGGATTGGCACTAGCCACCAATATGTGCCTAATATCCAAGCCTATGGCCCTACTATTGCTATGCAATTCATGGTAATTTTCAATTCTTAAAGTAAAAGTGTTTTTACTTAAATTTTTAACATTACCATGAAATTACTCAAGAAGTTTGAGAGTGGTTCTGACCTCATGGGATTTCGTATGGAGAAAGTAGAATTTTAGATCCCAAACAAACTCTAGCAGACTTAACAGTTTTTCAGGATTTCAGGATTGGGGGGTTGCAATCTTTCCATTGGATTTTGTCATGTATGAGGGTATCAAACTAGCATTTAATCAAGAGCACCAATCCCTCCATGTATCTTGATGTTAGTGGCATTGTTTGTTGAACTTCTCTATCATGATCCTACTAAAAATGTACCCATTATGTGCACCCTTACATGCTCTAGAAATGAGAAATTTTGGTTATGTGTATAAATGGTTTGGATTCATATGGATGCACATGAATATATGTGGTTTTCTTTAAAATTTGAATATTTTATGTATTTTTGGTTGACCGGTTTCTTGGTCCAATTTTTTTACTGGTTTCTGTCCAGTTCTGACCAGTTCCCAGTCCAAGGGGTCTACCGGTTCAATGACTGGTCCGGTTCTGATAAGTGATAACATTGGATTGAATACATATATTAGTGAAACAATCATGTTGTGGCAGGCTAATATAGACTAGCAGACGATTCTTTCCAAATGTATGGTCATAATTACATAGAAAAATATGCATCCAAAGTTGAAAAAGGATCAGGGGCCTAAATGATATGTTGATGTGTGTATCTATCATTTAGAACCCAAATGAACCAGCAACACATGCATAAAGAAATTTATTGTGTGAGACAATTGTTGACAGGGTCACAGGAGCATAACAGATATATCATGTGTTTGGGGCTTCCTCTTCCCTAAATTTAGTTGTCAATTTATGGTTCTCAGTGCTGGTACAATGGGTTTCAAATAAATTCAAGTCGATATATATAATGTTGACCATGAGAATTCTCTTATTGATGCACATACTAAGGGGCATTATAAAACAAAAAGCCACAGAATTCTAAGCTCTGGTTGAAAAGGCATCTAAGCATGAATCTTGCTCTAAGTTAGAAGCCAAACGCTTTGTGAAGAACCTCTCAGCAGTTTTGGAGATGAAAACCACCACTCTGTCTCCTGGGAAAAAGGCTCTCCTTTTCTTTGAGGGGTTTTGGAGCCCTAGGGCTGGGAGAACTTTGGGTTCCTTTGATGCAAGGGTCAATAAAATTCTTCCTTAGTAGATAGGGTTACATTGCCTTCCTGTTCCAACTAAAAGAAAAGAGACTTGACCCTTAGAAGTGGCCTTTATTTCCTAGGCTTTAGAGGTTTATATTTGAATCAATGGACACATGAAAACCACCACTCTGTCTCCTGGGAAAAAGGCTCTCCTTTACTTTGAGAGCATTGATTGGTAAGTTCATGGGACAATTGGCTGACCCATGGGGTTTTAGAGCCCTAGCTGGGAGAACTTTGGGTTCCTTTGATGCAAGGGTGAATAAAATTCTTCCTTAGTAGATAGGGTTACATTGCCTTCCTGTTCCAACTAAAAGAGAAGAGACTTGGCCTTTAGAAGTGGCCTTTATTTCCTAGGTTTTAGAGGGTTATATGTGAATCAATAGACACATGATTTTAACCCAAAGGGAAACATTCCCAGAAAATACTAGTGTTGCTTTGACTCCTAAGTTTGTTGCTCATCGTCTAGGACAAACCAACCTTTCAAGTTATAGGAAACAATGTTGGAAAGTCTTGGACAATGTCGTTATGAAGGGCTCACTAATGCTCCTATTCAAAATTTTGTGCAAAAGTAGATCTCAGGATAGGGCTTCTATAGTTGAACTAGAAGTAGATTTCATTCTAGTGCAACCTCTACCATAAGTATGTCCACTTTGGCAAAGATTGCAAGAAAGGGCCTTCTCCATCAGTCTAGTCATCTAGATAATCAATGCAAGTGGTTAATAGAAGAAGAATGGGAAACCAATAGCTTAACCCACCTAATAAAAAACAGTAGCAGCTACTCCATCAGAATCCAGATAGAGCCGCTACAAAGGTATTAAGTGAGAAGGAACCAAGAAAAATTACAGAAGATGAGATTCCATAAAACTACATCGAGGAGAATGAGAACATGTAAGCAAAGGAAATCAGATCTAGAATGGCCATTGCATGAAGAAGTAGGGGAAAGACTCTTCAAGCCAAGCACAGATAAAGCCTCGGACCCTATCTTATGGGGGCGGTGTTGAACAAATGCTTAGCTCTCCATTGATTATAAAAGAATGTAAATCCATAAAAGAAACATGTGGAAGCAAAGCTAGACAAAACAAAGCGATATACTCCCAATTCTCACTTTCCAAATTAGGATATTCTCTTCAACGCCCATCTGAAAATTAGGTATGTCCTACCATTGCATTTCCAATGGAGCAAATTTCTTAGACAATATTCAAGTCCTAATGTCCTTTAAAGCAAGAAGCTCAAATTTTATAAATTAAAAAAAAAAAAGTGTTTCCCTTTCAATCCACTTTGTTCTAAGAATTGAAGACCAAGAATTTTAGAGGCAATCTCTCCCCTATGTTCATTATATCAGGTTGTACAAGTATGGCCATAGGCCCCATCTTTTTCTTTAATAAAATTATGATTGTTA
This sequence comes from Pinus tabuliformis, assembly GCA_031772625.1. Lineage (NCBI taxonomy): Eukaryota > Viridiplantae > Streptophyta > Pinopsida > Pinales > Pinaceae > Pinus > Pinus tabuliformis. The sequence goes on along the minus strand of CM062810.1, from coordinate 233,509,757 downwards.
TTTTTAAAATAAAAACAGGAACCACTGTAGATGATACACATTCCTTCCGATAGATGTTGCAAGGTCATGGTCATATGGAAAACATCATCATGACGATAAAGCCTCGGACCCTATCTTATGGGGGCGGTGTTGAACAAATGCTTAGCTCTCCATTTATTATAAAAGAATGTAAATCCATAAACGAAACATGTGGAAGCAAAGCTAGACAAAACAAAGCGACATACTCCCAATTCTCATTTTCCAAATTAGGATATTCTCTTCAAGGCCCATTTGAAAATTAGGTTTGTCCTACCATTGCATTTCCAATGGAGAAAATTTGTTAGACAATATTCAAGTGTAACGACCTATCTATAAATATAGAGAACGCGAGAATAATAGCAGGCATACGATGCATGTGTATGATAACTACATATGCATGTGCCGCATACACCGCACTAGTATTTATATATGAAATTAACTATAGGTATTAAATATCATGACACTTCTTCGAACAGAGGTTCTACTCACCCATCAACGCCCATACTGCTTAATGTATTATGATTAATGAGTAAATACTAAAAGAGGGCTAATAAATTATATATCTCGATTCTCAAATTATTAATAAAATTATATTAATAAATTAATAAAATGATTAAAAATATATATAAGAAATTAATTAAAATGGTACTTAAAATAATGTTATAATTTTAATATTTAAAAGTACTTTAATAAAACATAAAGAAATGCCATTTAATAAATCATATATATATATATATATATATATATATATATACGTGACCATAAAATGAGATAGAGAAGGTGATACGTGACATGGGAGGGTGTCACCAGGGGATTAAGTGGTGGCCTGCTGGTGGAAGAGCAGCCACCGCCAAGAAACCAGATAAAGGCCACCAAGTAGAAGTTTATGGGGGACGGGGTGTAACAGAGGAAAAGCACAGAGGAAAGGAAAACTAAAGGAAGAAGAACGTGATAAACTGAAATTATCCACAGGAAGAGCCTGAATTGTTCTGAGTTTCTGGGCATGGAGGGAACAGTCTGCTTCAACTAAGAAGCTTACTGGATTGAGCAGCCAGGTTCTACTTAGTTTGGCTGGGTGGATTTGGTCTTTTGGTAACCGAAGCAAGGTAGCCGGAGGCATCTTCAACCGCAGGCACACAGGTAGGTACCTCAGCAGTTCTGTTGGATAATTTTGTAAGTTTTCAGAAAATTAATTACAGGTTCATGATATAAACTCCTTTACTGTATTTGCATCTGTTTTTCGGTTCTTACATCAAGTCCTAATGTCCTTTAAAAGCAAGAAGCTCAAATTTAATAAATTAAAAAAAAAAAAGTGTTTCCCTTTCAATCCACTTTGTTCTAAGAATTGAAGACCAAGAATTTTGGAGGAAATCTCTCCCCTATGTTCATTATATCAGGTTGTACAAGTATGACCATAGGCCCCAGCTTTTTCTTTAATAAAATTATGATTGTTATTGTTAATATAAAAACAGGAACCACTGTAGATGATACACATTCCTTCTGATAGATGTTGCAAGGTCATGGTCATATGGAAAACATCATCAAGACGATAGAAGGCCACCATGAGAAAACAAGACTATTGTTCTGGCATCAATTTCTCTCCATTCCAGCTCACAAAATAATGCCTTTGCATAGTTCTATTAGTCTAAATTGATAATACCTTTGCATAGTTCTATTAGTCTAAATTGATAATACCTTTGCATAGTTCTATTCGTCTAAATAATACCTTTGCATAGTTCTAGATAAAACAAAGTGATATACTCCCAATTCTCACTTGCCAAATTACGATATTTTCTTCAAGGCCCATCTGAAAACTAGGTATGTTCTATCATTGCATTTCCAATGGAGCAAATTTGTTAGACAATATTCAAGCCCTAATGTCATTCAAGGCAAGAAGCTCAAATTTAATAAATTAGATTAAAAGAAAAAATGTGTTTCCCTTTCAATCCACCTTGTTCTAAGAATCGAAGGCCAAGAGTTTTGGAGGCAATCTCTCCCCTATGTTCATTATATCAGGTTGTACAAGTATGGCCATAGTCCCCATCTTTTTCTTTAATAAAATTATGATTGTTGTCGTTGAAATAAAAACATGAACCACTGTAGATGATACACATTCCTTCTGATAGATGTTGCAAAGTCATGGAAATATGGAAACAACCTCGTGACAAAACAGGATTATTGTTCCTGTGGTATCAATTTCTCTCCATTCCAGCTCACAAAAATAATAGCTTTGCATAGCTCTATTAGTCTAAATTAATAATACCTTTGCATAGTTCTAGACAAAACAAGGTGTTCCAAATTAGGATATTCTCTTCATGACCCATCTGAAAATTAGGTATGTTCTACCATTGCATTTCCAATGGAGCAAATTGGTTAGACAATATTCAAGTCCTAATGTCATTCAAGGCAAAAAGCTCAAATTTAATAAATTATAGATTTCAAATTAAAAAAAAAAAAAATTCCCTTTCAATCCACCTTGTTCTAAGAATCAAAGGGCAAGAGTTTTGGAGGCAAACTTTCCCCTATGTTCATTATATTAAGGTTGTACAAGTATGGCCATAGGCCCCATCTTTTTCTTTAATAAAATTATGATTGTTATTGTTAAAATAAAAAATAGGAACCACAGTAGATGATACACATGTTGAAATATGTAACTAGGCTCGATCTTCATAAATGTATTTGAGTCACAATGAAATGTACTTATCAAAAGAATGAAGAAAATATTATTATTATTATTATTATTATGACTTATTAAAGCATGGGTTTCATGCTTGGGTCATCTTGTTTTAGGTCAAAGTCCCCATTGAGGACTTCTAGGATTTATTTTGTCATTAGAGTCATTGTACATTAAAAGAGACCCTTCTTGGGCTTTCGAATTATGTAAAAAGAATTATTTTTGAGTCAAAAATGAATTTAGTCTCCTCCACACCAAGTCGGCCTCAATAAGGGTAATTCGACCTCACTGAAAGGCTATATATACAACGCAGTTTGAATTCATTTGGAGCAATTCACTCTCTCTCTCTCACATAGTTCAATACCCTAAAGATGGAAGCTGAGGAAATGTGAAGTTGAAGAAGAACTGGAAAGGGGTTGTAAAAGAGTGCAAAATTTTGGAGGCAATAAGTCATCAAGATCGAAATTTTGGGCCCTCTATCCCCCACTTAGGATGAGTATCTAGCAAGATCGAAGTTTTTCTTTGTCTAGTCAAAGTTGTTGCTACTACTGTTGCTACCAATTGTTGGGTCGAAGCTGCTACAACAAGTTGACGTTGCTAGGTTGACGTTGCTATTGAAGGGTTAACATCTGCAAGAAGGATTGAGCTCTGACTTGGTGTGGAGGAAGTCTTTGTCTAGGTCAAGAGTCTTGTATTATCTCAAGAAACTATTGAAGGAAGAATTGTTGGCTGGTTTTTCCCCTAGATAGGGGTTTTCCCCTAGCAGACGGACTACATCTTGTGTCTTGTGTTTTTGTGATCTTCATGCACACACAAAATATGGTAATTGCTTGATGAAAGACAATATAACAATGACGTAAAAGAAACCAACATAACCCACAAGTAATTATCAAGAAAGAGAAATCTAACCCTAATTCTACTAGCATTGATTCCTCAACATGGTATCAGAGCTAAGGTCAAAGAAGATTGAAGATCACTTCGTTGGCTTGAAGGAAAACGATTACTCCCTCTATGATAAGAATGGGATTCAATACTGCAGGAAGTTGTATCAAGAAGATCTTCTATTACTTATTCAACAAAGTCAAAAGTCAAGGGTTCTTAGCTGCACTTACAGGTTCACTTAATGATGATAATGCATGGATTATTGACAGTGAAGCATCTAGGCATATGACAGGGAAGAGTAAACAACTTCACACTCTATCAAAGGAATCATCTTCTTATACAGTGGAATTGGGAGACAACAAAAGCTATGCTATTAGAGGCCTGGGATCAACATCATTGAAGCTGGAGAATGGAGCTAAGGTGAAGAAGGAGGAAAAAGATAGTTTAAGGATCTATTGAAAGGAATCTAAGGAACCTCTAGAAGTTGATTAAAGGATCATATAAGGAGACCTTATAAGGAAAGAAGCTTACTATCTTCAAGGACAATGCCTAACACACTAAAGGGAGAGAACAAATTGGAAGGAGCATCCAATTACAATGCTTGGAAGAAGAGGACAGATCTCATCCTCGAAAAGAATAAAGTCTTTGTTAATTTTAGACAACAATGGTACGTTCTATACTTTAGAGCAATTTTACTTCAATTTCTTTATTAGCCTAGTATCAATATTCAGATTAGCAATCACATCAACATGATAGTAAAACACAGATAGAACATAAACATAAACAGTAGAAGACAAGCCAACACAACAAGACACAAGATGTGGCACCAGCCAGGGACAAACTCCAATGTGGGGAAACCCTTGATCAAATCTTCTTTTAGTCTTCAATAGTTCAACAGAGAGAGATAGTACAATTTACAAATTTGATCATTTATAACAGCAGCAAAAGAGCCCTAACCAGAAAAGTCAACGTTGGTCAACAGGGCAGATTTGACCCTCGGCAATTCGATCAACTTTAGTCACTTTCAACCTCCAAACAGCAAGATAAAACAACCCTCAAAACAGTCAAATTCAGCCCAGTTAAAGTCTGGTCAAACAACCCACCTGTGATCAGCCCTAGCTGCAGTCAACGTTGGTCAACAATCAACGTTTAGCCTCTACGTTTGTGCCCATAAATGCGACCTGCCCAAATAGAGATAGCCCTCACAAAAACGTAGTCAAAGGAGGTCAACGCATGCTGGTCAATGCTTGGTTACACTGTCCAAAAATTCGGTCTCCTAAAATTTCGACCTCCTGAAATTTCAAATGTGAGGAGAGAGAAAGGCCCAGAAATCCATACCCAATCAATGAGAAGAGAGAGAGAAGTGTGAAGATGAGTGTGTCCAAATGAGGCTAAGTCACCTTCTATTTATATGCAATGTTGAGGATGAATAGACGTGACTGTTGGGCTTCTGAGCCTACATAAGTTTGTTGGTCGACCTTGACAATTTGACCATAATCAAAATAAATTCATAACTTCATTTGTACATGTCAGAATCGAATGATCTTTAGATCAATCCTACACCTCTCGGAGAGACAAATCCAAAAAAATATCAGCTGTCATAAAAAAGATGACCGATGTGGAGTTTGGCCTTAGTTCCCAATTTTAACACTCCCTCTCAACTAGGCAGAACTCCATCTGTTAATCCATCTGCCAATCTGTACTATCTCTACCATCAATGCACTACTTTGCTCTACTGAACTATGAAGAAGAAGAAGTAATCAAGAACGTATCATACCATTCTCTACTGACCCGAAGTCGGTTCCAATCAAAGGAGAGTGTGTCATACCACTCTTATTGACCCGAAGTCAATTCCAATCAAAAGAGAGTGTCTCATACCACTCTTACTGACCCGAAGTCAGTTCCAATCAAGAGAGTGTCTCATACCACTCTTACTGACCCAAAGTCAGTTCCAAGTGATCCCAGATCAATATTGGTCATCCTAGCATAGGGAGTACGGTAGTACACGATGCATCCATCGGTAGTACTATGGTCCCTATCCTCATTTCCCTACTCATTGGCTAGATGAGGGGTACTTCCCATGAGTCCCAGACTGTATGGGTAGGATGTCTCAACAGGAGAAGGATGAAACACTCATCCTGCCTACATGTCGCCAAGGGGTATCGCAGGGGAAGGCTGAACCACTCACTCTGTACACAACAAACCACTAGGGGAATGTTGAACCACTCACCCTATGGTTGCTCATTGCTCCAAGAAGTACCCCAAGCCCCCCAGAGCTCCTAGAGCTCAATGTCCATCTCATACAGGACCCTCATTAGAGGGTCTCTCCACGACTCCAAATCGTTCTCAGAAGGCCAAGAACTTGACCTTCCCCAGGGGCTTTGTCAGAATATCGGCAACTTGCTCATCAATCTCAATGTGATGGAGCCTTATTGCTCCTCATTGTACCATATCCCAGATAAAGTGGTACTTGATATCTATATGCTTGGATCTCACTTTGGTTGTCGCAGAGGATCACAGTGGTATCCAGCGCATGTCCAAGTAGCTCACTGAAGAGATTTCTCAACCAGACAGCTTCACAGGAGGTCGTACTGGTAGCTATGTATTGGCCTCGACGATGCTCAAGGCAATCGGTTTCTACTTCGTGCATATCCAAGATATTGAAGCAGAACCCAAAAAAAACAACATCCAGAAGTGCTCTTGCGATCCACCACACTGCCAGCCCAATTAGCATCAGAATAACAATGCAGCCTCACATCTTCGACAGTGTATCTCAGTCCATGAGTGATTGTGCCCTGAAGATATCTCAGAAGATTCTTGGCACCAATCCAATGTATATGATGAGGCTCAACCATATATTGGCTCAATGTGTTAACTGCAAAACATATGTCCGGACAAGAGTTCACCAAGAACATCAGTGCTCCTATGAGTTGACGATACTCAGAAGCATTTCTCAATTCAGGTCCAGCAGCACTACCACATAACTTCTTAAAGTTAAGTTCCATCGGAGTAGTCACAGGCTTGCAGTCCACCATCCCAAATCTTTCCAATATCTTCACAACATATTTTCCTTGAGAGAGGAAAATTTCACCTGGCTTTTGCCAGACCTCCAACCCTATGAAATAATGCATCGGTCCTAGGTCCTTCATCTCAAATCCAGACACCAACTCCCTCTTACATTTGTGAATGAGAGGGTCTACACTTCCATCAGCTCCATGCTTGATTTCGTAGAGCCACTTAGAGGTGACAACCGATTTGTCCTAGGGTCTAGGGACCACATTCCAGACATCACTCTTCATAATTGGATGCTTCACGGCTTCTTCGAATGATGAAGGCTCATTTTCAATGATAGTGCTCATGGCGGTCAAATATCCTTGATCCCTGTTTGGCTTTTTTCTTTCACGAAAAGTCCCCCTTGGTGCAATGTGTCTCTCGGCATCTTCGAGAGTCTCCCTAAGCCACGAGGGTCTCCTTTTGGAGGAGGAGGGCTCATGAGAAGGAGGATCAATAGGATCCATAGGTTTATCAACATCAGGGATCGTTTCCCCTTCTTTTGCACCCTGATTTTCGGTGTCAGCTTCTTTGTCCTTCCTTAGTATAGGAAGGTTGTTTATCTTCCTGAGGGCCATATCTTCGTTGAAGGTGATATCATGACTTATCTCAACTTCCTTTTGACCAACCACATAAATTCTATATCCCTTAGAATTTTCACTATAGCCCACAAAGATTCCTTTCTTCCCATATGCACCCAATTTGCTTCTTTTTTCTTTCACCACATGAAAATATACGGGACTTCCAAAAATTCTAAAATGAGATACATTGGGTTTCTTACCAGTGAACATTTCTTCAGGAGCCTTGGAATCCAATGCTTGATGAGGGCATCGGTTTTGAACATACATAGCGATATTTGCAGCTTCATCCCATAGGAACTTCGAAAGGCCTTGATCATGAAGCATGGCACAAACTGCTTCTACAATAGAGCGATTCTTCTTCAGCCATACCATTTTTCTCAGCAATGTATGGCATTGTAGTCTCCCTCTTAATGCCAACTTCTCTGCAATAATCTTGGAATCCATTGGATTCGTACTCGATCCCATTATCAGTCCTCAATATTTTGATTTTCTTCTCGGATTGGTTTTGGATCAAGGCTTTGAAGGGTTGGTACCAGGTGAACACTTCATCCTTCTTCTTCAAGAAGTAAATCCAGGTCTTGCAAGAATAATCATCCGTAAAAGTGAGATAATATAAGCATCCTCCCAAAGAGTTCACAGGCACCATACTAGATATGTCGGAGTGGATCAATTGCAATACATTTGTGGTCTTGTTATTACTTGAGGGGAATGGTCCCCTTGTAAGTTTTCCTTCAGCACAACCCGAACATACACCTTCATGCTCTACTTTGAACTCAACTATACCTGTCACCATTTGTCTCACATCCGGTAGGGCCTTATAATGAAGATGGAAAAACCTTCGGTGGCATAGTTCAAATTGTAGAGATGTGTCGCAAGACATGGCTCCCAATGTACTTCCTCCAACTTGATACAAAGTGTCAACCCTGAACCCAAGAGCAAAAGCATCTTTAAAATTTCTTTTCCAAACACGTACCTTTCCATCGATGAATGCCACCTTGAATCCTCTGTCCTCCATGCCTGAAATGGACACCAGGTTCTTCTTGAGATCAAGTACATATAGTACTTCTTGCAAATGAATAGTGTTACCTTGATTCAATTGAAGGGTAACATTTCCTACTCCCTTCACGGGATAGGTGACATCATCTCCAAGGATGATCTCCAAGTTTGTCTCCTTTTCTATCAGATTCGAGAGGGCTTCCTTGCATCAGGTGAAGTGCCTTGAGGCACCACTGTAAATCAGCCAATTTCCCAAAGTGTCCAGAGAAGAGGCAATGGAGAGGGTCGATATAAGATAGTACTCTTTTCGCTTATTGTTAACAGCATTTGATTCTTCAGACCTGGAATTCCTTGATTTCTTGGAGGGTCAACCATTTCCTTGATGTCTCAAATTCCTTTTTCCTTTGCCATTGGACCTGCGATTCCTTTGATCATTGTTGAAGTTGCCCCTGGAATGATTGTGATCATCATCATGCGGTGTGTCCCTTCTATTTGGACACTCCCTTGCATAGTGGCCAAACATATTGCAAACAAAACACCTACCCTTCCTTCCTCCCTTAGATCTCGACTTTCCATGGAAATGACCATTAGACCCTGCATTATTTTTCCTTTTGGCATGAGAGGAGAATGTAGTGGGGTTGCTTCTATTAGAAGGCATTTCTTTCTCCACCATTCTTGTTTCTTATCGAATGCATCGCGACATTAATTCTTCAAACCCTGGAATTCGATCATTGTTGAGGACAATGGTTCTAAATACATACCACTCAGGTGGGAGTCCTCCAAGGGTGGTGAGAGTAAGTTCCTTGTCACGAATGACTTCTCCAATCGAGAGTAGATCATTCTTGATCTCAATAATCCTCAAGAAATAGGATTGAATATCCTCGTCCTTGCCCTTCTTAATATCCTTCAACTTATTCTTGAGAAATAGAATTTGATTAGCATTACTAACCTTGAACATGTCGACCAACCTGCCGTAGATCTCCTTGGAGGTCTTCAATTCGGAGATGTAGACTACCAGATGCTTGTCAATGGAATCCCTGCTAATCTTCTTTGCTTTGACTTCAACCCTATTGTACTTGGTCTTCGAAGCAGCCGATGCATTTGAAGGAGGTTCGGGGATTTTACCTTGCACATAGTCCATCACTTCTTTTTCTTCCAAGGTCAAATCAAGAGACATCTTCCATCCATGACAGTCAGATTTATCATGGAGCTTGTCTTCAGCCGGGAAGTAGGATGAGGAACCCATTGAACCTTTTTTACTTGTCCAACTGTCTTTGGTGATTGCTCTTTCACTCTTGATTGGGCTTTGTCTTCACCTCACCACTGATACCATGTTAATTTTAGACAACAATGGTATGTTCCATGCTTTAGAGCAATTTTACTTCAATTTCTTTATTAGCCCAGTATCAATATTCAGATTAGCAATCACATCAACATGATAGTAAAATGCAAATAGAACATAAACATAAATAGTAGAAGACAAGAGGACACAAGATGTGGCACCAGCCAGGGACAAACCCCAATGTGGCGAAACCCTTAATCAAATCTTCTTTTAATCTTCAATAGTTCAGCAGAGAGAGATAGTACAATTTACAAATCTGATAATTTATAACAACAGCAAAAGAGCCCTAACCAAAAAAGTCAACGTTGGTCAACAGGGTAGATTTAACCCTCGACAATTCAGTTAGCTTCAACCAAACAGCAAGATAAAACAACCCTCAAAACAGTGAAATTCAACCCAGTCAAAGTCTGGTCAAACAACCCACCTGTGGTCAGCCCTAGTTGCAGTCACTGCTGGTCAACAGTCAACATTTAGCCTCAATTCCTATGCCCAGAAATGCGACCTGCCCAAACAGAGATAGCCCTCACAAAAACGTAGTCAAAGGAGGGCAACGCCCGATGGTCAATGCTTGGTCAAACTGTCCAGAAATTCGGCCCCTTGAAATTTCGACTGCCTGAAATTTCAAACGTGAGGAGAGAGAGAGGCCCAGAAATCCGTACCCAATCAACGAGGGGAGAGAGAGAGAGAAGTGTGAAGATGAGTGTGTCCAAATGAGGCTAAGTCACCTTCTATTTATATGCAACGTTGAGGCTGAATGGACGTGATTGTTGGGCTTCTGAGCCTACATAAGTTTGCTGGCCGACCTTGACAATTTGACCATAATCAAAATAAATTCATAACTTCATTTGTACATGTCAAAATCGGATGATCTTTAGATCAATCCTACATCTCTCGGAGAGAGGAATCCAAGAAAAATATTAGTTGTCATAAATAAGATGACCCATGTGGAGTTTGGCCCTAGTTGCCAATTTTAACCGTCTTGGATATGATAAAAGGAAAAGTGAAGAAGTCTAAGGGGCTAAGAAAGAAGGGACAAGGATCAAGCAAACTTTGCCAAAGAAGTTTCACCAAAGACGAACATGATGGAAGGACCCGAAGTCAAGGACCTATTTGCTAGGAATTCTTAGGGACTCTATCACTTGCATAAGTATCCCTCAAGCTTGGAGGGAGCCCTTAACAACTTCCAAAGATAAGTATCTTATTACCTTTTCATTTTTAGTTTTCCTTACTTATCTAAGTTTGTTTGCATTAAATACTAATCACATTTATATTCATATTTTCCTTATTTAGAAAAGACTTGCTAATACACAAGGAACATGGAAGAAAGCTTCACAAGACAAAGCACTGGAATTACAAGGTTTGTTAAGAAACAAAGGTATGTCTTAAACTATAAGTTTTTGCTCTCTTCATGATATTCATTCTTGATAAACTATTACTAACATCATTGTGTCTAGCTCTCCTGAATCATAAAGATTCTTGATTGGGTGATTCATCATTAGATAAATCTACCCTCCTCGTATCTTTGATTACTCTTGTGGAACCCTAGAAAGGTTCTTTCTAAAAAACCTTAACTTAAGGGTATGTTGATGATAATGTGTGAAACCCTAAACTACTTAGGGTTATTGTTGAAGTCAAAAGAAAATAGTTTGATGCATTGATGATGTATTGTTTGGGGTTTTGGTATGGGTATGGAAACCCTAACTTGTTAGGGTTAAATGGTAGTGTCTGAAATCCCAAACCTTTGAAGCATTGGTAATTTAGGGTTTGCTATGTTTTGTATTGAAACCCTAGATCATTAGGGTTTGGTAGGGTGTATAAGAAAGACCCTTATTTTAGATTGTCCTAGGAATGAAATCCTTGGCATGTGTGTGTTTGTCTGATCAAACCCTAATCTAATCAAGCTTGTTATATGTCCAACTTTTATTGATATTTTTGTCTTTGGGTTTGACTAACACATGTTATGATATGCTTGTGCATGATGATGAAGTCCTAGATATATGTATTGACCTAATTGCTGATGGTCATGAGTCCTAGGGTTTGGAACTAAGCGCTAGTCAAAGTTTGATTCTCTAGGATGATAGTATTTGTGAATTCTAGGGTTTTGTAACTAAACATCAGTAGAAGTTCAAATCTATGATATATGATGACGATGTGATAATCTGGGATTTATGAAAAGTTGATAAAATCTGAAATTACAATGTGGGTAAAATCTAGGGTTTACAACAAACCCTAGTGGAAGCTAGTCATGTTGTTACTTTGAATTGAGCTGTGATTGATTGTTAAAACTCATGAAATCTAGGGTTTTGCACTTAATCTTAGTAGTAAGCAACATATGAATTCTAAAGTTGTTAGATACATTGTAGATCTATACTTGTTTGAATTGCTTCTAGGGTTTGCAATATGTTGTAGTAGGGTATGTCATACCTCTAGAAAAACATTGAAACCCTAGATGTAATGAAGGTTGTTATGAAATGGTCAAAGTCATGATATAATCTATCATTTATGACAAAAACCCTAGCAAGAAGTTGAAGAGTATGGGTCTTTTGTTTGTAACTAAGTTTGGGTATTTGATGTATAAAGTTGAATGCTTCCATTATTATATGATTTTGATATGGTTAACTTCATGCTTCTATAGATTTGGTTGTACTTGCTATCTAAGTAGTGCAGGTACAGAATCTTCAAGATGGTGAAGATGCTCGTAAAGTAAAAGCATGATGGTCATGATAACTCTGATACGAAGGATGGAAGCCATGAAGGATTCTCCAATGTCGTAGAAAAGAAGTGGAACTCCCTAGGTTAAGAGGGAGCTTAGGTATATTTCTTATATAGGAATGATTAGATCCTCCTTGATTAAGAGGGAGTGATGGATATGGTTCTCTACTTCATGTGTCATGCACTAGACCAGGACTAACAGTCGTAAATCTTAGTGAAGGTCATGAGTGAGAGAAGAAAAGTGAAAAATGTATTTTGAGGGGTTGTTGAGATAAGAAAAGTCGGATCTATTTGTAGAATATGTTGTTGCATGTAAAGTAGGAAAGGAAAATGTATGATTGAGGAATCTTCTATCAAGATTCCTTTGAAAATCCAACTGTGATAAATTGAGAAGCAACATCTAGTTGTCTGAAAGACCCCAGAGGTTTGTATCTATTTATGTAAATTCGAAAGTTTGTTACTAATTGGGGTTGTGTTTGTACAGATAAATCTCTCGGAGGTTTGATAGCATGTTTTACATGCTTAGGGTTGTCGATCAATTTGATTGGGAGAGATTTGCTACCAATCTGTTTGATCGGGAAGGATTTGTTACCGATTGGAATAATCAGGAGTGTTGAGGCTTTGTGTGTAAGACACAATGTGTGGGAGGGCATCTAGCCAGCAAATTGTGTTGATGTCTAGTTCCCGAAGTAGGGAGGGTGGCATTGGTCATGGAGCTCTGACCTTGGATACGAACCTAGATCCTTGGGTTGATGGTTAGTAAATAAGTCTCGTACCTAGAGAGGCTAAGATCTTTAGTCCATCTTAGTCCCACCTTGGATAGATTGCCTAGTCAGGAAGCTAGTCCATGGCATTGCGGTGCCTAAACTATTAGAGGATCTTGGATAGATTGCCCTGGTCAGGAATCTAGTCCATGGCATTGTGGTGCCTAAATTCTTCATGGTTCATGTGTTCTGAGATCTTCCTTCTACTTGTGAATACCTCCCTGGTTAAGAAGGAGTGTTGAAATATGTAACTAGGTTCGGTCTTCATAAATGTATTTGAGTCACAATGAAATGTACTTATCAAAAGAATGAAGAAGATATTTTTATTATTATTATTATTATTGTGACTTATTAAAGCATGGGTTTCATGCTTGGGTCATCTTGTTTTAGGTCAAAGTCCCCATTGAGGACTTCTATGGTTTATTCTGAGTCATTGGAGTCGTTGTACATTAAAAGAGACCTTCTTGGGCTTTCGAATTATGTAAAAATAATTATTGTCGAGTCAAAAATGAATTTAGTCTCCTCCACACCAAGTCGACCACAAGAAGGGTAATTCGACCTCACTGGAAGACTATATATAAAAGGCAATTCGAATTCATTTGGAAAAATTCACTCTCTCTCTCATAGTTCGATATCCTGAAGTTGTTGGGTTGAAGTTGCTATTGAAGAGTTATCATCTGCAAGAAGGATTGAGGGATGACTTGGTGTGGAGGAAGTCTTTGTCTAGGTCAAGTGTCTTGGATTATCTCGAGAAACTATTGAAGGAAGAATTGTTGACTGGGTTTTCGCCTAGATAGGGGTTTTTCCCTCGCAGAGTGCCAACATCTTGTGTCTTTTGTTTCTGTGATCTTCATGCACAAATAATTTGGTAATTTCTTGATGAAAGATAATATAACAAAGAAGTAAAAGAAGCCAACATAATTCACAAGTAATTATCAAGAAAGAGAAATCTAACCCTAATTCAATTAGAATTGATTTCTCAACAACACATTCCTTCTGATAGATGTTACAAAATCATGATCATGTGGAAAACATCATCATGACGATAGAAGGCTACCATGAGAAAACAAGATTGTTGTTCCGACTGTTTTGATAGTTCTCGGCAGCAACTAGTTTCGATCATCATAATTATTGTTGTACTCATTTCAAAATGTCTCTTATGTAACAAACAAAAGAAGAAAAGAAAAAGTTATTATTATAAGCTTTAAAGCATGGGTTTCATGCTCTTTATTGATGGTCTTCTAGGTAAAAGCATGGTCTTCATGCTTCTAGGGTTTGTTAGGTCATAGGATATATTGTCATGAGTCAAGAGAGCAACATCATGTTTATAAGACCCTTCCGAGAAAAATATATCTTGTAAAAGAAGTTATTTTGAGGCTAGATAGTCCTGGAAACCTCCAGAGTACATGTCGGCCCTGGAAACTTCAAGTTAGCCTAAAGGAGGGAATTCCACTGTTTGGGAAGGCTATATAAAGGAGCAAATTCGACCTCATTTGGCACTCACTTACCAACAAGTTCGATCTAAGGCTAGAAGAGGCAAGGAAGGAGGAGCGAATATCAAGAAGGCAAAAGGAAGGCAAGAAGTCAAGGAAAAACATGTCTTTGGGCTCTATCTCTCTCACACGTGCAAAGAACTAGGGCTTTTGCAGTTACAAAAGAGGTTGAAACTATAGGTATGAATTGCAGGAAGATCAAGTTATAGGAAGGAGTTTTTGAAAAGTGTGTATCTTGCTTTGACTTCATTGACCTTGGAAGATATAGTCTTGCTCAAAGGAAGGTCCCTTGAAGAACTTTTTCGTTGTTGGATTAGGGTTTCTACAGCACCTGTAAGGTCGAAGTTACAAGTGGAAGTCGTGGCACAAAGTTGTTGGACAAAACCACAAGGTCGAAGTTGCAGCTAGAAGTTGGTTGATGCAAGATTGAGCTATGATAAAATGAAGGGTTGACTTGGAACTTCGAAGGGGGCTTGGTCTAGGGTTTGGGTCTTTGTTGTCTCATTTGACGCAGATTCTATGAGAAGAGAAGAGAAGAGTTTTCGGATTTTCCCCTTGGGGGGTTTTGCCCTCGCTTGGAGCCTAACTTCTGTGTCCATTGTCATTATTATTTTGCCCTTGATATATGTTTGATGAAGAAGATCTAATAAAGAAACACAAGAATAATAAAGTTCATAAACAAGTATTAAGGTTAAGTAAAATTGGAATTAATTGTTGCCACATTGCATTTTCCAACAATGTGAACATCTTCCTTGTGAGCTATATTAAGGGTTATTATAAATAAGTTGGTTGGATGATTAGATTAGGGTTTTTTGAAGAGATCATCATGAATCAATTATCTTCTTATGATTTCAAGATGGGAACAAAGCTAGTGTGGACTCTTCTCTCTATCCAATGTTTTCCAATCTAAAAAAGTATATTCAACATTGTTTTAGGGCAATTTCAAGTCTAGGCCTCTAGTTCTAGCATGTGCTCCTTTGATGGAGAGCAAATAGGTTTCAAGGATATTTAGCCTTTCTCTCATCAATGCCCTCCCTCCCTTCTTGGGTGGGTTTTGGGGGTCTTTCCATCATATTAAAGGAGTTTTTTGTAAACTTGTGCCTTATTCTAGGGAAGCACGCTCCCTTTTACTTTTCAATCAAAAAACACATTTTTTAGCGTAGCACCAATATCAAGCTTTCTCATCTCAATCCATAAAGACAACAAAGTCTAAAGGACCATCATAGTGCATACTAGTCCACTTCTCCACAAGAATCAATTGTCGAATCCAAAGCCATCATGCATATAACAAGACACCAAGACTTGCTCTCCAACTATCAATAGAAATATAATGGAGAAGTTGTTGTGACTATTATGAGTGATGACTCACCCTTGCTAGTTCTAGATGTTTCTAGATGCCTCAACAAAGTGTAGTGCATTAAAGGAGTCTAGCTATTGTGGAAATTGCTTAATATATGACGCATTCTCAACAAATAGAGATTAAATTCTAGGGGTGAAGCAATCTTTTGTGCAACTCATATCATCAATTGATTGTCTCATTGAGATATTCGTCATATAACTCCTTTCAAAAAATGATATGACTACAAACCTTCAATTTTTCAATTCGATATATCTAGATCACACACATGGGCCCACATTCCCAAGGAAGAGAAAAACAAGTTGTAACCTCCAAGTCAACAATACACTCTCGTTGGCTATAGTGAAACACCAAGGCATATCACCTATATGTTCCTTCCAACAAGATGACTAAACACAGGGATGTTGTCTTTAATAGGGCTTTTTCCCATGGTTCACCAAGATCCTATCCCAACTTATTGCAAAATGTTTACCTCCAATTTTCTCATTGGATCTCTCCCTTTTGTGCCTTGAAGATGACTCTCCTATTTTGAATGCTTCTTCTTGTTGAGAAATCTACGGTAGCTAGATTAGGGTGATTTCTCTTGCTTTGATCACTGCTTGTGATGTTCTTTTACTTAACTTGATGTACTTGGTAGTTAGCTTCTTCTTTACTTGATTATTATAGTTTTGCTTTCATCAAACAGCTACCAAACAATGAAGATCAAGAGGACACAAAATATAGGTTACTAGCCAGGGCCAAAACCTCTCCTCTTGAGAGGAAAACCCATAAGAATTCTTCTCTTCTTATAGAACCTCCAAAAGATGAATTCCAAGACTTAAGAATCAAGACCCTTTTCAAAGACCCCTCCAAGACCAAGTCAAACTTCTCTTTGATGAACTTGCTTTTCACAAAGTCAACCCAAATCAAACTTGCCACATAGCAATTGCAACTTATCCTTCGACAAAATTTCAAACCAACAGTTTTGATTGAAACTTTCGACCAAACTACAAAAACCCTAGCTTCACAAGTGTGGGAAAAAACGGTGAAATCAACCTTCATTCTCCTTTGTTTGGGATACTTATCCTTCCTTGATGACTCGACCTGCAAATTTGATCCTTATGACCCCAACATTCGACTCCTTAAGGTGACTATAATTTTTTTTATGTAGCAGCAAAATGTGCCCTAGTTTTCATCGCACATGTGAGAGATGGTAACCCAAATCAATCATCAAAACTCTGCTTTTCATCAACTTTTAGTTTTCCTCTTCTTCGCTAGGTCTTAGGCTTATTTTCTTTTTGTCCTTGAGATCGAACTTGAGTGTGTGTCTCTCCTTTAAATGAGGTCGATGGCACTCTTTTATATACCATTCAAACAGCCCTTATGAGGTTGACTTATCCCTGCTTAGGTCGACTGTTAAAATTGGCAACTAGGGCCAAACTCCATATGGGTCACCTCATTTATGGCAGCTGATATTTTTCTTAGATTTCTCTCTCCGAGAGGTGTAGGATTAATCTAACGATCATCCGTTTCCGACATGTATTCATGGAGATATGAACTTATTTGTATTCTTGACAATTTGTCAAGGTCGGCCAGCAAGCAAAACAATGTTTTACACCCCCAGCTTATTCTCAACATGTCATAAAAGGAGGAGACCTTGTGGCATAAACTCACTCATCTCATCACTCATTCTTCTCTCTCTCCTACGCATTAGAGGAGCAGATCTCTCACATGTGTGGCAGAAAGGAGGATGCAGATCTAGTTAGTGCAACATTGACTTGGGTTGACCGAGGTATAGGTGGGCAAATTGAACAGCGTTGACTAGCGAGAAGACTTCTTTGAGTGCAGATTCGGTTCGGCAGCCTCTCCTAGGCAGGCCGCATTTCCATTAACTTGCTTTGACCACACTTTGACCAACATTGACTGTCAAAGGTTGACCACAGATCTATCCCAGCGTTGACTGTCAAAGGTTGACCGCAAATCTATCCCAACGTTGACTGCAGTTTGACTGGGCATTTCAAACTGTTTTGGGCTACCTATTCTTGTTGTTGGAGGACGAGTTGACTGAGGTTGACTTGAGGTCATTTCTGACCTGTTTGACCAGCCTTGACTTTGTTGGTTAGGGTTTTGTTGCAGCTGTCATAAAATTACAGATTTGTATAATTGTACTATCTCTATCTCTCTGTTGAATTATTGAAGAATATAAGAAGATTTGATCAAGGGTTTCCCCGCATTAGGGTTTTTCCCTGACTGGTGCCACATCTTGTGACCTCTTGTCTTGGCTTGTCTTCTACTGGTTATATTTATGTTCTATCTGCATTTTACTATCATGTTAATGTGATTGCTATTCTGGAAATTGACATTGAGCTAATAAGAAAATTTGAAGTAAATTGCTCTTAAGCATAGAACATACCAAAATTAACATGGTATCAGAGGTGAGGTGAAGACAAAGCCCAAGCAAGAGTGAAAAAGCAATCACCGAAGACAAAAGGAAAGGACAAAAGGCTCAATGGGTTCCTCATCCCACTTCCCGACCCAAGATAAGCTCCGTGAGAAGTCTAACTATCATGAATAGAAGATGTCTCTTGATCTGACATTAGAAGAGCAAGAAGTGTTGGACTATGTGAGGGGTAAAATTCTGGAGCCTCCATCAAATGCACCAGCTGCTACAAAGAACAATTACACTAAGGGTGAAGTCAAAGCGACGAAGATTATCCAAGATTCAATTAACAAGCATCTGGTGGCCTACATTTCCAAGTCGAACACCTCCAAGGAGATCTACGACAAATTGGTAAGCTTGTTTAAAGTTAGTGATGCAAATCAAGTTTTGTTCCTCAAAAATAAGTTGAAGAATATTAAGAAGGGCAAGGACAAGGATATTCAATCCTACTTCTTAAGGATCACTAAGATCAAGAATGATCTTCTATCGATTGGAGAAGTCATTCCTGACAGGGAACTAAATATCACTACCCTTGGAGGGCTCCCATCCGAATGGTATATATTTAGAACCACTCTTCTCAATAATGATCAAATTCCAAGGTTTGAAGAATTGATGTCGAGATGCATTCAATAAGAGACAAGGATGGTGGAGCAAGAAATGCGTTCAAATAAAGGCAACCCTACTGCTTTCTCCTCTCATGCCAAAAGGAGAAATAATTTTGGGTCTAAAAGCCATTTCAAAGGAAAGCCCGGATCTAAGGGTGGAAGGAAAGGAAGATGCTTTGTTTGCGATAAATTTGGCCACTATGCGAGGGAGTATCCAAATACAAAGGACACATCACATGATGACGATCACAATCACTCCAAGGGCAACTCCAACAATCAAAGGAATGTCAGGTTCAATGGCAAAGGAAAGAGGAATGTGGAAAATCAGGGAAATTGTCAACCCTCCAAGAAAGCAAGGAACTCCAGGGATGAATCAAATTTTGTTAACAATAAGCAAGATGAGTATTATCTTATATCGGCCCTCTCCACTACCTCTCCTCCGGACTCATTGGGAAATTGACCTATTGATAGTGGTGCCTCAAGGCACTTCACTGGTTACCTCTAGTTGATAGAGAAGGAGACAAACTTAGAGATTAAACAATGCCACCTATCCTGTAAAGGGTGTAGGGAATGTTATCCTTCAATTGAATCAGGGTAACACTATCCACTTACAAGAAGACTTATATGTACCTAATCTCAAGAAGAACCTAGTGTCCATTTTGGCAATGGAAGACAAAGGCTACAAGGTGGCATTCATCGATGGAAAGGTACGTGTTTGGAAAAAGAATTTTCAAGATGCTTTTACTCTTGGGTTTCAGGTTGACTCTTTATATCAAGTTGGAGGAAGTCCATTGGGGGTCATGTCTTGCGACACATCTCTACAATCTGAACTATGGCACTGGAGGTTTGCCCACCTTCATCATAAGGCTCTACCCGATGTGAGATAGATGGTGACAGGGATGCCCGAGTTTAAAATAAAGCATGAAGGTGTATGTCCGGGATGTGTCGAAGGAAAGCTTAAAAGGGGACCATTCCCTCAAGTAATAGCAAGTCTACAAATATATTGCAGTTTATCCACTCCGAAATATCTGGTATGATGCTCGTAAACTCTTTGGGAGGATATCTATATTATCTCACTTTTACAGGTGATTATTCTCGCAAGACTTGGATCTACTTCTTGAAAATGAAAGATGAAGTGTTCACCTGGTTCCGTCACTTCAAAGTCTTGATCGAAAATCAAACGAGAAGAGAATCAAGATATTAAGGACTGATAGTGGGACCGAGTATGAATCCAGTGAGTTCCATTACTTTTGCAAAGATGTTGGCATTAAGAGGAAGACCACAACACCATACACTCCTAAGCAGAATGGTGTGGCTAAAAGGAAGAATCGTACGATTGTGGAAGTTGTTCGTGCCATGCTCCATGATCAAAGGCTTCCAAAGTTTCTATGGGTCGAAGCTGCGAATACCGTTGTATATGTTCAAAACCGATGCCCTCATCAAGCATTGGACTCAAAGACTCTCGAAGAAATGTTCACTAGGAAGAAACCCAATATCTCTCATTTTAGAATTTTAGGAAGTCTCGTATACTTTCATGTGCCGAAAGAGAAAAGAAGCAAATTGGGTGCATCTGGAAAGAATCTTTGTGGGCTATAGCGAAAATTATAAGGGTTATAGAATTTATTTGGCTGGTCAAGGGGAAGTTGAGATAAGTCATGATGTCACCTTTGACGAAGATATGGCTCTTAGCAAGGTTGACAATCTTCCTATTACTAGGAAGGACAAAGAAGCTGACTCCCGGAAGCCAGATGAAAAGAAAGATGATATGATGCCAGATGTTGAAGAACCTATGGATCCTATTGGTCCTCCTCCTCAAGAACCCTCCTCCTCTAGGAAGAGGCCCATGGCTTAGGGGAGCTCTTGAAGATGCCGAGAGACATTGCACCAAGAGGGACTTTCCATGAAAGCAAGAAGTCGGCCAGGTATCAGGGATACTTGACCATTATGAGCACTATCATTCAAAACGAGCCTACATCGTTTGAAGAAGCCGTGATGCATCAAGTATGGAAGGATGTTATGAATGAAGAATACAGGTCCATCATGAAGCATGATGTCTGGGATGTGGTCCCTAGACCCCAGGACAAATCAGTTGTCACCTCAAAAATGGCTTTACAAAATCAAGCATGGAGTTGATGGGAGCACTGAAAAGTACAAGGCTCGCTTTGTTGCTCAAGGCTTCTCTCAAAAGGAAGGTGTGGATAACGATAAGATATTTGCACCAGTTGCCTAATACACCACCATCCGCTCGATCATAGCCCTTGCTGCTTCGAAAGGATGGAACCTACATCAGATGGATGTCAAGACCGCTTTCTTGCATGGTTCAATTAAAGAGGAAGTCTATGTGGAACAACCCAAGGGGTTTGAGATTCATAATCGGGAATACCATGTATGCAGGTTGAAGAAAGCTCTCTATCAGTTGAAGCAAGCACCCAGAGCTTGGTAAGAGAGGATCGATAGCTATTTGATGAAGCTGGAATTCACTAGGAGTGAAGCCAATCCGAACCTTTACTTTAAGGTTGAAGATGATAAACCTCTCATACTGGTGTTGTATGTTGATGACCGCTTTCTGACTAGTGCAAACCCTCTCATTCACAAATGTAAGAGGGAGTTGGCTTCCGAATTTGAGATGAAGGACCTAGGATTGATGCACTACTTCCTAGGGTTGGAGGTCTGGCAAAAGCGGGGAGAAATTTTCCTATCTCAAGGAAAATACATGGTGAAGATATTGGAAAGATTTGGGATAGTGGACTGCAAGTCCGTGACTACCCCAATGGAGCTTAACTTCAAGAAATTATGCAATAGTGTTGTCAGACCTATATTGGGAAATGCTTTTGAGTATCGTCAACTCATAAGAGCATTGATGTTCTTGGTGAACTCCTGTCCGGATATATGTTTTGCAGTCAACACATTGAGCCAATATATGGTTAAGCCTCATCACTCACATTGGATTGGTGCCAAGAATCTTCGGAGCACAATCACTCATGGACTAAGATACACTGTCGGAGAGGTGAGGCTGCATGGTTATTTTGATGTTGATTTGGCAGGCAGTGTGGTGGATCGCAAGAGCAATTTTGGGTGTTGTTTCTCTTTGGGTTCTGCTTCGATATCCTGGATGAGCAGGAAGCAGAAATCAGTGGCTTTGAGCACCGCTGAGGCCAAATACATTACTGCGAGTATGGCCTCCTGTGAAGCTGTCTGGTTGAAGAAGCTCTTTAGTGAGTTGTTTGGACATATGTTGGATACTACCGTGATCCTCTTCAACAACCAAAGTGGGATTCGTTTATCAGAGAATCCTATATTTCATGATCGCTCCAAGCACATCGATATTAGGTACCACTTTATCAGGGATATGGTACAACGAGGAGCAATAAGGCTCCATCATATTGGGACTGATGAGCAGGTCGTCAACATTCTGACAAATCCCCTAGGAAAGGTCAAATTCTTGACTTTCCGATAACGACTAGGAGTCGTGGAGAGACCCTCTTATAAGGGTCTTGTATGATATGTACATTGAGCTCTGGGAGCTCCGAGGGGCTTGGGGTACTTCATGGAGTGATGAGCAACCATAGGGTGAGTGATTCAGCGTTCCCCTAATGGTTTGTTGTGTACAGGGTGAGTGGTTCAGCCTTCCCCTATGATACCTCGTGGCGACATGTAAGCAGGATGAGTGGTTCATCCTTCTCCTACTGAAACATTCTACTCATGCAGTCTGGAACTCATGGGAAATACCTCTCATCTGGCCAATGAGTAGGGAAATGAGGATAGGGACCATAGTAGTACGATGGATGCATCGTGTAACTACCGTACTTCCTATGCTAGGATCATATTGATCTCGGATCAATTGGAGCTGACTTCGGGTTAGTAAGAGTGGTATGAGACACTCTATTTATTTGGAATTGATTTCGGATCAATAAGAGTGGTATGACACACTCTCTTCATTGGGACTAACTTTGGGTCAGTGAGAGTGCTATGAGACACTCTCTATCTGGGACTGACTTCAGGTCAGTAGAGAATGGTATGCTACATTCTCGATCACTTCTTCTTCTTCATAGTTCAGCAGATCAGAGCAGTGCATTGATGGCAGAGATAGTACCGACAGACAAATGGATTACCAAATGGAGTTCTCCCAAGTTGAGAGGGAGTGTTAAAATTGGCAACTAGGGCCAAACTCCATATGGGTCACCTCATTTATGGCAACTGATATTTTTCTTGGATTCCTCTCTCCGAGAGGTGTAGGATTGATCGAACAATCATCCAATTCCGACATGTATTCATGGAGATATGAATTTATTTGTATTCTTGACAATTTCTCAAAGTCGGCCGGTAAGCAAAACAGTGTTTTACACCCCCAGCTTAAACTCAACGTGGCATATAAAAGGAGGAAACCTTGTGGCATAAACTCACTCATCTCATCACTCATTCTTCTCTCTCTCCTACGCATTAGAGGAGGAGATCTCTCACACGTGTGGTTGAAAGGAGGACACAGATCTAGTTAGGTCAACGTTGACTTGGGTTGACCGAGGTGCAGGTGGACAGAGTGAACAGCGTTGACCAATGAGGAGACTTCTTTGACTGCGGATTGGGTTGGGCAGCCTCTCCTAGGCAGGCCGCATTTCTGTTGACCTGTTTTGACCACCTTTGACCAGCATTGCCTATCAAAGGTTGACCGCAGATCTGTCCTAGTGTTGACTGCAGTTTGACTGGGTATTTCAAACTGTTTTGGACTGCCTATTCTTGTTGTTGGAGGCTGAGTTGACTGAGGTTGACTTGAGGTCATTTCTGACCTGCTTGACCAACCTTGATTTTGTTGGTTAGGGTTTTGTTGCAGTTGTCATAAAATTACAGATTTGTATAATTGTACTATCTCTATCTCTATGCTGAATTATTCAAGAATATAAGAAGATTTGATCAAGGGTTTCCCCACATTGGGGTTTTTCCCTGGCTGGTGCCACATCTTGTGTCCTCTTGTCTTGTCTTGTCTTCTACTAGTTATATTTATGTTCTATTTGCATTTTACTATCATGTTGATGTGATTGCTATTTTGGAAATTGATATTGGGCTAATAAGAAAATTTGAAGTAAATTGCTCTTAAGCATAGAACATACCAAAATTAACATCGACTTGTACTCTGCTTAGGCTGACTTGTCTTTTACTTATGCCAACTTGTCCTCTGCTTAAGCTGACTTGTCTTTTGCTTAGGCCGACTTGTCTTAAAGGGAGTCTTTTGACACTTCTTGACTTACAATAATTTTCTTGACTTGTTACAAGATGCCCAATGGGGTCTTTCATATATGACAATGACTCAATTGACTTCTTGACTCTATGACAAACCCTAGAAGCACTCAATGGGTGCTTGAACCATAAATAAATTGACTTAGAGCATGAAACCCATGCTCAAAAATGGCAATAATTAATTTTCTTTTTCTCTTTACAATATACAAGAATCAAGAGTACATTTCTTTCATATTTATGAAGACCGAACCTCCATAATGACTCAATGAACTACCCATGATAAGGTTTGTGTCAATAACTTGTCTAGTACCACTTGCACTCAAGTCTCTTCAACTCCAAACGCTCCATCCACTCTCTTTTCAGTTAAGCAACCCCATAACAATGTCACTACAAATTCCACTTTCACCCTTCCTTCGGCTAGGTCACTACCAATGCCTAAGCAAGCTATGTCTACTCTTCAAGATGTTATTCCACTATTCTATCATTGAAGGAGAATTGGCACAACAACAAAAGCTCCTTGTTTCACGAACAGTTCTCCAAGGTTGATGCAAATCCTACCACTTACACTTGAGCAAAAGACCCTCCGAAATGGATAGATGCTAGCATTGTCAAATGTGGTTCCCTAACAAAAAATCAATTAGCACCTAGGTCCCCTTACCTAAAGGTATGAATCTAGCTAGTTGCAAATCATAAAACCAAGTATGATGTAGATGGAAATTTAAGAAGCATAACACTCACCTTGTGATGAAGGTTTCTCCCAAAAAAAGACATTGACAATTGCAAAGGTGTTTGCTCTAGTGCTCATATGGACTCAACGAAAATGATTTTCTCCATCATTGCTTCATTGAATTAGGAAGTTCATCAAATGGATTCCAAGAGAATTCTCCAATGAGACCTCCAAGAACTTTATACCAACAACCACCAAGGTTTGTACAACATGGTTATGTTCTATATTAGTTTGTAAGCTTAAGGAATATCTTTATGATCTTAAGCAAGCTCCTGGAATTTGGTATGAGAAGATCCACAATTTCTTTATTAGTTGTGGTTTCACTCACTATAAGTTTGAGCATGACCTATGTTATCTCCATCAAGATGTTAAAACCCTCATCATTGTGGCATCTATGGGATGATTTTCGTGCATGATCTCCTTTTGACTAGTCTTTCCACATCCATAATCAATGACATAAAGCAATAGCTTAAGGACTATTTTGAGATAATTCATTTAGGGTTGTTTTGTTCTTTTCTAGAACTTTAAGCTTCTCAAACCTCCATTGGGATTTCCCTTTCTCGAACTCAATACAACCTAAATTTCTTGTAGCACTTTGGGATGGAAGATTGCAAGTTAGTGCATACTCCTATTGTTGATAAAATTTCAAGCTAAGTTTCTGACCAATATTTGATGCATCATTTTCTTGATTTTTGGTCAGCAACCTCCTTTATCTTACACCTTCTTAGTCAGATATCTCCTTTACAGCCGGTATGTGTTCTTGCAACATGCATGACGCCTATGAGAGTTCATTGCAAATTGCTAAACATATCTTACATTATCTTAAGGGCACCCATACATACATGGGCATTCTCTCCTTAATTGGTGTTGACATTCAATTCCTGACTAAGCAACGCTCTATCTTCAATTACTTGTTCTCATTTTGGACCAATTTGTTGGTATTCCAAGAGACAAGAAGTTAAGGGTCTTTCCTCCATTGATGCCAAATATAATATTGCAGCTTGTATCAAGAGGCATCTTGCCTCTTTATGGATGATACTTGATCAACTAGGTCTCACCTCAATATAGATGATATTTGATCAATAAGGTGGAAGGACGTTGTTGACTAAGACTAGATATGGATGATACTTGATCAACAAGGTGGAATGAGACCATTGAGAAAAACTCAGCTAATCAAGTATCATCTATATCCAAGCAAGGTGGTCCCTAGCATGAGATGCGCTGAGAATATTCAACCTTCTTCCACCTTATTTTGTGAAAATCAAAGTAACATTAAGTTCATTTGTAATCTAGTGAATCATCATAAATCCAAACACATTAAGGATTGAATGCATTACATTCGTCATCTCCGTGCTCAAGAACAACTTCTACTATTTTATCTTTCTTCCGCAAATCAACTTACCAATATCTTCACTAAATCTCTTTTGAAGCCCACCTTCACCAATCTACAAAAATATGTCTATATAAGCAAGTTATTGTTAAGGGGTAAAACATAGAGTATTATAGTATCTTCTCTCCAAGCCCCCTATTCATATTAGGGAGGAGTGTTGGGAGAATGTTGCTACTCTTCACAAGAAGCCACATGCCAATCCATTGTTTTGGTTATAGCTTTATGAAGCGTATAAATGGGTACCTAACTAACCCATTTATTGTACTTTCTATATGTAGTATATCAATGAAATTTTTACCCTAGATTTGCTATCTCAAGTTGCTAGGGCTTCAGTAAATTTTCGAGATATTGCTCATACTCAAATAAATAAAGTGCAATGTTGAAATTCAACAATCCAACTCAAATTGAGAATGCCACTGCAGTGTGCTTCAATAGTTCAACAACCTAATCAAAGTAACTAAATTCAATACAAACTACACTTGAGCTTGTAATTACAACCTACCTTATTAGTTCAACAATCTGTTACAACCGAAAGATCAATTCCACTCCAACACTATGATAATCTATGAAATTGACAACGTACCAACAGAGAGAAACTAGTTCGATGTTATTCCAGAATTCAACGCTTAACGACAGAGACAAAGACTAGAAATTAATTCTGCCTACTATTCACATTCTACCTGTTCTGCAATTGAAAGTAGATTTTAGACTTGGGCTTTCCCACAACTTCGTTCTACTTATCTAAGGGGTCAAAATTATCCACCGATGCTCTCAAGACTATTTCGATTCTCCTTCGAACAAGCTCCTCATCTAATCTCGATTGCTTTAGTGTTGGAGACTATGTATGGTTTGGCTCTTATAGAAAACAAGCAATAGCTCATATATCATGAAGAGCCCGTATACATTTACAGCGGAATTCGTACTTTTCAATGGAGTTTGTTTATTAAACTTCGCACAGGTGATGTTGTTGCTCGGTACTACCCTTATAGGTACCTTTGCGGCTCCCAAGAGACGTCTCTATGCCTGAGTCACAGAACAAATGATTCGTAACAGAAATTCATTGTCTCAATACATATTCGGTGACCAGAATCATGAGATCAAACCAAATAGTACTTTCAATGACACAGGCATGCTCAACGATAGTCAATCCAGATTGCGGGTTTTTAGACCGTTCAATTGAGTTAGGGTTCGATAAACTACATCGTTTATGCTTCAGATGAAATTCGCAAAATAATGCCTATCTTTAGAATTTGTGTTTCGCCAGCTTCTAGAGGGTCAACTCTCCACACGTCCTTTTGACCTCAGATGACTACAAATCTTAGTCGCCCAAATTCAAAACTCTAAGAACTAAGTTGATTAGGTTACATTTACTGTCTGGTTAAATACTTTATAACCCTATCTGGAACAAAGGATAAGTGAGCTTATGCACCAAAAATAAAGACAATGCCAACACAGACTTCGTTATTCTTCAAAAAATGTCCCAATTGACAGATAAAGTCTAAACGCATCACCAAGAAAAATTGTTGCACTTCCTAAGTTATCCCTATGCCAAAAACAGTTTGAAGAAAAAACAAATTGGTGTCAACTAGGCTGGGATCTTTCACCACCGAAATTGGCAAGAGAAAAGGGTCCTAAGACCTCAAGAGCTAATGCTCAAAAAACAAATGAGATAATCCACAATAGATGCTACAACATGAATCAAAACCTCCTTTATTTATAAACTTCCTTAAGGGGTTTCATTTTCTTAATTGGTTGAGTGTGCCTTACTCACAGCCCCAAATTTGGGTTTTTTCACCCAACTTATCCAAAACTTGCCCAACAATGAGTGTTTTGGGTTTCATCCCCTTTTTGAAGGACTATAGCCTACAGGGACGAATAGGCTACTAAGTCCATTGGTCCTCAATTCGTTGAGGACATCACAGCCCCCCTGCTCGAAATTGCTTTCCCTCAAGCAATTGCAAATTCAGGTGCTGCAAAATTCGTTCCCCTTCCCATGTTGCATCCTCCTCCGGTAAATTCTTCCATCTGATGAGATACTCTGGAATTACTCTCCCCCTTAACTTCTTTTCTCGAACGGCAATGATTGTTTCTAGAATTGATTTCAATTGTCCCTCTTCATCTAACAATGCAGCTTAGCAGAAGTGGTGACCTGCTAGCCTACAGCCTTCTTGAGGCATGATACATGAATTACATTGTGGATTCTGCTATCACTCAGTAGCTCCAACTCATGCCACTTCACCCAATCTTCAGAGAATTTTCTAAGGTCCATAAAACCTTGGCTTCATCTTCTCTACCCCGCTCTTCTTGAGTGTAGACTATTGATAGGTCTATAATCGCATGAAAGACAAGATCCCCTACCTCAAAACTGCACTCCGTCCAGTGATGGTCTGCATACATCTTCAGCCTACTCTAAGCAACCTAAATATTCTCCTTAAGTACCCTAATAATGTCCTGACTCTCCTGTATCCAATCCTTGGCAAGAGGTGCCTTGCTGTCTCCGAAGATTCTGTCGATGAAGGAGGGTGCATCATACCCATACACAACCTTGAAGGGTGTCATTCCAATGGATAGGTGGTAGGTGGTGTTGTAGCAATGCTCCCCAAGGTACAACCACTTGATCCATGCCTTCCGCTGACCTGTCACATAGTTGTGCAAATACCCTTCAATCCATTTATTCACAATTTTCGTTTCGCTGTCAGTTTGCGGGTGATAGCTAGTGCTAGGGGTCAATTCAGTTCCAACTCGTCGAAAAAGCTCCTGCCAAAATGCGCCCATAAATCTACTGTCACGTCAGCGAATAAATCTACTGTCACAATCGTTGACGATGTTCTTCAACAACCCATGACTTCTTTAAAGTAGAGTTTTGCCACTTGTTTGACCCAATAATATGTTGAGGTAGCAAATAAATGTGTGAATTTAGTTAATATGTCCACCATTGTGTATATGCAATCCTTCCCCTGTGCTTTGGGTAATCCTGTGATAAAATCCATCGATATGCTTTCCCATTTCTGTCCTGAAATGGGCAAAGGTTGGAGAAGACCTACAGGAGGCGTATGCTCAACCTTATTTTGCTAACATGACATACATTCCCTAACGTACTTCATCACATCTTCCTTGAGTCCCTTCCACTAGAATCGCTCTCGGACCTGTCAGTATGTCTTGAAGAAAACCGGGTGTCCGACTGAGGGAATATCATGTGTAACCTTCATGATTTTTTCCTTAAGTGTAGATTTAGGGACCAGATAGATCATGTCTTTATAGTAGACGACGTCGTCGACTATTTTGTACCTGTCATCCTAGATAATCTTGTCGAAAAGCATGCAAGCAACTAGTTCTTAGCATATTCGGTGAAGAGGTATGCCTTTCAATCTTCTGTGAGCTCCATGAGGGTGCACGCTGCGGGTTTCCTGGAGAGTGCATCGGCCATCACGTTTTTCTTCCTTTTCACATATTCAATGTCAAAGTCATAAGCTTGAATTTTGCTTACCCATTTCTATTGTCGTTCATCCAGGTCCCTTTGTCCCAAGAAATGTCGCAGGTTGTTGTGGTCAGTCCAAACTACGAACCAATTACCCACCAGATATTGTCTGAACTTCGTCAATCGTGCATGATGGCCAACATCTCTTTGTCATATATACAGTAAATCCTTTTTGTATCTTCTAACTTCAGACTTTCGAACACAGTCAGATGACCTTTCTGCATTAAGACGGCTCCTATTCCTTCTCTGGACGCATCGCACTCTAATCCAAACAGTTGGCAAAAAGTCAAGAAGAGCTAGTACTTGACACGAGCTCATTATTTATTTGAGCTTGTTGAATGTCTGGTCAGTTGCTTTTGTCCACCTGAATGCCCCCTTTTTTGTCAAATCTGTCAGGGGTGCACTTAGCTGGGAGAACCCCGTAACGAACAGCCGATAATAGTTGCAGAGCCCAAGAAACCCTCATAACTTTGTTAGTGTCTTAGGTGTAGGCCAATCCACTATTGCCTGGATCTTCTCCTGGTGGACATGTATCCCATGTGCGTCGATCACATGCCCTAAATAAAGAATCTTTGTCAACCTAAACTCACATTAGGATGCTTTGGCATAAAGGGACTGTTCCTGCATGATGCTCAAAATCTGATCCAGGTGTCTCAAATGATCGTCCCACATCTTACTGTAGATGAGGAGGTCATCAAAGAATACCAACAAAAACTTTCTTAGCTACCTGTTGAAAATGCTATTCATGCATGATTGGAAAGTGGCGGGGGGCATTGGTTAGCCCAAATGGCATGACCAGAAATTCAAAGTGTCCATAGTGGCAACGAAATGTTGTTTTGGGCACGTCTTCCTCCTGAACTCGAATTTGGTGGTACCCAGACCGTAGGTCGATCTTTGAGAAATATGTTGCTCCATGTAGCTCATCCAGTAATTCATCAATTCGAGGAATGGGGTACTTGTTTTTGATGGTCTTCTTATTAAGTGCTTGATAGTCAATGCACATTCTCCATGTGCCATCCTTCTTCTTCACCAAAACCATAGATGATGTGAATGGGCTTGAGTTGGGTCGAATATGTCCCATAGCTAACAATTCTTGGATAGTTTTTTCTATCTCGTCTTTGAACTTCTTCGGATGTCGGTACGGTGTGGTGATCACAGGCTTAGCTCCTTCTTCCAGCTCAATAGTATGCTCAAATCCTCTTTTAGGAGGCAATCCTGGAGGAATGTCATCAAACACTGGAGCGTGCTTGTCTAGTACTTGTTGAATATCAACCCTGTATTGTGGTTTATCATTGCCGAGAGTCTTTTGGGTCATAACCTTACATTCTGTTGTGTATGCTATATCCCCGTGCCTAAAAAGGGCTTCCATCCTTCTGGCTGAAACGACCTGTGGCCCACCATTTGACATGCCTCTTAATACGACCTTATTGCCATTTGGTGCTCTAAATTCCATTTCCAACGCTTGGTAATCCATTGTGTGTTTGCCCAATGAATATAACCATTGAACTCCCAATACCATGTTGAGGTCTGCAAGATCTATTACATAGAAATCACTGGTAAAAGTATAGTTACCAAGAGTTACACTCAAACTTGGGATCATTTGTGTGCAATCCAAGTTGTACCTTTCTACAACTATCACATCTAAGCCCTCAAGCTCTTCGATGGGAAGTCCCCTTTTTGCTACTAGTGCTACATCAATGAAGTTGTGTGTGGCTCCTACATCAATTAGTGTTGTGATGTGTTGTCCCTTGACGACTCCCCTGACCCTGAAGGTATAATCTTGACCTATGGTTGTGTCTTATTTTCTCCGCTGAGGCATTCCTCTTGTGGCGTTCCTTCTTTGGAGCTGTCAAGCTTTTCTTCATCCTTTGCTTCCTTTTGCGGTGGCTCTTCATTGATACTTTGAGTGGCCTCTTCTTCTTCTTCGTCGTCAAAGAGTACTTCAATGTAGTGAATCTTTCCCTTTCTTACACAACGATGACCAGGTTCCCATGGTTCCCTACAAGTAAAACATAGCTTTTTCCTCCTCAGTTCACTTCGAGTTTCCTCATCTAGTGCGTCTCTTTTGGGCCCATCACGTTGGAAAGGCTTCTTCTCCTTATCTTTTGGAGGGATGAAACTCTTGGACAGAGCCTCAGCTTTAACCGCTGCATTACCCAAGTCTCGAGTCTTCTTGATGGCTTCTTGAAGAGTGGTGGGATTGAATGCTTTAACCCATCCTTGTAGGGGCTCAGCTAATGCTTCAATGAAAAGCATAACTAATCGCTCTTCAAATATATTTGTCACCATAACTGCGGTGCATTCAAATTCTGCAATAAACTCTTCATGTGATCATGTTTGCTTGAGTAGTGCTAGTTCTCTGAAGTGGATTTCTGGGTTCTTTTGGTCGAATCTTTCTATCAGTCTTTGTGTAAAATCTTCATAAGAAGTGATGTTAGCATGTCCCAAAGTTACTAGACCATGATACTACCACTCATGTGCTTCCCCTTCTAAGTGTAATGTGGCAAATTGAATTGTGTCTGCCTCAGCCATAGGATTGAGCCTAAAGTAGGTGTCCAATTTTTGCACCCAAGCCCTTGCTATACATTTAGATGATCCATCAAATGAGGGTAAAGGAAGTTTACTTACCTTACGTGCTAATTCTCCATTAGGTTGTCCTCGGGGTCTATTCCGGTACTGAAAGTTACTGTACTCATTGAAAGACATAGTTGCTTGAGTATTTTCTTCCAATCGTGCATAGTCCTGAGCATAAGTGTTTAGGAGTTGATTTGGCTCAACTGCTTCCTGGCTTGCTGGCACCTGATTGTCTGTAAATTGAGGTAGAAGTGGTCGGCTATGCCCCTTGCTGTTGGCTTGGTTGATAGGTGGGACGGGATTATGATTCCCACTTCCTTCAGTTGTCCTATTAGTGGCAGCGACATTCGGCTACCTGGTGAGGTGAGCGATTAGCACCGCAATTTGTTGTTGCCCTTGGGTCAAGGCCTGAGCTATCTGCTGCTACCCTTGAATCATTTGTTGCCCTTGCTGGTGCAACTGTTGATTCATCTACTGCTGCCCCTGTAATAGGGTCACGTTCTAATCAGTCCCCCATAGCAGAATGATGGTTATTCCTCCTCCTTACAGTGACGTTGTTGGTGTCTTCAGGAAGCATAAACTACCATTCACCACAAGCTGGCAGGATGCTTGTGCTCTGATACCACTGTAGTATATCAGTGAAATTTTACTCTGGATTTGCTTTCTCAAGCTGCTAGGGCTTCAGTAAATTTTCAAGATATTGCTCATACTCAAATAAATAAAGTGTAATAATGAAATTCAACAATCCAACTCAAACTAAGCATGCAACTGCAGTGTGCTTCAATAATTCAACAACCTAATCAAAGTAACTAAATTCAATACAAACTACACTTGAGCTGGTAATTACAACCTACTTTATTAATTCAACAATCCATTACAGTCGAAAGATCAATTCCACTCTGGATAATCTATGAAATTGACAGCATACCAACAGAGAGAAACTAGTCCAATCTTATTCAAGAATTCAGCGCTTAACGACAAAGATGAAGACTATAAATTAATTTTGCCTACTATTCACGTTCTGCAATTGAAAGTTGATTTTAGACTTGCGCTTTCCCACAGCTTCGTTCTACTTATCTAAGGGATCAAAATTATCCATGGATGGCCTCAGGACTATTTCGATTCTCCTTTGAACAAGCTCCTCGTCTAATCTCGATTGCTTTAGTGCTGCAGACCAGGTATCTGTTGGCTCCTGTAAAAAACAGGTAGCTCATATATCATGAAGAGCCTGTATACATTTTTACAGCAAAATTTGTACTTTTCAATGGAGTTTTCTTATCAAACTTCCCACTGGTGATGTTGTTGCTCGGTACTGCCTTAATAGGTATCTCTATGCCCAAGTCACAAAACAAATGATTCGTAACAGAAATTCATTGTCTCGGCAGATTTTCGATGCCCAGAATCACGAGATCAAACCAAACAGTACTTTCAACAACATAGGTATGCTCAACGATAATCAATCCAGATTACGGGTTTTTAGACCATTCAATTGCGGAGTTAGGGTTCAGTAAACTACGTCATTTATGCTTCAGACGGAATTCACAAAATAGTGCTTACCTTTAGAATTCATGTTTCACCAGCTTCCAGAGGGTGAACTCTCCACACGTCCTTTTGACCTCAAATAACTACAAAACTCTGTCGCCCAAATTTAGAACTCTGAGCACTAAGCTGATTAGGTTACATTTACTGTGTCCGGTTAAATATTTTATATAACCCTGTCCAGAACAGAGGATAAGCAAGCTTATGCGCCAAAAACAAAGACAGTGCCGGTAAACTACGTCCTTTATGCTTCAGACGGAATTTGCAAAATAGCGCCTACCTTTAGAATTCATGTTTCACCAGCTTCCAGAGTGTAAACTCTCCACACATCCTTTCGACCTCAAATAACTACAAAACTGTCGCCCAAATTCAGAACTCTGAGCACTAAGCTGATTAGGTTCCATTTACTGTGTCCAGTTAAATACTTTATATAACCCTGTCCAGAACAGAGGATAAGCGAGCTTATGCGCCAAAAACAAAGACAGTGCCAACACAGACTTCGCTATTCTTCAAAAAGTGTCCCAATTGCCAGATAAAGTCTAAACGCTTCACCAAGAAAATTTGCTGCACTTCCTAAGGTATCCCTATGACAGAAACAGTTTGAAGAAAAACAAATTGGTGTCAACTAGGGTGGGATCTTTCACCACCGAAATTGACAATAGAAAAAGGTCTTAAGACCTCAGAGCTAATGCTCAAGAAACATATGAGATGATCCACAATTGATGCTCCAAAATGAATCCAAGCCTCCTTTATTTATAGACTTCCTTGAGGGATTTCATTTTCTTAATTGGTTGTGTGTCTTACTCAAAGCCCAGATTTGGGTTTTTTCGCCCCACTTATCCAAAACTTGCCCAACAATGGGTGTTTTGGGTTTCATCCCCTTTTTGAAGGACTATAGGCTACAGGGAAGAATAAGCTACTAGGTCCATTGGTCCTCAATTTGTTGAGGACATCACACTATATTTCACTAAGTTAGTCTAGTCACCCTATTGGGGCTAGTGCCCTAAGCTTAACGGATGTGTATAAAAGTAAAGATACACTGCTCATTTGCATTATCTCGTTCAAATCAATTCATACAATTTTTTTTACTATGGGCACCCATATACAATTCACTCTACCTATGATATTTTTCTCTATTTGTGCAGTTGATTATTCTTGGACGAAGATATGGCATGTAACATCTTTCTTGTGATCTAAATCAAGGATTGTTATAAATTTGTTGGCTGGATGATTGAATTAGGGTTTTTTGAAGACATCACTATAGATCTATTATCTTCTTGTGATAAAGTAAAGTTTTCAGTAGTTTTAATTTCAACGTCCACTCTCATATGATCAACATGAAATGATATTAAAGGGGGCAGATGCAGCAAACTGAAACATTGAAAACGAAAGATTACAATCAATTTCCATGTATTATATGTTCAATTCTTGCCATTGATTACCAGGTATCTTGATCATATACTACTTTCTTCCAATTCACATTCTTGACCATGCAATTTATTTTAGTTGGACTATATTCTAATCATGGATAATATTCAGTTAAATTGAATGGCAGTAATTTTTGGTTTTATAAATTTTTAGGTTCTATTGTAATCCATAACCTTTGGACATGTATAACACAATTATTTTATTATCTGATTGAAAACATAATTAGGAAGTCGTTACATGTGATTGCAACTAGCCTTTAGATCCACCTTAACCCTAAATATCAAGCACCAGGACCAATCAAATACCTCAATGTGCAGACCTCATGTTTTTGCACTCCCAAATATTTTAAAAACATTGAGGTTTCCACCTTGGAAGGTTTCATCTCTCTTGACAATTTATGTTGTGATTCATTGATCTAATCCTACAATAATATCATAGGTAAACAATGGTTTTGTTGTATAGGGTTAAGAACCATTATATCAATCCTTTGAGTAGTAAATGTAGTTCATGACTGGTTAACCTATTGGGGTAGATACATTTGGAGGCTCATGGTAGTAAGGATTCGTGGTAGTTTAAAGTGAATGGAATGGGACTTATTGCACAACTTCCATCAAAACAGTAATTGAGGTTAAAACAATGTATCACAGGATGGAAACAAAGTAAAGCATTATAGCATACGTGTGTCAACAGTATGACTGGGGTCAAAACAGCAGAAAAGTTCAGCACCCTATGCCATGAATATCTGTAAACCCTAAATGACCTTGAGGGTTGGATGGATTCACCTATTCAGTCCATATCATGAACAGTTAACCCTTATTTATCAGAAAGCAAGTACTAATGATTGTCTATAATATGACTGGGTATGGGCAAAGAGGAACATAGCCTAATGGATTGGGAACATAGAATCAAGACTCTTTATATATCTCCAGGTACTCCTAAGTTGTCTCCACTCTCTGAACTGATAAGAGTCCACGCACTATCCAAATTCCTGGCCAGAATTTACTCAATAAAGTTTGCCAAGTTTGCCAAATTTAAGTTCCCTAAATTTTGTCAGTGCATGTTCCCTAACTTCCTAAAAAGTTGAATTATTACCAAGCCTTGCACATGGGAATATTGAGTCATTCTCAACTCCGAGTTGTCCAAGTTTGATTGGGTGGCAACAAGTACTGGAGCAGAGCTAGTTGATAACTTCCTAGCTAGCTAGGCCTGTAGCCAAAGTTATACCCGAATTTCTATAATTGATCTATAGTTCTCAGAGCTACATGAAGCACAGCAGCAACAAAAGGCAAGCTGAAGTGCTTCTTAAACTGCTTCATTGTTATCCCTAGAAGTTAAAACCTGAGTTACTCTCTTTCGTTGTAACATGATTTATGACAAACAGCCACAAATCAATCATTAGTTGAAAGACACCATCAACACGACAATATTAATATGCAAAGAACCATAGTAAGCTAAGAACCTATATATTTGTGAGCAGCTAAAGCTTTCAAAAGATAATAATCTGCAAATAATGTCATGTGCAAAAGCTTCGAACTGCCTCTATATTTGGAGAGAGTACAACTAATCAACGTTTCTGAGCTTCTCTGGGCATATTTTCCAGTCAATTTTGCCCAAAATCTGGGCAGGATACCTTGGAATGGTAAGTTTGGGCTCTGTAATCTGCACAATCTGAGAGCCCGGGGGTTTTTCAGGTTGCTGAATCCATTTATGGATTCAAAAATGCATTTTAATCATGAAAATTCATAATCTCATGAAAACTTTTAATGCCAGATTCCGGCCAAAAAGGTAAAGACGTGTGACTGCGCCTATTTGGATTGCCTAGGAATCAGACCCGGGACCTACCCACTGCCTGGTGGATTGCTCTACAACTAGTACCCTTTTCATTAAGGGCTTTGTGGCATGCCTAAGAGAGGAGCTTTCGTTGTTCTCTAAAAAACTAACTTCGTCAATATTGTATATAATCATAATCAGAACATGTCAGAGACAAATCCTACGCAAATATGCTTAATTCGATTGTTGTATATTAATAAAAGGGAGTGGTTCGTTTTGATGAGGTTTAAGTGCTTAATCTTAGGTATCATTCACTCATTCTTAGACGTGTATATAATGTTCGGGAAAAAGTGTTACCAAGGACCTGGGATTGATGCCTCAACAAGCACTCCCCATCCTATCCTCAAACAAAACTCCTGAATTCGGCCTAAGATGCCTTCCATGGACAAAAATTCCACCCACAAAATTACTGGTGACCAATAGCATACACTTAACATTTGAGATATCCGTTGATTTTGAAGGCAAGAATCCTGCAAGATTCTATCAGTGAAATACAGTGCTGCACAATAGAAAATTTATTGCAGCAGACAGATATCATACGTATAATTTCCAAAACAAAGAGACAAATCCGTATTAGGAGACTTTCTCTCTTCAAAAAAGAGGAAAATACAGCTCGAGGAAATGGAATTTAATGATACCCGAGAATCCATAACACCACAACAACAAATCCTATTGCATTTGCCCTACGTCATCACCCCAAACAAAATTGCATTCAGAAAAGTACATAATAAGGATCTCCGGCACAAAATACTACTTAAATCCATCCAAATTTCCGTGCCCTATATACCATTTCATAAGATCACCAAAAGGAAACAAGAAGAGGAAGAAGGATTAGAGAACTCGCACCAGGGCTTAAAAAACATGGCGCCCTGAAAAAAACGAAACCCAACGAAGGATGCAGGGGGGCAGGCACTGAACTGTCCGGATCGGTTTAATTCCCGATATTTATTATGCTTAGTGAACACAAGAAATTAACTGGAGCGATTATCGCAATTCACAACGCTATGAAATTTATTTTACGAGGGCATTCATGGCCGCCCAGTTAAGGCAACGCGCAGTGCTATCAGGAAATCACAAAGAAGTGTGGGTTTGATATTCAGATGGGCTGTTAACTCGCCCAAACCCTCGCTTCGCAGTTTCTTGATGTGTCTTCCTCTCGAAGAAATCTCAGAAAAATGGTTCGAACCCCGTAGAGTGAACACAAAGGCAAAGTTCGCATCACACGTGGCAGACAAGGCTTGGTCGTTGTGCTTTTGCGTCATATGGTTTTATAAGTCGGTGAATACGAAGAAGCTCAAAAGCTTATGGAGACGTGTGTAATTGAGACCATACTTGCCAACTCATCCTCTTTGCTTACGCGGCATCGTGCAGAGGTGTTGGGAGTTTTCCTCGAGACGCGTATAATTGACGTGTGTAATTGAGACCATACTTGCCAACTCATCCTCTTTGCTTACGCGGCATCGTGCAGAGGTGTTGGGAGTTTTCCTCGAGACGCGTATAATTTGACTGTACTTGCCAGATCATCGTTCCTTGCTTACGTGGCGCTGATCAGGGCGGTGAGAGCTTTTCTTTCGAATCAAAGGAACATTAAGTTTGTGTTTCACATGTACATGACAGACTATGGAAGTGTATATCTATTTAATCTTGAATTTATGAGGTATTGGTTTTATTGAGCAAATTGATGCGTAATATTTTGTTTTTATTTTTATTAAGTGAATAGAAATTTGAAATTTTAAGATATTTAAAAGATTTGTATTAATATAGAAATTTTAATATGTTTAAAAGATTTTGGTGAATATATCGTGCTATTCTATATAGTTTTCGTTCCGGATGTGGTCTTTGTAGTCGTAATCTATTGGGTGTATGGAAAGATTGTCATTGTTGATAAGATTTTTTTTTAGCCGCAAACCTAGTCATGGTGCTTGTGGTTTGCCTTTGTCTTTATCCTGATAGTATTCCCTGCTTTTAGGATTTACTATTGTGCAGTGAATTTTTTTGGGTTGTTATCCTTTTTATGATTTGTAGTCTCTCTTTTGTAGTTGTTCTTTTTCATTTTTTTCTATGGGGTTTGTGGTTGGCATTTATGGTCTTTTGCTTTCTCTAGCCCGTCGTTGATATTTATATTATTTTAATAGCCGAGTTGGTGTTGTGTTCTTGTTCCTGACATAGGGCTTGTCCTGATGAAATAGACATTGTGTAGGGAATCGACCATTTCTTTAGTGTCATCCGTAGTTCCCAAACAAAAAGTATTCTTCCCCTTTCTGACTCCCTCCGCTCCCTAGAACTTTCTTGGAAAGCAAAAAAAATCCAAAAGACTAGAATCTATGTGTGATACACCCTTCTTTAGTTTTGGAAGGTGATTTTGAACAAAGCAGAGTTGCAAACCTATCAGCCCGCGTGCTTATGGGAAATTTTTTCTATGTTACACTCTCTCAATCACATGTCTAGTCATGGGTTTCCGAGAAATATAAGCCTCTGCTAGTCTATATCCCAACTATCAGCCTTTTGATGAATAGTTGGTACCACTTTTATTTTCTTGACAAAGGGGGTCTTGGCCTAACCGTGCAAAAAGCTTGGGTTCTAGTTCGAGGTTACTTGTGACTCTAAAGATGGCAAGTTAGCTCAATCCAGTCACTGAGAAGCCAAAATCTAGGTACATGTGGGTAAAGTTGGTGGCCTTTCCTTTGGAGTTCTAGACACGCCATATCGTTATATAAGTGGCCAACAGTATTGGCAAATTCCTTTACTTCAACGATAAATCTATGGTGTCTTTTCACAAAAGAATCTTATGGGTACTCATGGAAATCGATATTACATTGGGTTGTCAACCGAGTTCGCAATCCATCATGGTGACTGCACTTTCTATATGTGCCTAGATTACTAGAAGGTTCCCTTCACATGCACCTTTTGCCATCTTGCCGGACACCTAACGGAGAACTACAAGTCATATTTTGTTGTTGGGATGACCAAATCCTCACAGTTAAGCAAAGGATTAAAATCCCCTATCAAAAATCCTTGGGTCATGTTATGCAACCAGCGCACAAAATAGAAGAAAAGATAGATCAATGACTTGAGAAATAGCCTCTTCGATGGGGCAACCTCCTTTACATCACATAAATGAACAATTCTTGGATGATACAAATGACAAGACCTCCTTTATATATATATGAGTCTAAGGGGTCACAATATAATCACAGCCTACATAACAATAATAATGTAAGGGCACAAAAATAACAATATGGGGGCTACATGAGCACAACAATAACAATAAGGGGGCTACACCAACAATAACAATAAGGGGCTATATTAGTATTATAGGGACCTAACTTGCCCCTCTCCTTCAAAAAAATGTTGTCCTCGACACTTGAGCAGTTTTGGATGCTTTTGTATAAAATGTTATGCTCTAATACCAAATATTATGCAAACAACTCTTAAAATAGAAAAAAAGACAATTCAACGACTTGAGAAATAGCCTCTTCGAGGGGGCAACCCCATTTACATCACATAAATGAACAATTTTTAGATGATACAAATGACAAGGCCTCCTTTGTATATATAGGAGTCTAAGGAATCACAATATAATCACAACTTACATAACAATAATAATGTAAGGGCGCAATAATAACAATAGTGGGCTTCTATGGGGCACAACAATAATAATAGTGGGCTTCTATGGGGCACAACAATAACAATATGGGGGGGGCTACATGGGCACAATAATAACAATAAGGGGGCTACACTAACAATAACAATGACGAGTTACACTAGTATTATAGGGACCTAACAAGCCACATCTTGTTTTTTAATGGTGGATGACTCAAAAGAGAAGCACCATTCCCTCTTAGGTTGATCTCTATTCCCTCCAAATCACTCCCTTAATAGGTCCTCTACTTTGCAACAAGGTGGCTCGACAAATTTATTCTTTTGGAATGAGGTCTTGAGATTGGTTTCCCTGACAAAGATGGGTTGCACTTCTTCTATACCCTTTGTGATGCAAAATGGCTCAAAAGGATCAAGAGGGCTTTCTGTCATGCACTGTAATGGGGACAAACTTCTGAGGCAGGGTCTGAGCTCTCAGGCTTCAAAGGCACCGAACAAAATTCCTCGCACCCTTTCCTCCTTAGGTGACACCAAACTTTCATTAAACTTAATCTCCAGTAAACACATTCAGCCTCTCATTGTTGAAGATTCCTTATTGCTTCAAAATTTAGCTATAAATTCCATTGAATCTGAACATAATAAGTAGTTAAGGCATGTACTATATATGCATGTTGAGGACTACCATACACTTCTTCCCCCTCAATAACCTCCACGACCTTCTGTCCAAACCTTTGTCATCCTCCTCCACTCACATCAACTGACTCTTAGGGCTGGGGGTTTATCCAAATCATCTAAATTTATGAGTTCCTTTCACAGTAGTTTGGCCTCATCTACCTCTTCAACGATCTATCCATTTTCAAACCCCATGTCCTCAGTGGGTGTCTAGTTGGCCTCTGATGACTCAACTAACCTATGTTCACGATTATGCCATCCCTCTCTCTAGCCCCCTTATAGGGACTCCCTTCTTGTCTCTCCCGTCCTTATGTGTTTATGAAACCCCTAAACAAAACCCTTTTGCATCCTTTCAAACGTCGCAACCCAAAAGAACAAATTTAATAAAAAAGACCTAGCCATAAGGGGATCTGGTCCGGGAGACATTTTTTAGGAATCCTCATTCTCTACTCACTCTGGGGCCCTTAGAGGGGAGCATCCCTCTACAAAGGGTCTTCCATGATTCCTATGTCACTAGTCATCAGGGGACTGGGAGGATCTCCAAAACATCATGCCCTCCACTATATGATATATCGCTACCATCCCTCCATTATTTGTCTGAAAGAAACTATGCTCCTTGGTAAAAAGGCCAGGGATCTTCTACACAAAACCTTCCTAGACTTGCACCTATGCACTATGGGCGCTACTACCCGCTCAGGGGGTCTAGCTGTCATATGGAATCCCATGGAGGTGAACCTTAGACCTTATCACTCCAAAGTTGGCATTATTATGGAAGGATATTCGAGGGGCTTGGATTGGCCTATCATACTAGTCAACTGTTATGGTCCTTATGATAACAAAGAAGCATTATGGGTGCACCTCCACCAAAGTGGTTTACTTAGCGACTGCTCTCTCCTCCTAATTGGTGATCACAATTTCACTATCTCAGCTAGTGAGGTATGAGGTCTCAATACTCAACCTGATCCCTTTGCCTTGACCATATCTCGCATCCTACGAGATTCTAAGATTGTAGATGTATGCCCGATTATAATGGAAGACCAGGTGCCCATGGCATAGCTAA
The DNA here is from genome assembly GCA_031772625.1 of Pinus tabuliformis. Taxonomy (NCBI): domain Eukaryota; kingdom Viridiplantae; phylum Streptophyta; class Pinopsida; order Pinales; family Pinaceae; genus Pinus; species Pinus tabuliformis. The sequence continues at coordinate 233,467,333 of CM062810.1, read as the reverse complement.
ACATCTCGATCTCTTCTTGATTGTAGAGAACTTGGCAGCATTAATGCTCAAATATAGGTCATGGGTCATTTCTAATTCCATATCTGACCATTCACTTGTCTTCCTACAGCTCTATTTCCAGTCTATACCTTCAAGGATCCCTTTCAAATTCAATCACCATTTGTTAAAGGAGGACTCCTTCATAACTTTGGTCCACTCACTTTGGCATAGATTAAAGGATGACGGTGCAATGCCTGCTATGGAGTTATGGATAAACAAAATGTCAGTCCTCAAACTTAGAGTTAAAAAATGGGCCAAAGATTATGTATTGGAGCAAAAACGTGAATTGTCTGATATTGAGAGGTTCTTTAAATCTATGCATGATCTCTTCTTATACACAATATTTCCAAACTCCATTAAATAATAACTTGGATCTATCTGAAAGGAAGTCCCAAATTCTAAAATTAGAAGAAGTTTGATGGAGACTTAAAAGCAGAGCCCTCTAGATAAAAGAATGGATAACAACACAAATTTATTTCATAATTTTTCAAACCACCGTAGGATAAAGAACTCAATCTGGGAAATTCAAGGCAGTTTGGGTAACACTTACCGCTCTCAGAATCAAATGAAGGCAGTGGCTATGGGTCATTTTTACAATATTTTCAAATATCCAGGTAGCTTTAATGTTCATGATCAACTTAAGGTCATTCAGTACTTCCCTCAGTTTTTCTCTGATGATGATGCGGAGCAGCTTTGTTGCGCGGTTGCAATGGAAGAGCTCGAATTTGTTCTTAACTCATTCATAAAGGATAAAACTCCTGGTCTAGGTGGATGGACTATGGAACTATTCCTCGCTTTCTTTGACCTTACGGGGGGTGACATCCTACATGTTGTATGTTATCACTCAGAAATTTCCCTAGTTATGGATGGAAATAACTTAGGTAACCTCTAACCAATCTCTTGAATTGAAACCTAGCCCTTTCAATCTGAAGGGGGGTCTCTTATATAACTCAGTAGAAATGATTCATTATGTACTTAACACAATGATTAGATCTGTTGTAATAATGCTTCAAATTTGTGGTAGGGTTTGATAGGTTTCCATTGGGCTTGGAGTCAAATGCTTGGCTTAACAAGGAAGCAAACTAAAACCTTCACATAGGCAAGGTAGTTGAGGTACTTTGAGATCTAAAACTTTTGAGATGGACTGTAGAATAAGAAGGCAATGGTATACTTATAAGAGCACCACAAAGATGAATTCTACAAAGCATAAGTCAGAAATTTGTGACAGATTGGTCATGTAAATAAAGCATAGTAAATATGATTTATATTTATTTACTCTTATCAGTCATGGAAGAACATACATATGGCAACATAGAAGGAAAACGGAAACAGAGAAACACATATCCAAACTATCTCAACGCAAGAATCTGTGATGTAGAATTAGTCCTCCTTAATTAAACTTCAAAAAATATATAAAGCATAATAAGTTTTTGATAAAAAACCCAACCCTCTTTCATTCTACAGAGCATGTCTTTATAGAAAATTATAAATTAAAGCAAGTTTATCGTTCATACTTAATTACAAATTGCTAAATATAAAAGGGTGCATATCTAATCCAAACTAAATACATTACATTCGTTCCATCATAAAACAAAAGAAAGAATATTTTGTATCTGAAGATCATGTTGTTGCTGGAGTCATGGCTGAAGCTAAGGATCACTAGGTCAAATTTGATGAGGTGGCTCTCCAACTGAAAGTGATTAGGCATTTTTCTAAAAATAAAAAAGATTAATTCTAGCGAAATCCTTAAAAATAAGCTTCAAATATCCATTCGAAACTATCAAAACGTGATATTTGTGCAAAATATGAGAGAGTTTTTCGTTAATGGGCTCGTTCCCGACAAAAATCTCTTTGGGTTTTAAAAAATTCATCCTAGTTGTTCAAAAACTAATTTTTTAAACAGTGACTAAAACATGAAAAAATTGAATTGCAAAATCCCGAAAAATAGGCTTCAAACATCCTTTAGAATCTCTCAAACCATTACGCCTGTATAAAAACCAAGATAGGTTTTTGTTAATGGGTCTATTTTCTACATAACCCTTTTTCATATTTGGAAAATTCGTTTTCAGCTATTCGGAACCACGCCCGAAGTTACTGCCTTTACAGGAAAAAAACTTCTAAAAAGCTGAGTTTTGTCAAGTGAAAACAAAACATGTTTTGGCACATTTTCCTCTTGATTGCTGAGTTTGTGTCATTATGTTTGAAATAGTAATTTTTTCGTGAATCTTGGGCCAAATCCACCAAATTAGGAGTAATTTATTTGAGCAGCGCTCGCTGGATCGGCACTGACACTAAAACTGCTAGCGATTTAACATAGTTTTTTACAAATTGGTGCTGACACTCCCATTGCCAGCTCTTTAAAAATTATTAACTAAAATTGTGATAACAACGAGCTCCATGGGGATATTGTCGATCATATATGGTGACATGAAGCCCATAGACTAGAAGCCTATTTATTACAATAGATTTACCTAAAGCAACACTTTGGCTGACTCTATTTTGATCAGAAACTGCTTTCTCAAGTTTATTCATTTACAGAGTCTTTGGAACTGGAAAATAAAATAAATAAAGTAAAACAACTTTTATTCTCTGATAACCATTTATCATAACCTTAGGGTCTTCTCCTCAAGCTTCAAGTCCTTCAAAATGTTTCTCCACACCTGTAAACTCAAAATTAAATGTTGAAAACTGTCATTCATGAAATCTAAAAACACACACTTCTAAAAGGGGTGCTCAAAGTGTTGAGTTTATTCATCATACCTACCTACTCTAAGTGTTGAATGAACTGCCAAATCAGGTGAAATAAAAAACCCAATGCAACCATGCAAGTAACTGACTTAATGACTGGACTTTTTTTTATTATTCTGATTAAAAACACAAAAACAAAAACACAAAAACAAACAAACAAACAAAACCCTTGGAAAATGGCAACTCAAACTCCAACTAAAACTGAAACCCATGGTCTATATACAACACAAAATATGCCTACACTGATGACTCCAACAGGCTAGCTAAGGGATCATGGAGAACATGCAAATTCACTTCTTCTTGATGATCTACCAACAAACAAGCATTTTTTTCATGATTAGATGTCAGTCGTTCCTGTTTTATATCTTGATTCTCAACATCATTCTCAAAAAATATGGCAGCAGGTTGTTCACCATTCACATCAGAAAAAGGCTCTATACATTCTTGAACATGTTCAAATAGAACAACCACATCATGTGCATCCAAAACATTTAAAATTTCCCTTTCTTGTGATTTAATGAGACTGTTATCTTGGCCTTTAAAAATTTATGAGTTTATCATTTCCATGGACGTAAAATCAAGAGTAGTTTCAATGCCATTAAAGGAGTTTAAAACATCCCACTTTTCTTCAATATTTCTTTGCAACTCTAGGTAGTTATCCTCATGATTGTTTCACTGCTTAGAGTTTCCATGTGTGCATTTTCAAAATGATGATTTTCACCAATTTCATCATGAGACAAAAACCCAGAGAATCACTGTGATTTAAAAATATATCTAGATGGTTGTCCCTATCATGTTATTGGTCCTTTGAAGAACGCTGAAAACACTACTAACTATATTGATCTCTATCTTGGTCACAAAAATACTGGCAAGGTTGTTGTACATTTTCATCAAACTCATGGGATGGCATATTACTGTCATCGTTAAGATTTTTCTCAATTTGATTTTCAGCTAAGGGATAGGTTATTGCTTGCTAAAAACACTCATGATGTTTATGGCAACTAGTCTCTACTAGTTCTTCCTCATGAAAATACATTTCAAACAGGCCTTCTTTGATTTCTTCATCTATTAAATCTTCATTATCAATGTCCATTCCCACCTATTGAATAAATCTTTCGAAATATTCACAACATTTCCCAAAAAGTGATGAAGATTGGGAGAATTCCTTATAATTCTTATAAAAAACAGTATGACATCTTTAAGAGAATAAAGACTAGCAGGTTGCAACCTTTTAGACTAGGATCTTGCCTTTTCTTCCAAGGTTTCCATAAACATTTTCATCAGGCGGTCTTCATGCAATTCAACCCCTAGCTTTCTTACATGCATATGAAATCTAATAAAATGAAGAGAAGCATCATCGTTATTCTAACCTTTAAATCTTGGCAAAGCCAATCTATGCAAGGAATACAATTTGGAAAGTCAGGAATATGTGCACGATTGATAGGAGCATACCTTGCAGATTATGGATCCTTCTCGAGAAAGTGGAGTCGTCATGAAAGTTTTGAGCTCTAGATTCAATTGAGAATGGAGTTAATAGGTGAATGGTGCACAATTCTTTGTGTTTGACCTATGTTCACCATCAGAAGTTAAATCTGATCGTTGTCGTTCTTCCAGGATATTTCCTTGAAGCTTTTGCCTCCCCAACAACGACGCTAAATTGTTATCACTCAAAAATTTCCCTGGTTGTGGAAGGAAATAACTGAGGTAACCTCTAACAAAAATCTTGAATTGAAAGCTAGCATTTTCAATCCGAGGGGTGATCCCTTCTATAACTCAGTCGAAATGACTCGTTATGTACTTAACACAATAGCTAGATATTTTGTAATAAGGCTTCAAAATTTTGGTAGGGTTTGTTAGATTTCCATTGGCCATGGAATCAAATACTTGGCTTAATAAGGAAGCAAACTAAAACATACACAGAGGCAGGGTAGCTGAGATACTCTGAGATTTAAAACTTTTGAGATGGAATGCAGAATAAGAAGGCGGCGGTATACTTATAAGAGCACCACGAGGATGAATTGTACAATTAGAATAAGTCATAAATTTGTGAAAGACTGGTCATATAAACAAAGCATAGTAAATATGATTTTTGTTCATTTACTCTTATCAGTCATGGAAGAATATACATATGACAACATAGAAGGAAAACAGAAACAGGGAAACACATATCCAAAACCTCTCAACACAAGAATCTATGTTGCATAATTAGTCTTCCTTCATTAAAATTCAAAAAATATATAGACCACAATAAGTTTCTAATAAAAAACCCAACCCTCTTTCATTCTACAGAGCTTGTCTTTAACGAAAATTACAAACTAAAGCAAGTTTCTCATTCATACTTAATTACATATTGTTAAATATAAAAGAGCGTATATCTAATCCAAACTAAATACATTACATTTGTTCCATCATAAAATAAAGAAATAGTATTTAGTATCTGAAGATCATGTTGTTGTTGGATTCATCGCTGAATCTAAGGAACCCCAAGTCAATTTCTTTGAGGTGGCTCTTAACTTGAAAGTTGATTAGGCATTTTTCTAAAAATAGAAAAGATTGATTTTGGCGAATTCTTGAAAAATTGGCTTTAAAATATCCATTTGAAACTCTAAAACTATAATATTTGTGAAAAATATGAGAGAGGCTTTTGTTAATGGGTCCGTTCCCAACAAAAACCTCTTTGGTTTTCAAATATTCGTCTCTATTTGTTCATAAACTGATTTTTTAAATAGTGGCTAAAACTGGAAAAAATTGAATTGCAAAATCGTGAAAAATAGGCTTTAAATATTCTTTTGAATCTCTCAAACCGTTACAACTATGTAAGAATTGAGAGAGGTTTTTGTTAATGGCTTGTTTTAGAAAAAATCCTCTTTCATATTTGGAAAATTAATTTCCAGCTATTCGAAAACGGCGCCCGAAGTTACTGCGTTTACCGGAAAAAACGTCTAAAAAATAGAGTTTTGCCAAGTGAAAACAAAACATGCTTTGGCACATTTTCCTTTTGACTATTGAGTTTGGGTCATTATGTTTGAAATAGTAACTTTTCCGTGAATCTTGGGCCAAATCCACCAAAATATGAGTCATTTATTTTGACCAATGCTCGCTTGATCACACTTTCAAATTAGTGTTGATAATCCAGTTATCAGTGCTTTAACCCTGTTTTTTTACAAATCAGCGCTGACATTGAAATTTTAAGAGCTTTAACACTGTTTTTTACAAATTGGCACTAACACTCCCATTATCAGCACTGACATTGAAACTGTAAGAGCTTTAACATTGTTTTTTACAAATTGGCGCTGACACTCCCATTATCAGCGCTTTAAAAATTATTAACTAAAATTGTGATAACATTGTTAAGAATCCAGGATTAGGGGGATGGTCTCTGGGGTAATTAATGCAAAATTTATTTCCCTTATTCCCAAATGTTCCAAGCTAACCAACTTTTAGGATTTCTATCCTATCTCCTTATGCAACATTATCTATAAAATTATCATCAAGGTCATTTCCATTAGGCTCAAACCAAAGCTTTCTAACCTATTTTCCCGTGAGTAATTTGGTTTTTTTTCCCAGTAGGTTGATCCATGATGTTGGGTGTGGAGCCTGATTATCTTCTGTATTCAAAGGTATTGCCACATTGGACCCTAGTTCAAAATGGGGCGACAACGCCGCCCGTAAAATATTCGCTGTAGGGGGGCGGCCCCTGGCAGGGGGTTTCGGGGGCAGCGCCCCTAAAGCTAAGAATAGATGTAAAATTGCCTTGTAAAAGTATAGTAATTTCTAGTCAGGCGGAGATCTGACGATAGAAGTATGTTTAATTTAGGGTTTTTTGCCCTAGAAGGCAACCCCTCACTATATAAGAGGGAATTGTATTGCGTCTATGTAGATCTGTATTCTGAGTGAAAAAGAGAGAGGAGATTAAGAGTGAAGAGGGTGTTACAGCGGATTTGTTGTAGGTTGTATCTCTTCAGTTTTCTGAATATTATAAAAGGAAGGACTGATTGTTTCTCCGTGGACGTAGCCCAAACTGGGTGAACCACGTATATTTGTATCTCTCTTGTTTTACGCGTTTTCTGTGTTTATATTTCTGCAATATTTTATGTGTTCCATTGCTCTATAATATATAATTTTCTAACACACGATGCCATTGGAGTTGCTCAAGGAACTATCCATTCTATCAAGACGAAAAAGATAAACTCAATGGTACTCAAGTTGGACTTGGCCAAAGCCTATGATCAAGTCAATTGGAATTTTCTTAGACTAATGCTATCTAAAATTGGTCTGAATGCTCTAATGACAAACTAGATTATGGGATGTGTATCTTTTGCAAACTTTGTTGTTCTTGTCAATGGTTCTCATACTGGCTTCTTTCCCAGTTACAAGGGCCTAAGACATGGATGCCCATTATCCCCCTTTTTGTTTCTGCTTATTATCGAAAGCCTCAATTTGGTGATGAATCAGGCTAAAAGAGAAGGAAAAATTAGAGGAATCAAGATTTCAAAGTCATTTATTGTCTCCCATCTCCTTTTTATTGATGATGTTCTCATATTTGGGGAAGGTATGGTCACTGAATGGAAATCCTTCTCTCACATTTTCCAGTCTTTTTGTTATGCTACAGGTATGGAAATCAGTGCCAAAAAGTCTTCCTTTTATCACTGTCACATTCAGCAGCAGATCAACACAGTTGTGGTCAATTTTCTTCCTTTTAAGCTGGGCTATCTGGCAGAAGGATTCACATACTTGGGCTTGCCCCTAAAGCCAAATTGTTATCAAGTTCATGATCAGATTTGGCTTGTCAAACGTGTAGAAAAAAGAATCAACCACTGGTATTACTACTGGATATCACTCGATGGCAAAAAAATCCTACTGAGATCTATCCTCAAAGGCATACATGTTTACTAGTCAACCCTTTCAAAATTTCCAAAATCTATTGTTAACCAAATTCATCAATCTAGCTTCAAATTTCTATGGACAAGAAAGAAAACAAATGCGAGCATCCACCTAGCAAAATGGGAGTCATTATCCATTCCAAAGCATCTTGGTGGATGGGGTTTTAAAACCCTAAATTATTTTGGCTGTGCTCTTGCAATGAAAAATCTTTGGAGGGTTGTCACTGATTATGGCTTCTGGATTTGATTAATTTGTGCCAAATATCTTCAAAATAAATCCTTTAAGGAATGGTTTCAGTCAAGTTTTACTCTCAAATCTTCTTTAGGGTCCTCCTCCTGGAAAGGAATGTTAATGGCTCTTCCATGGGTATTTGATGAACTTATTTGGAAGGTTGAAATTGGTCAAGATATTATTCTTGGAAAAAGCTCTTTCTTGGGAGGGTCGTTGGGCTACCATTTCTCTCTAGAACTCATATTTGCTTTACATTCAAAAGGTATCCACAATATTGGACAGGCTACGGATGGCAGGAATGATGATTTATTGTTTGGAAATTGGAAAACCGCTTAAGATTTAGATCTACAGGGCTCCCTTAGACTTGGAGTGGGGTTCCTTCATTAATGTTCTGTTATCCAATGGAGTAATTATAACTAATGCAGATGACTTTGTTTTTTGGTCTTCAAACAAACATACTGGTCAACTCACAGCTAAACTGGCTTCTGAATATATTTTCAACAGGACCACCATTTCTCATCTAAATTGGTGGACCAGGAAACTTTGGCACTGGCTAATTCCCCTGAAGTTTAAGTGTTTTGTTTTGATTTTACTGGAGAAACCATGTCCTCACCTAGGACAATCTTTTACACAGAGGTTTTTGTGGACCCAATTCATGTTGTCTTTGTTTAAATGGGTTAGAGTTCGTAAACCATCTCTTTTTTCAATGCTCCTTCTCCAATTCTTTATGGTATGAAGTGTTGTCCTTCTTCCATTTGTTATAGCCAAGTCCATTCACCTCTTTTTCTGATTTCCTACTGTTGGGATCAAATGATGGGCCCCTTCATATCCTTGCATGTATTCGTAGCCTAGGGTATTTGGAAAGTTATAAATAATCATATTTTTGAAAATTGCCCATCTCCTCCTCTTACATACTACCCCACATTTTTTGTCTTTTTACAACCTACTGGGAGCCCCCTTTACCAAAATCCAGTAGACCCTTACGTTTTCCTTCCCTTCCAACAATGCTCACCTCAGATTCTTTGATGGGGCTACCCAAAAATCTCGGTGTGCAATTGGTGCTCTTGTCCACATCATTGAGTCCTCTTCCTTCCTTATATGGACCAAATTTTGGGTTGACACAAATACAAAAGCAAAAATTTGCACTGTTTGGGCCCTCCTATTCTTCACCTCCCTCCTACATCTATCCTCCCTAAAGGTCATTGGAGATTCCAAATGCATTATTGATTGGATCTCTGGAAAATCTCACTTACAAGTTACATCACTAAGCCATTGGAAGGATAGGATTTCAACTTTGAAGGTTAATTTTTGCATCCTCAATTTTCAATACATTCACAGAGCTTGGAATAAAAAGGGAAACTCTCTATCTAAAAGGGATTTGGAGGCTGAAGAAGGCTTTATCTTCTTTGAACAGACAAGGGATGCTCAGATAATAAATAAGGGGAATCTCTCACTTCAGATAGAGCAACATCTCAGCTCCCTACTGTAGTCCTCTCCTAGTCTACTAGTTCAATATTTTTGCTAGTCATTTGGCTCTTATTGCTGGCAATAAAATCACTATCTCCATAGTATTTCCTCTAGATATCGGCTATAAAAAATTTGCCTTGTCGAACTCCAGGCTAATAAGGCCTTTCAATACTATCATTTTTTGATCTTATGCTTATACATCTCTTTCAAAATCAACAAAATTATGTAAAAGACTGCTTTTATTAATAGAAAATCAGATTTTTTTTCCTATCTAGAAAAAAAAAGATGTTTAAAGATTTGCATTACTATGGATAGGTAATTAAATTGGAAGGATAAAGATGATTATAATGTTGTTAGTTATCCAATAGTTATTTTTTAAAATAAAATTATTATCTATTATAAAAGTGAGGAAAAGGATAAAGTAGATGTGAGAGTGGTATTTTAAACAAAGTCTCTCAAAGGAGAAAGATGATAGTTTACAAATTCAATATATTTAATATCAATAAAAAATTGACTTTTCTTTATGAGTTTTAATCTTTTTACCTTTATATTGGAGTTTGATTTGGATTGGATTATTATACAATTTGTTATTAATATCAATACTTTTTTGGTGGAAAAATTAGACCCATTTTAGTGGTAGGTCTCGATTTGGAAAATTGGGGTCTCAAACTTTTGGAGTCATTTTTAGGCATCAAACTATATTTTTGGGGTTGCAGCGTCCAAAACAAGTGTGCATGCCCTTGATGTGGATCTACATACCAAGACCTTTCCAATGATGCAAAAAATCACCTTAATTGAAGCTTGTGTGCAAAAGTTATGCCTCCCATAAGCTAACCTACCTTGTTGACCAACATGGTACAAGTGAATGCCACATCAACCCACATTACATGCACATGTGGGACTAGTGACGTTTGGTCCTTTAAGAAGACTCTCAAAGGTTCAAAGCCTTATCATTAACTAAGGGTTGTGAAAGTTAAAAGTCTAACCCTAGACAACCATGGAGCCATGTTAAATATCAAGTTGTTATGAGGAGAAAGGGTTCCATTCTATAGTATTTTATCTTGTTCCATAGATGATCAAAACATATGGGAGCAGTATTTTGAGAGTGTAATAGAGGAGGAGGGGGATTTTGTAGTAGTTGTCCAAGCCACAATGTCAAAACGTAACTCCATAATGAGTTCTCGTTCATTAGTATGTGCATTGTATAGATGACATAAATGAGAGAAGAGCATAGGCTTCACCTTCTAGCGAGTTTTCTCCCATATGGGTTTCCCAAGATAAATCCCATGTTCATTTGTGTAGATGATGTGTATTTGTGCCTATCTTTCATTTATGTGTTTCAATTATTCCATGATTTCAAGCAAAGAGAGTAAATAATTAAACTGGGATCTAAGGAAAATTAGTTTGCATGGTCTAAGATTTCATAATATTATTAGATCTATTGTGACGAACTACTTGAGTGGAATATCCATAGTGGTTTATAAATCATATTGGTGTGAGTGTAGTTTTCTTTGGAGTATTTTATGGGAAATTGTGGGATCAAGGAATTGACTTAAGAAAAAAGTCACAAAACCCTAGCGATGGTGGATAAGTCTATTCACCAAAACCCTTAAGGTCCATCAAAAGAGAAATTTGTGAGGCTTTAAGATTAAATCACTGAAATCGGTCATAATATTTCCCTTCTTAAGGAAATTCTAGTAGGCAAGCTTGGACCGTTCTAGGAGGCTAGTAACTCTACGTCAAAGATCATATCAGAAGCGAAATTGGAAGATAGTGAAGACCCCAAAAAGGAGTCAAGGAAAGAGCCTAAGAAAGAGTATCCAGGTTACCCCTTCACAATCCTTATTTAAAATGGAAGCGAAAGCGGACACCAACCCATACCAAGGTGAGATCGATGCAGTAAGTTTGGATCATTGGTTGCAAAAACTAAAGGTCCATATCAGTATCCATCATATCAAACTAAAATTATAGGGCTATGAATTAAGTCGATGGGAAAGTCACATAAAGAAACTTGTGCTAGAGGGTGATCTGCTAGTAACTAAATGGGAGGATTTCAAAACCCTAGGTCTTATTTTTACCCTATTGGGTATGTAGAGGACCAATCAATCTATTGGCATTACTTCAAGCAAAGGTAGGGGCAAAGTGTGCACGAGTACAACACTAAATTAAGGAAGATGGTTATCCCTCCCAAGAACCCATAAATCTACACCTCAAGTATTTGGGAGGTCTACATAGCCATTTGTGAAAACAAGTGATGCTCTTCAAGCCTAGGACAATTGGTGAGGCAAATGTGCAAGAAAGGTACTTGGAAATTTTAGGCCACAAAAAAGGATTGCCAATTTGTTCCAAACATAAAGAGCACTAAAATGCTTCCAATGAGGGAAAGAAGAAGTGGAAAGTGAAATACAAGAGGACAATAAGGACTACACATCAGTGGAAGGATCCAAGTAGCCACTAAAACCATTGTAATACTAATGGTCACACTGAGGAAAAGTGTTGGAAAATACATCTACAGTTGAACCCTGATAATTGTAAGAAGGATTATAAGAAGAATAACCTTATAGCCATTGATTCAAGCGATTAGGTAGAGATGTGGGTGAGAATATTACCTACATTTCAATGCAGAAGGAGGCAAATCTAAGTAGGCTTCATCACTAGGAAGAGAAGGAAATGACAAAACTCTTCCATATCAAGGTATAGGTCAAGAAGACCAAAGTAGACACCTTATTCAATTCTTGTTCATAGGTCAATATCATAGTAGCAAATCTAGTAATCAAACTTGAGTTGGAGTTTCACGAGCATCCAAACCCATACCTATTAAAGTACCTATTAAAGTGGGTGAACAAGGATGCAAAAATTAAGGTCACAAAACATGTATGATTAAATTATTGTAAGTGTAGAGTTTATTGATGAGGTGGAGTTAGACATAGTACCCTTAACACGTGTGGTGTGGTGTTTGGAAACGCCTACATGTATATGAGGGACGTAATATTCATGTAGAGAGCCAACCAATTCCACCTGATTAGGGATGGGAAGTCCCACATCATCAATGGACACAAACGTAAATCAAATATCTTGCTAGTAAGTGTCAATCAAGCCAAAAATTTGATTAGTTCTAGTAAGAAATATGTGTTGCTCTTCTTAAGATAGAATCAACCAAGTGATGAATCAATAAGGGAAAATATGTCTTTGGAGGGATGTACTAAGGAGAAAAAATAATTGTGGGAGGAGCTGATAAAAACACGTAAAGGAGTGTTCCAAGAATTTAAAGGGCTACCACCTAAGAGGGAATTGGAGAACAAGATACAATTGTTGTTTAACTTTCCATTGCCAGACATTGGTTTGTGTTACCACAAAACCTAACAGGCCTTAGAGAGGGAAACCTATAAGACAAAGAACTAGACTAAGTGCTAATAATGGGACAATGGCCCATTGTCACCATAGCCATGGTCCCCTGCTCTTTATGGATTTCCCCCGATGGGAGGAGTCCTGGTATGAAGGTTATCACTTAGAATAAATATGCTAGGTATAGGGAACGAAGTGATCAATCTAGATATCATTCAAAAGAGAGGCTCAATAAAGTTACAAGGATTCAGAGAAGCAAATCTCTCTCTATGAAAAGCCCTACAAAGAGGGCACAAGACCTAGGGTTTTGAGGTTGTTGTTGTTGTTGTTGTTTTTTTTTTTTTTTTTTTTAATGGTAATAGGTATTCACAAGGTCAAGGCTTGAGAGAAAATGCTTCTTATGATTTACTTCAGCAAGTGTTATGCTCATACAACCTTCAAGGAAGTCCCCAAGTTGAGGTAGAAGAACCTAGGGTTCCCTCTTGGAGCAACACCTAAGGCAAGATATTTTATGGATGAAACTCGAGTGGATGCCCACCAAAATTGGAGCATAGGTAGCCTAGACCCTAAGCTTGATGCTTAGGCTCTTGAATTCCTGAAAAATATCCTCCATAAATTTTCACGCAAGCCCGATATTTTCGCCCTAGCCTTAAAAAGACCAAATTTTAAGGGGAAACATTATGGATGATGAGTATACATGAGCACTAAGGACTTGGACTAGTGCCTTGTCATTTGGGCACATGGAGACTTAGGATGTTCAATATGAGCTAAATCATCTCTAAGGAGGCTTAAAAATGATGCCCTAGGTACCACGTTTAAGTATTTACCCACTTCAAAGATGATGGAGTTTCATGGAGAGTTCAAATATTTTCCTCCACTATCAACATTCATTTCGTGCCATACATTTAATAGCATATGCAACACTCTACTAGAAAACCTTTCAAATTAATTTTCAACAATTACGACACAATTTTAGCATATTCTAGAGCAACAATTCCATACATTAAACAACTTCAAGAGAGAAAGTACATCAACATGAGGCACTTACAAGATGACATGCAATATATCCATCAAAAAACCCCAGAAATGGCTCCAAAGAAGAATGTGAATTAGCTTCAATACATCAGAATGCATCTAAAATATCTCTAATAGCCAAAGAAACAAGTGTGAAAATATCTCAAGAAGACTAATCCAAAGTGTGATAATGATGTGTAGCTCAAATGAGCTCTTATCTATTTATACATGATCTACTAAGTTGAATAAAGCCTAGAAGCCCCACAACATTATAAAAATGGGTAAGATACATCTCTTGGTCACAATCCGACCAAGTAGCTTTTAGAAAATATGAATTAGTCATCCAAATGCAAGCCAAAATGATGACATCATGCTGATGGAGGGTCATTGGAAGGCAATGTTGAGTCTTCTTTGTGCCAAAATGTGTGAGAGGGCTCCGTAAATATCGAACTAGGGGATGGTCGTTAACTCTCAAATTAAATAATCATGTGGAGCCCAAATTCGTGCTTGGGGCATAGAAACTGGTCTCATGGGTCTCTTGATGATATAATAGGCTATAATTCTCCAATTTTTATGGCTCTGGCAATGGTGCTTTCCCTCCTATGTATCAAGGGGTGAGACAAACCTCCTATGAGCCTTGGATTAGCTAGACCACACCACATGGTAAATGCTAAGCCGGTTGGGGCACACTGGTCCAAGTGCATCATCTCGTGAATAATGTGGGGCAATGAGCAGACTGTTGAGGGTGTTGAAGGTGCCCATGGTGTGAAATGATGATCTACACATGATGGGAGTCCCATGGATCTCAACACTTCACCTGGGGGTTTCAATATGATCCTTCAGTGGACTTGGGCCCCAATTAAGGTTCCTAGTGTTGGTTTCTTAACTATTTCGTCAACTAAGTAATAACTAAAAAGGCATTCATAGAGGACTGGGTCCTCCCACTTTAGGCTATCTAACTAGTCTCCTGTAGCCTGAGGGGGTATTCCCTATATTAAAATCTAAATTATATTCTATTATACCTTTATTATTTGACCAGGGTTATGATAACATGAAGAAATGATATCAAATTTAAGATTCCAAGTGTAAGAAACTAATTCGCACAATTGGATCTCAAATTATACATAAATATCTCAAGGCACTCCTACAGATGGCATATCAACAAGATAAATATAAAAATATGAATTAACCAATTGAACGACACATTAGACAAAAAGAAAAGTGATTAACTAAAGGTATATTGTATAATCAATTACTTATCTAAGACAACCAAATGAAGTATGCAATATCAAATATTACTTCCCTATAGGTTAATGTCAAAGACAAGTATAATGAATCCAAGAAACACTCCAATATTATGGTATTAGACAATCATTAAACTCATAACCAGTTGGAATATTACTTCATGATCATGTCAATAATTTAACATCATCTTAAACATTACAATGTAACCACACAAAAAACAATAAAATAAATAACCCTATCAAAGTAATCATTGGGACGCCTTGTGACAAACAAAGCATCAAGCACTTAGCTTGTCAAAACAAGGAATGTTTTGATCTGAAATGCCCAAGGCAATATAATACCAGGAGGAAAATCTAATCAGATATATGATAGTCACTTAAATCATTGCTCAAGTCAATATCAATAAGTCATTGTCTCTTTCAATAGTAAATAACAAAGTAACATATAGAACACAAAAAACATGCTATGCATATGAATTGTATTAGTCAAAATTTACAAAATATGAGATCATGTCGATGCAACATGTGCAATCTAACCCTTTAGTTAAAATACAAGTTTCTTCCACCACAAAATCGACACCCAAAAAAATGGGAAACAAGGTCATTTATACAAGATTAAGTTAATTGTTTTCAAATAATTGTCTTTAAATGAAAACTAACTATTCTATTAAATAAAACTAATACAATTATCTCCTTGGGACATTTTTGTCTTTAGCGGATTATTTGGTCACATTGGTTGACTTCTTCAACGTGACAACTGGTGATACACTTTGGGGCTCTTTAGTACTTTTCATCTTTGGTATAGGAAAGACAGTCATGACGACATCTTCTTCTGCCCATTCTTTGTAATCTTGCACCACAGATTGTAGTGGAGGAACCATTGACGTGGTAGTCATGGCTTGTTCTAAAACAACCTACAAATTTACGTGTTTCCTTACTCTATCATTATGATCCCATTCTAATCCAGATGGATATTGGTGGCCACCCATCTATTCCACCTAGACCCCCCAGTCAGTTTCATTTGTTTCCTTAATTGTAGCACAATTTACTATTTTTGGCAGTTTTTCGGGTCCTGAACTTCCGAAGCCATTTTGAGGTCCTAAACGACATTTTTTTTTGGAAAAATGAAATCAATGATTGATATGGCAATCACGTCAAAAATTGTAGTCCTAGGAGAGATATTTCCAATGAGGTATCATACGTGTCAAATGGAGATAATACGACCAAGTTATGACCCTGGGAAATTGGCTGCCCAACTAACCCCAATGGGGCCCATAAACTCTTGGTGTTACATCTCCTTGGGTTAGGGTTTTGGTTGTTTAAGGTTTTCTATTATTGTTCAGTAATAAAAATTCCCTTGAGCCTCATTGTAACATAGTTCAAAGGTATGTAGCCGCCACATCTCTTCTCAAAGATAAGCTACCATTGCCCGAGCTAGTCTTATTTCCATTCTATGTGTAAGCATACATCAATATTTAATATTAATGAAATGAAGTGTTAATTCTATTGCATCTCTGTATTTATGGTTATATCTGTAATTTGTTGGATTCTTGTTTAAATTTGATGAGTGGTATCAGCGCAGTCTGCTCTTTCTCTGTTTTTCTTTGCATGTCCCCAATGAGGTCAGGATATAAGGCGTTAGGGCTTGAACTGGTCGAACCTTGCAAGATCAGCCTCGCAAATATCGACAGCCTCCCATGGCAGAAGAAAAGAAAGACAAGAGGGCAGGAGATCCTATCAAAATCTTTCTCAGAGAAGCTCTTGAGCGACAAAGGAACATGATGATGGACAAATTTGCCTAGATCCTTCAGCGGCTACCCAAGGGCAACGCATCTACTTCCAACAGCTACTCTGGAAGCACCACACCCTTTAAGATACAAGTTAACTTTGACATCCCCATATTTGAAGGTCAGATAAATGCAAATGTCGTAGATAAATGGTTGAATCTGCTAGAAGGATATTTTTATGTTCATGATTTTTCCAACCGGGAAAATATTACTTTTGCACTTCTCAAAGCCGCCCCCCACGTCAAGGATTGGTGGGAAACCTACTGTGAGAAGAATTATGAAATTACACCATCACTGCTTTCAACCGTACCCACTTGGAATTCGTTACCGGATGCCATCAAGGAGAAATACTACCCTGTGTGGAGCTATGAGGATGAATACATCAAGTAGACTAGGCTGCGGCAGGGAAGGGACCAAGACGTGTCGGATTTTACCAATATTTTTCATACCTGTCACACGAAGTTGGGTATTAAGGACTCCGAGCAACATTTGGTACTCAAATACTGTAGCTACCTACACAGGTACATCTAGGACTAGATGGAGTTCCTGGACATCTCCTCGCTCGGCACGGTGTACCAATACACCATCAAGATCGAGCAAAAGTTTAAACAAAAGAAGCGAGACTTTGGATCTGCGAATCTGAAGCAAGGGAAATGTGTCTCCAAATCACAAAACCAAGGATAAAGCTAAGGTAGGGTGACTCAAGACAACCCATCGAAGTCGCAAGAAAATAACAGCACCACGAAGTCAACTAAAGACACAGGAAAGTGGTGTGAGTTCCATAAGAGCCCCACTCACAACACAAGTGAGTGTCGGGCCAAGCAGTCACTAGTGGCCGAGTTGAAGGCTTCAGAATCAGATGCATGTTCCAACCCTGAGTCAGAACCCAACAAGAGGAATGACAAAGGGAAGCAGATTATTGATGCGGAGCCTAGTGCCACTGTTGCCACCACCAAGATCCAGAAGAATGAGCCTGAAGATCTAGAGGAGGGGGAGCGTCTCTTCCACTCACAAATGTAGGTGAAGGGTTCGCCGCTGCAATTCATTGTTGACAGTGGGAGCCAAAATAACCTCATTTCAGCAGAGTTCGTGCAATAGTTAGGCCTATCTACTACACCACACTCCCAACCATACAGTATCGGCTGGCTTCACCAAGGACACGATATCTGAGTCAACCAGCAATGTCGCCTTCTCTACAGCATCAACCCCTTCACAGATGAGGTATTGTGTGATGTTGCTCCTCTTGAAATTTGTGATGTATTATTAGGACAACCATACTTATGGAAGCAACATGTTGTATATGATTCGAGACCTCACTCTATTATTATTTCTTTGGGTAATGCGTTATACATGATACCAGAGGTAGCCCCACCTATCGCCACCTCTTTGATCTCTACTAAGAAATATAGTAAGATCATCTCCCAGACTATGAAATTTATTTTCTTTCTGGTTCACTCTCAAAGTAAGGGGAAGATCATAGCCACATCCATGGCCCCCATAAAGGGTTCCTCCATGCAACAGAAGCAGGTGGATATGGTCATGAAAGAATACAGGGAAATCTTCTCCTCACCCACAGGGGTACCATTGCACTGTCAGGTCAAACATTCATTCGATCTAACCCCCGAAGCACCTCTACCCAACAGGCCGATATATCATCGCTCCATTATGGAAAATGCCAAATACAAGTAGTGACATGATCGACATCGCTTGCCACACAAGTTCCAGGTGGGCGACAAAGTCCGGTTGCATTTGCATAAATAACGGCTTACCGAAGCCCATTGAAAGCTTATACCACTCTGATATGGTCCTTACACCATTATCAAGGCTATGGTGGACAATACCTTTAAGCTCAACATTCCCCCATTCCTTGGCCTACATCCAGTGTTCAATGTAGATCACTTTCAGCCATACTTTCCACCATTGTTGGACACATATGACATTGCAGAACAATTCACACCAACAGAGCTCAACCCAGACTGCATGGAACATGCCACAAATGATTAGATCATGGACACACAGATCAAGAACACTTGGTAACAGAGGATACAACTATATCAAGTTGTCAAAGCAGATCAACTCCTTCACCAGGGCAAGTGGTTCACCAGGGACCAGGTTCAACAGAAATTTCCTCACCTCATGGAGGCTCTGCACGCAATGGGGAACATTGCTTCTTAAGGGGATATGAATGATCTAGTTGGATATTGGTGGCCACCTGCATATTCCACCTAGACCCCCTAGTCAGTTTCATATATAAGGATGAGATGGGACACAAACTTCGGAGTTTGAGGAAAGAGATTGCTTGGAATTAGAAGGAAGCTAACTTACTTTAAGACAACCATGGAATTTGGTAGGTGGACCTTAACTGGTTGACTATGCTAATTAATTCAACTAAAAACATGAAGGACAAGAGCATGCATTGTTTGGAAATAGGCTTAAGCAAAAGAGGTAAAAAAAAATAAGAGGTAGCATGGGCTACACTGGTAGATATGACAGACCAAGTCCAAATAGAAGTGGAATCCCATGACTAATCGAAAGAGAACCACCGCAGTGGAGCATGATAGAGAAATAGAGTTATAATTGATTACCAGAGGGGTGGAGTGGAACATATTAAGAACACAACAAAGAGAGAGAAAAACATGGAATGGAGAAAGGAAGCTTTGTGCAGAGTAAATAAAATTAAAGGCCAAACACAATAGATTAAAAATAAATTAAAAAATAAAAATAAAAAAAATGAGGAGTCTTGTGTCATTATAGGAATATAAGGAGAAGAGAAAGCCTTTGGTTGAGCATTAAGAGGATGGAATAACATCTCTTAGTTGAGAGCAATAGTCTCTGGAATCCCTACATGGACAGAGGGTGGAGATGGTTTTCTTTGCATTCCCTTGACAACTTGGGTGGAGGTTTGTTCCATGGATTCCTGGTAAGGAGAGTTTTGTAGCCTCCTCTACTTGTTTCTTAGTTTTTACAGTGAGTTCTAGATTCCTAGGATTGGGTGGAACTGTTGTGTATATTTCCATTGAGGGTGGAGGTGCTAGCCTCTGGATTCCCTTGTTTGATTGAGGGTGGAGGTGAGAGCCTCTAGATTCCCTTGTTTTATTGAGGGTGGAGGTGAGAGCCTATATATTCCCTTGTTTTATAGAGGGTGGAGGTGAGATACCTATGGAATCCATTGTTTTTCTGGTGGGTGGAGGTGGTTGAGCCTCTAGATTCCTTGTTATAGCCTGAGAATGGTAGAGCTACAATTCTCATTGAAGTAGTTGAAGGGTGGAGGTGGTAGACCTCTAGATTCATTGTGTTCAATTGACTGTATTGAGTAGCTGGTGTGTGGAGTTGGTTGGACCTCTAGAGTCCCTATTTCAGCTATCATCATTGGTTTTATCCTTTAAGCACTCCTCCTCAAGCTCTAGAATATGGCTTGGGGGTTATAGCTACAAGAAAGGCTTGGATGCAGCTTGTCTAAGGTTGGGTGGAGAGTTGAATCCCAATCTTAGTTTCCAAAATAAATTTATAAAATTAGTGTTTATTAAAGGCCCTTTACATTTAAATTTGATGCATATGTTTAGTGTTTTGGATTAATTCTCATGTTATTGTTGAGGAATGTTGAACTTATGTGTGAATGGATAATGCTAATTTTGTGCAATTGCAGAGAAATGGTTAAATCATGAATAATTGTTATGTTAATTATTATTTATAATCCTTTTAATTGAATAAAACATGTTGACCATAGTGATGATATCTTTCTTATATTAGCATAAAGAAATTTTGATTTCTTGCATGGTTTGAAGGGTTTAAATCCCTATGTTTCTTGTGCATAAGTTCTAGTTCACAACATATAAGTAATGAATATGGAAATTTGTTATGGCTTGAGTTGAAAAGTTTTCTAAGTTGGTTGAGTATCGGAGATGGGCAATCTATATTGATAATTAGATTACTAACATTGAATCTTTGTAAATATGGCCCTTATGTATAAACAAAGAGCTCATAAGGGACAATTATTATGTGTGTGTGTGTGTGTGTGTATATATATATTTGTCTATATGATTGCATATTTAAGAATATGTGTGCACAGGGCAGGTCAAGTCTCTGTTGGGTTGTGTTATATTCTTTCCATGACTAGCCCATGTGCGGGGCGGTTCTTGTACACTGCGTTGGGCACTACTGAGGGGTCACAGGGGGTGGTAGCCCCATTGCACGGGGTCTAGGATAGCGCCCTAGGAAAACTTTTTTGGACCCTATATTAGGTGGGAAAACCTACCTATGGCTTTGTGCACGGATTTCGCACATGGTTTTGGGCGCGATGGTTTTTGGTCCATGGTATTTTGTAGGTCTGGTCAAGGGAACTATGGTTATGTTCTAATTCAAGGTTTATGGATGCTTCAGCGTGTATATATATGTATTGTAACATTGAAAGGAATATAATTAAAAATCAATCTGGTAGTCCCGGTTTTGGGATCTAGGGAAAATATCTGTGTATATTTGTTTTTATGTGTTATGCTGTCGCCATTTTTTATTTTCTGTTTTTAGAATTTATATGCAAGTAATTTTTGTATGGGGTTAAAACCTACATTTGGTATCAGAGTTGTTTTGGCTTCAAGAGGAAGCCTTTGCTGCTGAGGGGTTTTTCTCGGGGCTGTGGTAGACCCTATTCAGCGGGAGATCCATGGGATCGATTCTTGTGGTGAACTAAGATGGCGAGCAGTGGAGAGATAGAGATCGAGAAATTTAATGGTCAGAGTTTTGAGTTGTGGAAACTCAAGATGGAGGATCTTCTGGTGGATAAAGATCAGTGGATCGCGGTAGATCCAGGTACTAAACCAATGGCAGTGTCCGATGAAAAATGGAAGAAGTTGGATTGGAAGGAAAAAAGCACAATACTATTGTGTGTCTCAAATTCAATATTGTTGAATGTATCAGGGGAAGTTATGGTGAAGGCTTTGTGGGAAAGTTAGGGACTTTGTACCAATCTAAGTCTCTGGTGAATAAATTGTTCCTACGGAAAAAGTTGTATAACCTCAGGATGAAAGATGGAGACTTGGTGACAGAGCATCTGAATGCATTTAATACTATAGTAAGCCAGTTATTATCTATTGATATTAAAATTTTAGATGAAGATAAGTGCATCAGTTTGTTGTGTTCTCTACTAGATTCGTGGGATAGTCTGGTTGTTGCAATAGGTAGCAATGCAACTGCCTTGCAGTTTGATGAAATAGTCTCATCCTTGTTGACGGAGGAGATGAGATGGAAAAACATGGAGAGCCAGAATGGTGATGCCTTGTTTGTTCGAGGACGGTCCCAGAATAGAAACAAAAATAAGTCCTCAAGTGGGAGATCTAAATCTAGAGGGAGATCTAAATCTCCAGGAAAAACTGTAAAGGTGTGCTGGAAATGCGAAAAGGAAGGGCACTACAAAAGAGAATATAAATCTAAAGCTCCTCAGAAATGAAAGGGATCTGATGATGCTCCTTCTATAGAAGTGAAAACCACCTCAGATAAAGGTGGGGATGTGTACTTGGATTCTTCTTCAAGTACACATGTAGATCTTGAGGCATGGTTGATTGACTCAGGTGCATCCTTTCACTTCACTCTCCATAGAGAGTGGTTTTGAGAGTATGAGAAATATGATGTTGGTGATGTCTTCTTAGGGGATGACAGGAAGGCTAGAATCATTGGTCATAGAAAATTCAAGTTGAAGTTGCAAGGTGGAAGGGTTATAACACTTCTGGGTGTTTTGCATATTCCTGCATTAGCCAAAAATTTGATTTCTGTAAGAAAGATGGATGATGCAGGTGTAAAAACAGTGTTCGAGAAAGATACCTACAAGATGGTTCGGGGAGCAGTGGTATTGATGCGGGGAGTTTGGATTAGAACTCTGTACAAACTACAAGGTAGCACTGTTATTGATGGGTGCAACAGTTCAGTGGTTCCTGAAAGTGGAGTAGAAAATCTAGTGGTATCTGGAGAAAATACCATGCTATGGCATCAAAGGCTTGGACATATTCGAGAGAAGGGCCTTTGAATACATCATGGTAAAGATATGGTAGAAGGTATGTCTAATAGCTCTCTGGAGTTTGATTTCTATCAAAATTGTGTATATGGGAAGCAACAATAGGTGAGTTTCCCTTTGGTGGTAAGAGGGCGAAACAGATATTAAAGCTTGTGCACAGTGATGTGTTTGGACCTGTGTAGGTTCCTTCACTGGGTAAGTCTGTGTACTATGTATCATTTATAGATGACTTCTCAAGAAATTTATGGATATATTTCCTCAAGAAGAAATCTAAATTCTTTTACAAGTTTAAAGAATTTAAGGCTTTGGTGGAAAACCAGACACAGAAGAAGATAAAGGTGTTGAGGACAAATAACGACGGAGAGTTTTGCAAGAAGGAATTTGAAGAGTTCTGTAAGAAGTGTGGTCTAGCACAACAAAAGAATACTCCATACACACTTGATAAAAATGGAGTTTCCGAAAGAATGAACAAGACATTGATGGAAAGGGCAAGAAGCATGCTCAGTGGTGTTGGGTTAGGATAGGAATTCTGGGCAGAGGCAGTGGAGACTGCATGTTACCTGGTCAACAGATCACCTTCATTAGCATTGGAGGATAAGAATACACAAGAGGTATGGACTGGTAACAAACCTTCTCTTTCACATATGAGGTTATTTGGATGTGATTCATATATACATGTTCCAAAGGAGAAAAGAAAAAATTTGGATAGTAAATCTGAAAAGTGCATCTTTATTGGGTATAAGGATGGTTTAAACAGTTATAAGCTTTGGAACCTAGTAACAAGGAAGGTTGTGTAAAACCGAGATGTGGTGTTTAGAGAGGTGAAAGATGTTATTAAACATGAAGTCCTACCAAAGGAACCTGAGAAGATAGAGTTGGAGCTAAAGGAGGAAGAATCAAACTCTACAGCAGAAGAGGAATCAGAAGTTGAAGAACCACAAACTCTGGTTGTGAGAAGATCAGTTTGAGAAAGAAGGCAGCTAGAAAGGTATAGTCCATCTGCTTTCTATTCAAATTTTTCTTTATCTATTACTGATGAAGATCCTAGAACTGTGAAGGAAGTAGTAGATTCATAGGATGGAAAACTCTAGAAATAGGCCATGGTTGATGAAATGGCATCTTTGCACAAAACTAAGGCTTAGGATCTGGTGGAGTTGCCAGCTAGAAGGAAACCCATTAGCAAAAAATGGGTGTTAAAGAAGAAGATGAATGTAAAAGGGAAGGTGGAGAAATACAAAGCTCGGTTTGTAGCAAAAGGTTATTCCCAAGTGTCAGGAATTGATTTTGGTGATATTTTTCTCCTATTGCCAAGGTAGCTTCTATTAGATTACTTTTATCTTTTGTTGTTGCTTTTGATTTTGAGGTAGAATAGATGGATGTGAAGACAATGTTTCTTCGCAGGGATCTGGAAGAAGATATCTACATGAAGCAACTTGAAGGCTTTGTGGTGAAGGGTAAGAAAGAATTGTTATGCAAGTTAAAAAATTCTTTGTATTGTAGGTTTTAGACCCATACAAAAATTACCTACATACGAATTCTAAAACACAGAAAATAAACAATGCGAGAGCATAACACATAAAACACATATACACAAAGATTTTCCCCTGGATCCCAAAAACGAGACTACCAGCTTGATTTTCATTATGTTCTTTTCAATGTTACAACATATTTATACATGCCGAAGCATCCAGTACCATGGACCAAAAACCATGGATCGAAAACCTTCGCATCCAAAACCATGTGCAACAAACATGCACAAAACCATAGGTAGGTCCACCCAACCTAATATAGGGTCCAAAACCAAAAATTTTCGGGGTGTTGCCCCGAACCCCATAGAGTGGGGTTACCTGCACCCCTCAAACCCCCTGTGACTCCCCCCGCTACACAATCAGTGCAACGAAGGGGGGGCTCTGCCCCCCTTCTAACTCCCCGGTTAACTAAGTGGGCTAGTCGTGGAAAGAATATAACACAACCCAACATTCTCCCACTTGTTGTTTTCTTTCCATAGGGGGGCACAAGAGAGCTTAGTCATTTATCCAGCCCTGAACACCCATTGTTTCTCTACACCAAGAGAACTTCTCAGATCTCACAGATTTTGTCAATGCATCTACAGTATTCTTCAAAGTGTCCACCTTTACCAGCAACACCTTTTTGTCTTCTATCATATCCCTCACAAAGTGATACTGAACATCAATGTGCTTTGTCTTTGAATGATATGCAGGGTTCTTTGCCAAGAAAATTGCACTTTGGCTGTCACAGTCTATCCTTATAGCTCCCTGTACTAACCCCATACTTGAACACAATCTCTACAACCAAATTGCTTCCTTGCTTGCATGAGTGGCTGCCATGTATTCTGCCTCTGTAGTTGATAGTGCCACTACAGATTGTTTCTTATTTATCCAACTGATTGCACCTCCAAATAGGTTACTGGGCCCTAGAGTGAGGTTACCTGCACCCCTCAAACCCCCTGTGACTCCCCCCACTACGCAATTGGCGCAACGAAAGGGGGGCTCCACCCCCCTTCTAACCGCCCATTAACTACGTGGGCTAGTCGTGGAAAGAATATAACACAACACAACATGTATGGGTTAAAACAGTCACCAAGGATGTGGTATCAATAATTTGATACATTTATATGGGGACTTGGCTTCACCAGAAGCAAAGAAGATCACTGTGTGTATTTTAAATTAATTGGTGACCGTGTTATTTATCTGGTCTTTATGTGGATGATATGTTGCTGGTTGGAAATGACAAAGAAATTATCAAGGATTTGAAGACCAATTTGTCCTCGAAATTCGACATGAAAGATCTTGGTGTTGCAAACTATATTTTGGGCATTGGAAATTAAACAATATCGTGCAAAGAGGAAGCTCTGGTTAAACTAGAGGAAGTATGTTGAGACAATACTGCAGAGGTTTAATATGCAGGATAGTAAACCAATGAAGGTTCCTATTCTTGTAGGTGTAAATTTATCTGTTGAACAGTGTTCCAAGACACAAGAAGAGGAAGAGGACATGTCCCATGTTCCATATGCAAGTGCAGTCAGTAGCGTGATGTATGTGATGGTCTGTACTAGACCATACATTGCACATGCAATGGGAGCATTGAGCAGGTTTATGTCAAAACCAAGGAAGTAACATTGGATAGTAGCGAAGCGGGTTTTCAGGTATTTGTGTGGCACTAGTGATTATGGTTTGTGCTACCAAAGAAGACCAAGATTGGACATCCGTGGCTTTGTTGATGCAGACTGGGCTGGAGATTTGGATCAAAGAAGATCTACAAGTGGATATGTGTTTAACCTATTTGGAGGTGCAACCAGTTGGATGAGTAAGAGACAATCTGTAATGGCACTTTTAACTACAAAGGCAGAATACATGGCAGGCAGTCATGCAAGCAAGGAAGCAATTTGGTTGTAGAGATTGTGTTCAAGTATGGGGTTAGTATAGCGAGCTATAAAGATATACTGTGACAGCCAAAGTGCAATTTTCTTGGCAAAGAACCCTACTTATCATTCAAAGACAAAGCACATTGATGTTCAGTATCACTTTGTGAGGGATATGGTAGAAGACAAAAAGGTGTTGTTGGTAAAGGTGGACACTTTGAAGAATAGTATAGATACATTGACAAAGTTTGTGAGTACTAAGAAGTTCTCTTGGTGTAGAGAAACAATGGGCGGTGTAAGGTTGGATCAATGACTAAGCTCTCCTGTGGAAAGAAAACAACAAGTGGGAGAATGTTGGGTTGTGTTATATTATTTCCATTACTAGCCCATGCGTAGGAGGGTTGGGGGGGGGGGGGAATAGCGTTACATGTACATTGTGTCAGGCATTGCCGGGGGAGAGATAGCGTTACCCGTATGTTGCACAGGGCATTGCCGAGGGGGGTGGCTACCCCCCTTGTTGGGGGGAATGCAGGGGGACAGTAGCCCTCCTGCATGGGGTCTGGGGCAGCGCCCCGTGAAAAAAAATAAAATAAATAAATAAATTAATTAAAAAATAATAATAAAATAAAATAAATAAAAATGGATCCTATATGATGTGGGCGGACCTACCTATGGTTTTTTGCGTGGATTTCACACATGGTTTTGAGCGTGATGGTTTTTGGTCCATGGTATTTTGTAGATCCGGTCAAGGGAACTATGGTTATGTTCTAATCTAGGGTTAATGGATTGGGGTTTATGGATGCTTTGGCATGTATATATATGTATTGTAACATTGAAAGGAACATAATGAAAAATCAATCTAGTAGTCCCAGTTTTGGGATCCAGGGGAAAATCTCTGTGTATATTTTTTTTATGTGTTATTCTCCATTGTTTATTTTCTGTTTTTAGAATTCGTATGCAAGTAATTTCTATACAGGGTTAAAACCTACAGTCTCAGAGAGTTCAAGGGATGGCTCGAAGGAGCGTTGTGTATATATATAGTCATATTTGAATTACATGGGGTCAGGACTCTTAATGTTCCAAAGGTAATGGGCATCAAGCCTCGAATCACCATATGGAAAAACATTATTATCAAGTGCCAAGGATAAGGCCAATCCATTATGAATATGCATATAAATCAAAAGGGTTAGGCTTAAGTTGTGGCACCATATGATTAAATGCTATAAACAAGTGTGAAACAGAGAAAAGGCATAGGGTCGGGCAAAGGATTAAATTGAAATTGTGTCATCAATTTTGCAGAGGCATTAGAGGCATCAAATGACCCCAAATTGCATATAGAAAATGAATTCATTCTGCGGGGAAGTAGGGCCACTAGTGGGACCCCCAAGGCCACATAGGTCAGTGGCATGGATAGGGCGTGACATGGTTCTCACTTGGCGTCACATGTGGCACCTCAATTTAACTATATGGAAAGTTAAAAGGGGATAAATTAAGAGACACGTGACACTCCCAAAGCAGGCCACATAGATCGGGTGACATCATCATGAATTACCGGGGCCCCAAAATTCTAGCAGTAGATGGGAGCCGAAAAACAAAAACTTGTGTGGCATTTGTCAATATATCACCGGGTGTCGGGTCGTAGGATGTGTGGCATAAGAGGTAGCTGGGAAAATTAGTGACAAATGAAAGTTGGGACATAGATTCTCTATGGCAAGTGACGACAAGGTGTTCGTCCCAAAGTCCTAGGCCACCAGTGTGTTGACGGTGCTGGACCTACCAACATTCAAGGGATCTCCCCGGTATGAAGTCCAAATTAGACATCACACCGTTTGGTGTAGGAGTCCCATCTGGTACGATGGCCCAATTTCCATTTAATTAGAGATTTTCCTTAGCTCTTGTTGTTCAGCACATGAGAGTGTTATGTTGGTGCTTTCAAAAAGCAAGGTGAGTATGCATGGTGATTGCATAATGTAACTCGTGTCTCGGTTATCTTACTGCAAAGGGAGAGTAAAGTGAACCTCTAAGTGAAAGGTAATAGTACCACCCAAGAAGAGACACACATGAACCAAAAAGGTTTGTCCAACATCCAGCGAAATAGTCCACAACGGATGCAGTAGTCGTTAAAACCAAAGTGAAGGGGACAACACATACACCACCCAGCGGAGTAGTCCACATGGATGTGACGATCGTTGGAAGCCGAACACAAATATGATCTGTAGATTATCCCGCAGAGTAGTCCATGGGTATGAGACAGCGGTGATAACCAGTACATCACATTCGCAACAATGTAAGTACTAAAACAACCAAAATAATTCAACTATCTTAGTACAGGTGAAACAAACATGCATTACACATGTCGAAAGAATAGTCTTACAAACATATGCAAAACATGCATGAAAATGTGTTGGCATTAGCAGGCTTGTGTATTAAACAAAAGTCCTAAGACACATTTGTACAACATACATCACTAATCCCAGTAGTGGGACATTGGAGCCACTCCTCACTCCTCAAAGAACTAACTTGTTACTCTCAAGGCTATGTGGGAGGAGCCAAGGTGAAAAGTCCTTGCTCATACAATGGGAGGGGTATATATTGTAGAATTTTGTAGAATTTTTCTACAAATCAGCTAGCTCTGATACCATGTAGAACTTTTTCTACAAATCATCTAGCTCCGATACCATTTATAAATTTCCCACCTATAGATCACCTGGTAATGCAATGTACTAAAGCAAAACACTTGATCTACTTCTACAAACAATTTAGTGGAAGCTTAATCAACCATGAGCAACATCAATAAGAACACATATAACTGATATGGAGAAATCAATCACACATAACACAGAAGAATTTACTCGGGGAAAGCACCTACCTAAAACCCCATCTCTGTATTATCATACAAGTGGAAATATAGTCTGAATTACACAAAGCCTTAGCTCGGAAGCTATCTAGCTCTCAATACAATCCCTCTACTGCTCATAGACTGTCAAAGGCTTCTCACAAACCTTCTCCTCTACCCTCCAAGCCTCATATTTCCTTTTGCAGTTTCCTTAGGGTCTAGTGATGTCACATGTGTGAATTGGCCTCTTCACACACTCACTAACCTCTGATCTAACTGCACAAACCTGAAGGAGATAAATCCTCATCATGGATGAGCTTCCTTTATAGGAAAAATATTCATCCAACTGATAGTACACTATCCCTTCTCTGATCTCAACTGGGTCTCTGTCTGAACTGCCAAGCATCAGTTATCCATGAGAGAATACTCAATTATCTGAAAATAACAGTTTTCACATGCATGCAAGCATTAACAAACTATATCTCATTAATTTAACAACTTGTTAAATTAATCTAACTGAACTTGACTAAGTTAAACTAAGTCAACGGATCCCTCAATATAGAAGTCATCCTTAATTCCTCAAACAGTGGAGCAAATCAAGGAGACATTCCCCAATCAGTGGAGAAATTATTGCATGTTCTCACAAAGACTTCAAGTTGATTTTCCTTAACTAATTAACCCATGGAGAATTAATTAATTAATATTCAAACTGCTGGTAAGACCAAATTCAAATTTTACTTCCTATTTTAGACCAAGGACTGTCTAAAAATAGGAATCCAACTTGAACTGATAAAAATATAACTTCTATTTTTAGCACTTCCATTTTTTATTCCCTGTTGCCCAATCTAGCAATGATGCCCAAACTGCTATTTTTAGTAGTGTTATTTTTAGCAATTTCTTGTTGGCAATTTTCAACATATATAACCAAGGGTGATGCTTGAACCTTGTGACTCTTGGACTACCCTCATGACCGTTGAACTTCCTATGAATTTTCAACTGACATGATTCATCACCTTCTTGTGTGCGTCCATTGGACTTCCACTTTACATTATATTCAGGTACAACAGATATGGTGGCTTTGACAACTCATGGCACAACTTGATATGACACTGCTGACATGTGCTGGTTGGTTGCGATGTCCATGTCAAGCTGTTGAGTTGCTAAGTGATGGATGTACTCTCAAGTATGCTTTTTCTTCTCCTTCGCATGGCTTGGTGTTGCGGGGTCTTCGATGGTCTTGGTCCTGTAATATGGTTCCATGCACGTGTTCCTTTCGCTTGCTACTTGTTGTGCTTTGTTCGTTGGTCCAACTGCAAGTAAGTCTTCTAGCATATGCTCTCCTTCTTCATCCCATTCGTCGTCTCACCATGATCTACCAGTGTACTTGTTCTTGCAATTCACTCCTAGTCTCACATGATGCATTATTTTCTATGTTTCGGGCCCGGGAAAGATGACAGGACGGGAGAGGGCCCAGTAACTGCGCAGTACATAGTTCTAGGTGACACGAAGGGAGGACTGGTCACCGAGACTACGTAGAGAATAGCTCAAGCTTGGACGAGGAACTTCGGGGCACGCTCTTCTCTATCTAGGAAAACTGCGCAAAGGCCACTAGGAGGGAGAATTGCGCAGTCAAGGACACTAGTGGCAGTTGCAAGGTGGGACCTTCAGGGACACCTCTATGTAGTTTCCAAGAGGAAGACAAGTCAGGATAGCAGAGGGACCAGAGGACAGGTTTGCACAATTTTTGAGAGCAGTAATTCGCAACTAAGGGAGATCATTGGGAGGACACTTATGTGCAATTTTTAGGAGCAGTACAAGCTTAGGGCTCTATGCAATGCGGGGTTCCAGCAGGGAGGAAGTAGGCTTCATGATTGCGCTTTGGAAATGCGCAATTCAAATAGGTTGTCATACAATTTTCTACACAGTTCTGGGAAGGAAGATAGTCACTCACTTTTGGGATTGCGCAATGAAACTAGCCCGCAGGATAGCCTCAGGCACTCCGCAGTTCTAGGAGATAGAGGAGCACCACTGAGGGCTGAGACTGCCAAGTGTAGCTCAGTCAAGGTCTGGTGAAGTGGAGTTGTTCCGTCGAAAGATTTTCAGGAAAATGGCTAAGTGTGAAAGGCAAGTGGACTCGTGAAGACTTGACATTGTGATCACACACTTAACATACTTCGACAACATGACGACACTAACCATCAGGACAACATAGCAAATCATGACCCTCTATGGGGTTGTCTAGAGCTGAAAGCAACAAGTGTGACACTTGGGATAGAGCTTTGGACGACTGTTACTACACTTGCAAGACAGTGCTTACAACTTTGTGTGAGAGTGCGACAAGTGTTCACATAGCTAAGACAACCCAAACACACAAAGACAAACCCTCAACATGACCAAAATAAGATCGCAAGCATGACAAAGAAATCAACATGCCAGTTGGTTAAGCAAGCGAAAGGGTGAAAAGTCTTTGACAAAGCTCAAGGAATGAGCTCGAGTGTTTTCAACCATCAAAGGAAAAACCAAGGAAGGCTCTGAAATTTGAGTGCAGGGCAAAATTTTGGAGGGTGTTGCATGGCTACAACATTGGTGACACATTGGTTGAATACCAGCTTCTCTATTTTGGTTCATTTGCAATGCAGGGCCTTGGTCCTTCGGGAGTATTGATTCATCGTGCAGATCATTTCAGTTTCCCCACTTACCCCATAAATAGACATGGTTCGCCTTGTACCAAATCAATTGAACACAATATAAGATTCAGCCAGATCACAATGTTTTGAATTGGGAAGGGTATTTTAGGTCACGAGCTAAAGATTTTCAGAGTATAAGTTTTCATCTCTAGTGTTGCTCCTCTTCCAGCAGGCCTTAACATTACCCTGACGAAATCACACAGGAACACAAGCATTGCTCCACTTCCAGTGAGCCTACAAGTGTACCCCGGTCGAGTTTCCTACTTCACCTCTCTGCATAGGAAGCCTTTCTCTTCTTTCGCCTTTCTTATTTTTAAAGAGAAGTATGCATAGACACTTATTTGTTTTTGGGGTGGAAGAGGGATCTCTACTTATTGAAAGTAGGAGAGGTTTTTCCTTCAAAGAAGCATGTAAATACCTCTGATTTAGGTTTTCTCATTTAGATTTCCCCTTCTCTATTTCTACTCGTTGGATAAGCTTGAACACACTAGAGCAGAAAATTGAGTACAAGCATGAGGTTTCCCAAGCTGGACACAAGTTCATGGTTTGACCAAAACTCTCCTTATAGATGGATCGTATTTTCTGTCAAGACTTCATCAGCCAAAAGTTACAACCAAACACAAAGAAGATGGACACAGGACTGGCCAAGTGCTACAGTGTCACAAGACTCTTTGAACTTTAGCCACATACACCTTCAGAAGCTAGAACGCAGTGTGGCACAACAATTATTTACAAAAATAAAATAGCATGACAGTATTGAAAAAAAACAACAAATAAAACAATAGAGCAAGCAATGAAAAGACTATGTACATAGTGCGGGGCGCGGCCTCAGATCATTTAAAATAACATTTTAAGTCTTGGCCATTGACAGGGAGGATGTCAATCCTCCCGTCAAGTGATTGAAGACGGTATGTGTGTTGGCCAAGCTTCTCGTGGACGGTGAATGGACCAATCCACATGGACTGAAACTTCATGTGTTTTCCTTTTTCCTCATGGGGTTTGTCCCACTTCAAGACTAAGTCACCCACACTGAAGCTAATACTCCTTGCAGAATTTCTTTCGAAGCATCTCTTTATACAGTTCTGGTGGAGTGTAAATTTTTCTTTTTCTTTTATCCTTTCTTCCTGTAGTTTGTGTAGTGTGTTCATCCTACGTTGAACTAATAGACACGACTTGCCTTGAGATTCTTGGGATAATTGGAGAGTAGGCAATTAGATTTTCGGCGGGAGGATGGCTTCTTTTCCATATACCAGTAAGTAGGGGAGGTATATAGAGAAGGCTTAGGTGTGACTCGGTCAGCCCATAGAGCATTCACCAAAGCGAAGTGCTAGTTTTGTTGTTAAGAGTAAATGGTATTTTTTATGATGCGGATGAGGTTCTTGTTTGCAGACTCAGCAAGACCATTTTCCTATGGGTAGTAGTTAGCAGAATGTTTTAACACAATGACATTTTGATATGCAAATTCATAAATCTTCGGCGAAGAAAAATACGTTTCATTGTCAAAAACAAGTGATACAGGTATGCCAAACCTGGAAATGATGTTCTGCTGTAGGAAGTTGATGACTTCCTAGTCGTTCACTTGTTTCAGTAGAACTGCTTCTGTCCACCATGTGAAGTAATCTGTAGCCGTCAGAATGTAGCGGTGTTACTTTGATGAATGTGGGAAAATATCCCTAATGATGTCCAAGCCCCACTGTTGGAATGGTTCTTCCACTGCAAAGGGATGTAGCGGGGCTGCTGACCTTCAGTTTCTGCCGACGCATCTCTGACAGACTGGACACTTGCGGGCATAGGCATGTGCATCCTTGAACAATGTAGGCGAGTAGAAATCAGCCCACATGACCTTATGCGATATTGTGTTACCCGTGAAGTGTCCCTCATCTGGTCCGTCATGGAGATCACGTAACACCCTTTCTGAATCCTGTCCCTCCTGACACCTAAGAAAGACACCATTGTGATGTTTTTTGTAAAGAACCTCATGTACCAGCTGGTAAGATAGAGCTATGAGTCGCAGTTCCCTCTTTTGACGCATAGAAAAATAGAGGGCACAGTGTCATGCTCAAGGTATTGGCACACTTATGCGTACCAAGAGTCTCCGTGCGAAGTGGGTGAGGCTCGCTCAACATTGTACATTTCTATTTCTTTCTCCCAGCCTGCGAGCTCTTCTTCCTCCTCCTGCGCATGTATTTATTCCACTACTATTCTACACATCCCATGACCCTTAATAGTGTGAACTGGATTGATGTCAAGATCGTACTCTTGCAGTCCTGTCATCCAATTCACCCTCCTCTCACCCATCTCTTGTTTTAGAAGTAGTGCTCTGACTACTGGGTAAGGCACAAAAACAATGCAATGGTTCTTCAGGAGGTAGGGTCTAAAATGCTTCACTGCCTTGTACACTTTGTATACTTGTTTGTCCATGGTGGGATAGTTGAGTTCGGGTCCTTGAAGGCTTGTGCTCATGAAGGATATGGGTCGCTCATTGTTCATCTCGTCCTTCTAAGTGAGCACAACAGCAAGTGAAGTGTCGGAATCAAAAGTATAAAGCAAGAAATCCTTGTTGAAGTTTGGGTTGTACAGTGTGGGCGCTTCTGCTATAGCTTTCTTGATATGGGTGAACGCATCCTTTTCCTTCCTTCCCCAACTTTAGATTGCATCATTCTTGATCATCTCTTGGATGGTTTTGACAATCTGGCATAATTAGAGATGAACTTTCTGAGGAAGTTGATCTTCCCCAGGAAAGATTGCATGGCTTTCTTATTCACGGGGTGAGGAATTTGCGTTATGGTCCAAAATTTGTCTAGATCTACCTTGATCCCAGTCTTGGCAATGATGTGTCTAAGCAGGTTTCCCTTAGATGGTGGGAATATTCCCATCTTGTGATTCAAGGATATTTTGTATTTTCAACATAGCTCAAATATTTCCTTAAGATGGCACAGTTGGTCTGACCATTGTCTTGAGACGACTGTCAAGTCTTCGAGGTAGCACACCACGCTCTGTCCGATGAGCCCATGGAATGTGATGTCCATTGTGTGCTGAAAAGTTGTGCCTACGTTCTTCAGTCCAAACAACATCCTTCAGAAAGTAAACGTACCCCACTTGGTACGGAAGGTTGTTTTAAGTCTGTCAAGCTCTGCTACAAAACCTGATTGTATCCTAAAAATCTGTCAAGCAAATAAAACATGACTTCTCCAGACACTTTCTGCAAGATATGCTCCACGGATGACACTGGGTATTTGTCTTTGTCTGAGGCGTGGTTGAGATTATGGAAATCTACTCACAAGTGGATCTCCTCGAACTTATTTCTGACATGGACTAGATTGGAAACCCACATGGAATGCCGAACTTTGTAAATGATCCGAGCATCCAGCGACTTAGTCAATTCTTTTTGTATGAGAGGCTTAAGCAAAGGATGAACTTTCCTTAGCTTATGTTGAAAAGGCTTGGTCCCTTCCCTGATTGGTATGACGTGCTGGATGATTCGCGTGTCGTATGTCTTGAGGTCCTTGTACGTCCATGTGAATACATCTCGGTATTTCTTGAAGAGGCGGATTAAAGTTTGCCACTCTTGAGGTGTGCAACATGTACTAAGATTCACAAACTTCAAATCCTTATCTGTCCCCAGAATTACTTGTTCGTGCAACAATGTAGAGATGTTGGTTTTGGCATTGACAGGTCCCTGAAAGCGGTTATGCAATTCATACAACTTCTGAAGTGATACCACACCCTTGGGGATTGTTGGGTTGTGTTATATTCTTTCCATGACTAGCCCATGTAATTAACTGGGGGGTTAGAGGGGGTGCAAAGCCCCCCCTTCGTTGCATCGATTACGTAGCGGGAGGGTCACAGGGGGTTTGAGGGGTGTAGGTAACCCCCCTCTATGGAGTCTGAGGCAGTGCCTCGGAAAATTTTATTTTTTGGACCCTATATTAGGTTGGGCAAACCTACATATCTTTTTGTGCATGTTTTTCGCACATGGTTTTGGACGTGATGGTTTTCGGTCCATTGTTTTGGACACGATGGTTTTCGGTCCATGGTATTGGATGCTTCGGCATGTATAAATATGTATTGTAACATTGAAAGGAACATAATGAAAAATCAAGTTGGTAATCCCGATTTTGGGATCCAGGGGAAAATCTCTGTGGATATGTGTTTTATGTATTATGTTCTCGCATTGTTTATTTTCTGTGTTTTAGAATTCATATGCAGGTAATTTCTATACGGGATTAAAACCTACATTTGGTATCGGAGTTGTTTTGGCTTCAAGGGGAAGCCTTTGTTGCTAAGCAGT
Source organism: Pinus tabuliformis (assembly GCA_031772625.1). Taxonomy (NCBI): domain Eukaryota; kingdom Viridiplantae; phylum Streptophyta; class Pinopsida; order Pinales; family Pinaceae; genus Pinus; species Pinus tabuliformis. The sequence continues at coordinate 233,431,374 of CM062810.1, read as the reverse complement.
TTTGCTCAGGCCTGTGGTAGACCCTGTTCAGTGGGAGATCTGCGAGATCAATTCTGGTGGTGGAAGAAGATGGCGCACAATGGAAAGATAGAGATCAAGAAATTTAATGGTTAGAGTTTTGAGTTGTGGAAACTAAAGATGGATGATCTATTGGTGGATAAAGATCAGTGGATCGTAGTAGATCTGGGTACTAAACCAATGGGAGTGTCCGATGAAGAATGGAAGAATTTGGATCGGAAGGCAAAGAGCACAATACAATTGTATGTCTCAGATTCAGTATTGTTGACTATATCAGGGGAAGCTACGACGAAGGCTTTGTGGGACAAGTTAGGGACTTTGTACCAATCTAAGTCCTTGGTGAATAAACTGTTCCTGCGGAAAAATTTGTCTAACCTGGGGATTAAAGATGGAGCCTCGGTGACAGAGCATCTAAACACATTTAATACCGTGGTAAGTCAGTTACTATCTATTGATATTAAAATTTTAGATGAAGATAAGTGCATCAGTTTGTTGTGTTCTCTACCAGATTCGTGGGATAGTTTGGTTAATGCAATAGGTAGCAATGCAACTTCCTTGCAGTTTGATGAAATAGTCTCATCCTTGCTAACAAATGAAATGAGACGGAAAAATATGGAGAGCCAGAATGGTGATGCCTTGTATGTACGAGGACGGTCCCAGAACAGAAACAAAAATAAGTCATCGAGTGGGAGATCTAAATCTATAGGGAGATATAAATCTCCAGGAAAACCTGTGAAGGTGTGCTGGAAATGCAAAAAGGAAGGGCACTACAAAAGGGACTGTAAATCTAAAGCTCCTGATAAAGGAAAGTGATCTGATGATGCTCCTTATGCAGAGGTGAAAACCACATCAGAGAAGGTGGGGATGTGTACTTGGCTTCTTCAAGTATACATGTATATCATGAGGCATGGTTGATTGACTCAAGTGCATCCTTTCACTTCGCTCCCCATAGAGAGTGATTATGCAAGTATGAGAAATACGATGGTGGTGATGTCTTCTTAGGGGATGATAGGAAGGCTAGAATTGTTGGTCGTGCAAAAGTAAAGTTAAAGTTGCAAGGTGGAAGGGTTAGAACACTATCGATTGTTCTGCATATTCCTGCATTGGCCAGAAATCTGATTTATGTAAGCAAGTTGGATGATGCAAGTGTAAAAACTGTGTTCGAGAAGGATACCTGCATGATGGTTCCGGGAGCACTGGTATTGATGCGGGGAGTTCAGATTGGAACTCTGTACAAGCTGCAAGGTAGCATTATTGTTGATGGGTGCAACAACTTTGTGGTTCCTGAAAGTGGAGCAGAAAATCTAGTGGTCTTTGGATAGAAGACCATGCTGTGGCATCAAAGGCTTGGACATATTGGAGAGAAGGACCTTCGAATACTTCATGGTAAAGGTATGGTAGAAGGTATGAGTAATAGCTCTCTGGATTTTGATTTCTTTGAAAATTGTGTATATGGGAAGCAGAATCGGGTGAGTTTCCCCTCTGGTGGTAAGAGGGCGAAACATATATCAGAACTTGTGCACAATGATGTGTTTGGACCTGTGAAGGTTCCATCATTGGGTAAGTTTGTGTACTATGTATCAATTATAGATGACTTCTCAAGGAATACATGGATATATTTCCTTAAGAAGAAATATGAAGTCTTTGACAAGTTTAAAGAATTTAAGTCTCTTGTGGAAAACCAAATAGAGAAGAAGATAAAGTTGTTGACGACAGATAACGGTGGAGAGTTTTGCAGTAAGGAATTTGAAGAATTCTGTAAGAAGTGTGGTATAGCACAGTAGAAGACTACCCCATACACACCTGAGCAAAATGGAGTTGTAGAAAGAATGAACAAGACGTTGATGGAAAGGGCAAGACGCATGCTCAGTGGTGTCGAGTTAGGTCAGGAATTCTGGGTAGAGGCAGTGGAGACAACATGTTACCTGGTCAATTGATCACCTTCATCAGTGTTGGAGGATAAGCCTCCACAAGAGGTATGGAGTGGTAAGAAACCCTCTCTTTCACATCTGAGGGTATTTGGATGTGATTCATATGTACATGTTCCAAAGGAGAAACAAACCAAGTTGGATAGTAAATCTGAAAAGTGCATCTTTATTGGGTATAGGGATGGTTTAAATGGTTATAAGATTTGGAACCCAACAACAAGGAAGGTTGTGTACAGCCAAGATGTAGTGTTCAGAGAGATAAAAGATGTTATTAAACATGAAGTCCAACCAAAGGAACCTCAGAAGATAGAGTTTGAGCTTAAGGAGGAAGAATCAGACTCTACAACAGAGGAGGAATCAGAAGATGAAGAGCCACAAACTTCGAGTGTGAGAAGATTAGTTCAAGAAAGAAGGAAGCCAGAAAGGTATAGTCGATCTGCTTTTTGTTCAAATTTTGCTTTATCTATTACTAACGATGATCCCAAAACTATGAAGGAAGCAGTAGATTCAGAGGATGGAAAACTCTGGAAAGAGGCCATGGTTGATGAAATGGCATCTTTGCACAAAAATGAGGCTTGGGATCTGGTTGAGTTGCCGGCTAGAAGGAAATCCATTGGCAGCAAATGGGTGTTCAAGAAGAAGACAAATCTAGAAGGAAAGGTGGAGAAATACAAAGCTCGGTTTAGCAAAAGGTTATTCCCATGTGCCAGGAATTGATTTTGGTGATATTTATTCTCCTGTTGCCAAGGTAGCTTCTATTAGATTACTTTTATCCATTGTTGCTTCTTTTGATTTTGAGGTAGAACAGATGGATGTGAAGACAACATTTCTTCACAGGGATCTGGAAGAGGAGATCTACATGAAGCAACCTGAAGGTTTTGCAGTGAAGGGTAACAAAGAAATGGTATGCAAGTTAAAGAAGTCTCTGTATGGGTTAAAACAGTCACCAAGGATGTGGTATCAGAAATTTGATACATTTATATGGGGACTTGGCTTCACCAGAAGCAAAGCAGATCACTGCGTGTATTTTAAATTAATTGGTGACCGTGATATTTATCTGGTCTTGTATGTAGATGACATGTTGCTGGTTGGAAATGACAAAGAAATTATCCAGGATTTTAAGACCCAATTGTCCTCCAAATTCGACATGAAAGATCTTGGTGCTGCAAACTATATTTTGGGCATGGAAATTAAAAGAGACCGGGAAAAGAGGAAGCTCTGGCTAAACCAGAGGAAGTATGTCGAGACAATATTGCAGAGGTTTAATATGCAGGATAGTAAGCTGGTGAAGGTTCCTATTCATGTAGGTGTGAGGTTATCTGTTGAATAGTGTCCCAAGACACAAGAAGAGGAACAGGACATGTCCCGTGTTCCATATGCAAGTGCAGTCAGTAGCCTGATGTATGCAATGGTCTGTACTAAACTAGACATTGCACATGCAGTGGGAGTATTGAGAAGGTTTATGTCAAAACCAAGGAGGGAGAACTAGACAGCAGTGAAGCGGGTTTTCAAGTATTTGCGTGGCACTAGTGATTATGGTTTGTGCTACCAAGGAAGACCAGGATTGGATAGAGCGTTGGATATTCATGGCTTTGTTGATGCAGACTGGGCTGGAGATCTGGATCAAAGAAGATCTACAAGTGGGTATGTGTTTAACCTATTTGGAGGTGCAGTCAGTTGGATGAGTAAGAAACAATCTCTAGTGGCACTATCAACTACAGAGGCAGAATACATGGCAGCCACTCATGCAAGCAAGGAAGCAGTTTGGTTGCAGAGATTGTGTTCAAGTATGGGGTTAGTACAAGGAGCTATAAGGATAGACTGTTGTTATGAGGAAATCTAGTGTCTATTCAAGTTGCTAGTCCCACTAAGACGGGTAGCTATCTTAGAAACAAACATATTAAAGTCATTTGTTTTTCCTTTGCTAGAGAGAGATGAGAAAGAAGCAGAGAGTACCAACCTCAGTCTTCCGCTTGGCTCCTTGCTTGTTTCCTTTCCCCTTTGACAGAATCTTGCCACTACTTCCTTACTTGTCCTGCTTCAAAGAGTACCTGTAGATTCACAACAACATAATACCATCAAAGCATAGAGATCTTTCACTGTAAACAATATAGGATCAGATATATATTGACCATACAAATGCATATATCAACACAATATTCAGAGATACACAAGAATATGGAGGAAAACTCAAATAGCTTTATTAGTAAATGTAGTAGAAGAGAGGATTACAACCACTTGGTCTGACCCAGTGCCATCCTCCCAGCTTGAAAGCCCTCTTCACCTCACATAGAGCAAGATCACCCAATAATGTCTTCAAAGAGAAACCAGCAGCACCTCTTTGCAAATTACCAAATTCAAACCTTTGGATCTCTGGGATGAGGGATCCATTTATAGATATTTGCAAGGGGGTGTGTCAGCTTCTGGGATTTTTATTAGTGTCATCTCTCTGATAGTTCTTGGTTCCACTTGGAGATTTCATGATCTCTTACTCATCCTTGGGTGAACTCAGGAAGGCAAGTGTCAAATGAGCAGCTTCTAGAAGATCCTCAGGGTATCCACCTAGCAAACTGCTTGTGCCATTTGTTTGCTCTCGCTCATCGCACCCTACAGAAGGGCTTTCCAGTATGCATCGCACTTTTTGCATGTGGCAGGTGAGATGCATCACACCCTTTGCACTGGGTAGTCTGTATGGTCCTGCTTTGACCAGTTTTGAGTGGTTTTTCATGGAAAACTTCCGGGAGATGATGTAATCAGCTGACCTTGCTCCTTTAGGGTATGAAACAACACTTTTAGGGACTTAGAAGCCCTTGTTTTATGGACATATGTGATTGGGGTTGCAGTGCCCAAATATGTTTATAACAACTGTGACAGCCAAAGTGCAATTTTCTTGGCAAAGAACCCTGCATATCATTTAAAGACAAAGCACATTGATGTTCAGTATCACTTTGTGAGGGATATGATAGAAGACAAAAAGGTGTTGCTGGTAAAGGTGGACACTTTGAAGAACACTACAGATGCATTGGCAAAATCTGTGAGCTCTGAGAAGTTCTCTTGGTGTAGAGAAGAAATGGGCATTGCAGGACTGGATAAATGACTAAACTCTCTTGTGGCCCCATGTGGAAATAAAACAACAAGTGGGAGAATGTTGGGTTGTGTTATATTCTTTCCACGACTAGCCCACGTAGTTAACCGAGGGGTTAGAGGGGGGGGGGGGGCGGAGCCCCCCCTTCGTTGCATTGATTGCGTAGCAAGGGGGTCACAGGGGGTTTGAGGGGTCCTCTATGGGGTCGGGGCGGGGGGGGGGGGGGGGGGGGGGGAGCCCCCCCTTCGTTGCATTGATTGCGTAGCAAGGGGGTCACAGGGGGTTTGAGGGGTCCTCTATGGGGTCCGGGGCAACACCCCAAGAAATTTTGTTTTTTGGACCCTATATTAGGTTTGGCAGACCTACCTATGGTTTTGTGCATGTTTTCGCACATGGTTTTGGATGCAATGGTTTTCAGTCCATGGTATTGGATGCTTTGGCATGTATAAATATGTATTGTAACATTGAAAGGAACATAATGAAAAATCAAGCTGGTAGTCCCAGTTTTGAGATCCAGGGGAAAATATCTGTGTATATGTGTTTTATGTGTTATGCTCTCGCATTGTTTATTTTTTGTGTTTTAGAATTCGTATGCAGGTAATTTCTGTATGGGGTTAAAACCTACATTCATTCCCAGTATTACTTGTTCGTACAACAATGTAGAGATGTGGGTTTTGGCATTGACAGGTCCCTGAAAGTGGTTATGCAATTCATACAACTTCTCAAGTGATACCACACCCTTGGGGATGAGGTTGCCTTTGTATTAGCCATGAAATTCTGTATCTGTTGATCATCGTCAAAAACATGTAAATTAGTGATGTTGTTTGGGACATATGGATTATAAAAAATTTCAACAGAAAACCTATGCCTTAACAGTGTCATCCTAGCAGTTGCATTTTCCAAGGCATCTGCAATTGCATTACGCATTCTTGGTACATAAATAATATTGAAAGCTTGGAATTGAGAAATGAGTCGCCATACCTCTTGTTGATAACTTTTAATATGGGGTGACACACAGTGTATGGTGTTACATACCTGATGCACCACGATCTCTGTGTCACCTACAAATTTTATCACAAAAACGTTGAGGCTAATGGCTTTTTGTAAGCCTAAGACGAGTGCTTCATACTCGGCAGTGTTTTCGTGCACTTGAACTCCGAGTGGATAGAGATTAAGTGTTTCCTCTGCAACGGGTCTATTAAGACACAACCAGCTCCAGAGCCCTCCTGCATCTTGGAACTATCAAAGTACATGGTCCACATATCATTTATACAAGGACCACTTATCGCACTAGTACTACTATCACTACTACTACTACTATTACAATGTACTGTACAAGTTTCATTTTCGCCAGTTGGGCATGGAAGGAGACCCAACTGTGTGTCTGGTGGGGTCGGGGATGGTTGTGCAAGATAACACCCCAACTGTGTCTCTAGAAATCAATTGCCGAACATAAGTTCTGCGAAAGCCAATGATTCATTTTCTCCATTCAAGGGAGTCACATTGTGCCTCATGTATCTTTCTGACAACACCCGAATCTGGTTGTTTCTGCCCTGGTACGGAAGCCATAAGTGTGACCAGTTAGTGGAAAAGTATCCTTGCAATTTTCTTGACTAGTATCTACTGAGAAATATGTTTTATGCTCCCGGAATGTCCCTAATCAAAATATTGATGCATTTATCAACTCGTTCATTGAAAAATAATCAGATGATCACATCCTGAAGTCCATCAATTGTTGGCACACATGTTTTGTCAAGTTGGATGATCTGCGTAATGGTCTTGCTCCATTGGGAATTTATCTTCTTTGCGATAGAGAGTGGCATGAAATTGGCTGATGCGCCAAAATCAACCAAACAGTTGTGGACATTTAAATTAAATATCTCAAATGATAACAAAAAAGGTGGGCAGAGTGAGTTCGCCTCCTCCATATGGAGCGCATTGAGCATGGATGTGAGTGCGTCTGGAAACTTACTTGTTCCCTTGCTAGAAGATGTAGCATCACCTGTAGAGGTCTGCCCAAGTGCGCGTAGAAGAAGGTCCCTCTGACCAGTGATTTTTGTTAACTCATATAAAGATATGTTTGCACAAGTATTCTTCATATCTTCTACAATGTTGTAATCCAAAGCAGGGAGACTCACCGAGATTCTGGGGGTAGACTTGTGTTCGTGGTGTCAAGTGAGCTGCGCTTGTCTTTGTTACTCACGGACGTACTCTTTGTTGTAGTTGTCTTCCCAGACTTGCTCTGAGTTTTCTTTGTTGAGTTGACCAGCGGATCTACTGTCCTTAGTATGTATTTTCTTAATTTCTCTCTCGGTATCTCAATCACAGTGGGGACCCATTGACTTCTATCGATTGTTCTGCTTCAGGGTCAGACCATCACTAGGAGGGTCCTTCTAGGTGGTGGTCTTCTGGGTTGTGCACGAACACTGATACATGTTTATAGCATGCCCAGTACTTGGCACTTCATCAGATGCAACATCTTCTTCATCTTCAATATCAGGCTCAGCCTGTTCATTAACCACATTGTCTTCAGAAAGTTGTGTGGCCATTCTTCTCATCATGTGGTTCCAATCCGAGCACATTCTTTTGGAATGGTGTTCATTGTGAAATGAGCAGTACAAGTCTGTCGTGATATTTTCAAGGTTCAATACCAGGTTGGAGATCTACTCAGATTTTAGATGGCTGGCTACTACTTGAAGTCGCATTCTTCTTCAGCGGGTACCTGGGAGGCCTATGACTCATGGTTGTCTCGCTCGTCCATTGTTTGAGTTCAACAACTTCGGTGGTCAGGGACTTGAGGAGACGAGTAAGGCTCTCGATGTCACTTTATTCCTTTTTCTTAGCCTTACTCACAGAGGCCTGAGACCTCTTTCTCATGTCCTTAGAGTCCTTAGTGGATTCATCATCTATAATAAATCCAATAGTGCACAGGTCTTTCTCCACGGCTACAGCCTCTTCACTATTTTTTGTTAGAGTTGGTCTCGCAACTCGCTTGATGAACTGCGCAATGTTTTTCGGCAGTGCAAACGTGTAATAGTTGATGGTGATGGAGTCATGAGGTTTGGTGTCTGCTGAGAACTTGTTCATAATTAAGTTAAACCTCTGATTGAAATATTTAACTTTCTCTTTCTACTCCATATTGAGACTATCCAAATCCTTCAACAACATGGCGGGGGTCTTGTCTTCAACAAAATTCTCAAGGAACATTCTCTTGAACACCCCCCAGTTCTGGATGGTATTTGGTGGAAGGTTGTGATACCATACATATGCTTTTCCATCCAAGGTACATGGAAACAATATATATGCGACGTCGTCATAGCTTACCTCGAGTGTGTACAGATGTAGGTAGAACGTGTCTAAGTGATATTCTGTCTTCATGGTTCAATCAAGGTCTTATTTCATTAAAAGCTTCTCGGCATGTCTCGACATCTTGTGCAAGACACCCTGAGTCATCCATTCCAGATTTTTCTCTACCATGTTGTCCTCTTCCTCATCCTCCTCCTCTTCTTTGAGAATGTGATGGTTCTTCCTCTTAATTTTTTGGTTCGTCTTCGCTTGCACCTCCTCTGTTGCCTTCCCCTCCACCTCCTGCACTAGAACTTGAGCCCAAGAGTAAGAGTTTGTCTTCTTCTTCCTTCTGAAATATTGGAGGTTCCTGTTCTTTTTCCACAGCTTCTACCAGCTCTTCAAGAGTGGCAAAGGTTGCTTCTTCCAAAGATGAGACTACCACTCCCGTGGGAGTAGTCTTTTGCTTCCTATGCTAATATGGAAGAGCGTAAACTCCTGTAATCAGTCCAACAACTTCAGCGAATTGACAGATGATGGAACGGACATCGTGGATATGCTGATACAAAATTTCCCATTCGGTTCCAAGAGGTGAGAAATGGCCAACTTCAGAGTTGCGTGTAGGGGAGAGGGAATGAGTGTTATTACCTTGACCAAATGATGGATGAATTGGGTCAGTGGGACAATCAACCATAAACTATTGGTGTCCCTCCTTATAGTGCAATAAATGTTGACGTTGTTGGACCTGCCAACATTCAGGGGATCTCCCCCATATGAAGTCCCAATTAGACCTCACGCTGTTTGGTGTAGGAATCTCATCTAGTACGATGGCTCAGTTTCCATTTACTTAGAGATTTCCCTTATCTCTTGTTGTTCAGCACATGAGAGTGTTATGCTGGTGCCTTCAAAAAGCGAGGTGAGTATGCCTGGTCAGTGCATAATGTAATTTGTGTCTCAGTTCTCTTACTGCAAAGGGAGAGAGTAAAGTGAGCCTCTAAATGAGAGGTAGTAGTACCACCCAGGAAGAGACACACGCAAACCAGAAAGGTTTGTCCAGCATCCAGCAGATACGGTAGTCGTTAAAACGAAAGTGAAGGGAACAACATGCACACCACCCAGCAGAGTAGTCCACACAGTTATGACGGTCGTTGGAAGCCGAACAAAAAAAAGGTCTATAGAGTATCCCACAAAGTAGTCCACATGGATGAGACAACGATGATAACCAATACAGTACATTCCCAACAATGTAAGTACTAAAACAACCGAAATAGTTCAACTATATTAGTACATGTAAAACAAACATGCATTACAAATGTCAAAAGAATAGTCTTACAGACATCTACAAATCATGCATGAAAACATGTTGGCCTTAGCAAGCTTCTGTATTAAGCAAAAGTCCCAAGACACATATGTACACCATACATCACTAGTCCTAGTAGTGGGACGTTGGAGCCACTCCTCGCTCCTTAAAGAATTGATTGTCTACTCTCAAGGCTATGTGGGAGGAGCCAAGGTGAAAATTCCTTGCTCATACAATGGGAGGGGTGTATATAGCCAAGGGTGATGCTTGACCATTGTGACTCTTGGACTACCCTCATGACTGTTGAACTTCCTATGACTTTCAACTGACATGACTCTTCAACTTCTTGTGTGCGTCCATTGGACTTCCAATTCACGTTACATTTAGTTACAATAGATATGGCCGATGATGGTGATGTGGCTTTGACAACTCATGACACAACTTGACACGACACTACTGACATGTACTGGCTGGCTGTGGTGTCCATGTCAAGTTTTTGTGCTGCTAAGTGATCGATGAACTCTCGGGTGTGCTTTGTCTTCTCCTCTGCATGGCTTGGTGTTGCGGGGTCTTTGATGGTATTGGTATTGTAATATGGTTCCATGCATGTTTTCATTTCTCTTACTGCTTGGTTGTTTGTCCATCCAGCTACAATTAAGTCTTCTAGAATGTATGCTCCTTCTTCATCCCATTTGTTGTCTCACCATGATCTACCATTATACATGTTCTTTCAATTCAATCGTGACGGGACAACATAAAATCCAAAACTTCCTAGTCTACCATGATGCACTGTTTTCTGTGTTTCAGGCCCAACACAGATGATAGGCTGGGAGAGGGCCCAGTAACTGTGCAGTGCACAATTCTAAGTGACAGGGAGGGAGGACTGGTCACTGAGACTGCACAGAGCACAACTCAGGATTTTACAAGGAAATCTAGGGAACACTCTTCATTGTCCAGGAAAATTGTGCAAAGGCCACTAGAAGGCAGAATTGTGCAGTCAAGGACACCAGTGGTAGCTGCAAGGTGGGACCCTGAGGGACACCTCTGCACAGTTTACAGGAGGAAGACAAGGCAGGACAATAGAGGGACTAGAGGACAGGTATGTGCATTTTTTTAGAGTAGTGAGTCTCGACTGAGGGAGATCACTGGGAGGAAACTTCTGCGCAATCTTTGGGAGCAGTGCAGGCTCAAGGCTCTACGTAATGCAGGGTTCCAACAGGCAAGAAGGAGGCTTGATGACAGTGCTTGGGAAATGCGCAGTTCATATTGGTTTTCATATAGTTTTTTGTGCAATTTTGGGAAGGAAGACATTTTCTCACTTCTGGGATTGCACAGTGCAACTGTCCTGGAGGACAGCTTTAGATACTGTGCAATTCTAGGAGATAAAGCAGCACCACTGAGGGTTGAGACTGCTAAGTGCATCTCAATCGGGGTTTGATGAAGTGGAGTTGTTTCGTCGAAATATTTTCAAGAAAATGACTAAGTGTGAAAGGCAAGTGGACTCGTGAAGACTCGACATTGTGATCACACACTTAGCATACTTTGACAACATGACGACACTAACCATCGGGACAACATAGCAAAGCATGACCCCTTGTGGGACTCTCTAGAGTTGAAAGCGACAAGTGCAACACTTGGGATAGAGCTTTGGACGATCGTGACGACACTTACGCGACAATGCTTACAACTTTGTGTGAGAGTGTGATGGGCGTTCACATAGTTAAGACAACCCAAACACACAAAGACAAACCTTCAAAATGACCAGAACAATATCACAAGCATGACAAAGCAATCAACATGCCAAAAGATGACAGTTGGTTAAGCAAGCAAAAGGGTGAAAAGACTCTGACAGAGCTCAAGGAATGAGCTCAAGTGTTTGCAACCATCAAAGGAAAAACCAAGGAAGGCTCCAAATTTGAGTGGAGGCCAAAATTTTGGAGGGTGTTGCAGCCGCTACAACATGGTGAAAACCACAAATGTGCGCAAAGTGTTGGCCGATAATGATAGAGGACAACAAACAAAAGTATTGGTGGCAGTTGATGGGAATTCGTCAGATCTTTGACCACTTGGTGGATTCAAGGTCGTGTTAAGGTGCATAGGGTTAGGTCTCTGATGGTAATAGACCCCAATTGATGAAACACCATCCCATTTGTTGACGTAAAAGAAATTGTCGTCCGACCTCCTGACAATCGAAGGAATCACATGAAGGTGGTAAGAGGGACACCCAGAGTTTAAGTTAAGGTTATGTGGCAAGTCACAATGGCAGCCACATAAGAATGATGGGGTGTTCATCTTAACAACAACATGGGTACCATGTGGGTCCCACGTGGTCGGCCAAGAGGTCATGACCAAGTCTAAGAGGCCAGATTTTAAACGGTCATCTTCTCAGATTGAGGGAAATTTTATATCGTTGGAACCATCTTGATGAGACGAACATAATGGCATCATTGTTTTTGAGTTTTGAAAATCTTATAAAAGAGAGAAAATTTTAAACCCCATCTCCATAATTATACCTTGGAGGTTTGATTAACATAGTAACATGCCTCCCTTTCACCCTTAGTGAGGTATATGGGTGGTGAGGGGGTGCGTTACACTGATTGACTATGGTGCTTATTGTTTGAGAGTGGTTGATAAACCACCTAGATAGTGGACTCCTTTTGGTTATGTGATTAAGCCTTGGGTGTTAATTTCCCTAAATACACATCCCCTCAGACTTTGGATCTGGATTAGGGGTGGTGGATAATTGAAGCCCCTCCTTCAATTTCAAACCATCTTTAAACACACATATAAGTGTAAATTTCTTACGTATATTGTCTCATAGATTATGATGAATCTTGTTACATTGTGAATGGTGCAAGATCTTGTGTGTTTGTAAATGTAAATGAATTCATGAGTTGTGAGGATCATTGTTATGTTCATGATTACAATGATTTCATGTATGCTCCTGAATTTTAGAGTATACGTGGAATATGTTATACATTACTATATGCATGGTGAATTAGAAAATGTGTGTTTATGATCAATTCATTGATTTCCATAGTCATGGGTATATCTAGTTTAACCAATCCCTACATTGGTTATTTTGTTGAAACCGAAAATTAGTTATCTGAATTGGGAAAGATTAGTAATGTTGTGCTAATTCCCTCATCAGAATAAAGAAAATGTGCTTGAGGTTTGAGTCCAAAATAGTAAGTGAAAGCATGAATTTTATGTGTTTTTTACTTAAGTTAGTTTCATGAAGAAAACTTAAAACATGAAACCAAAACACTGAATGGAAGCATGCATCAAACAATAATAAACCAACCATTGATAAAGGATTCACCCCTCGTGGGCTACATCTCCTTGGATCAGCTCTATAGGCATGACCCTTTCTCATTATGCTCAAAATTATTCAATGGTAAAGAGTACATAAGTGTGCTGACAAAAAGAGTGGCTAGTTTCCCCTTCAAGGAAACATTCTTCTGCAAAGAACTCTCACCCTAAACACATGACCACCTACAGTTAGTCATGAAAAAAACAACAAGCTAAGGGTTCTGTTAGGCCCCTATACTACTAGTGTAACCCCTTATTTTTATTAGTACAACCCCCTTATTATATTTTTGTACCCATGTAGTCCCCATATTGTTACTATTGTGCCCCATAGAAGCCCACTATTGTTATTATTGTGCCCTTATATTATTACTGTTATGTCGGCTCTGATTATATTATGACCCCTTAGACTCCTAGATATAGAAAGGAGGTCTTGTCATTTGTATCATCTAAGAATTGTTCATTTGTGTAATGTAAAGGAGGTTTCCCCTCGAAGAGGCTTATTTCTAAGGCGTTGATCTATCTTTTCTATCTTTTTGTGAGTTGGTTTTAACATTTGGTGTCAGATCTTTGGATTCTAGGCTTTCGCTGCTCCAAACAGATCATCGTGGAATTTGCACTATAACTTTTTTTCTACGACATTTCAGATGTTAAAGAAAAACAATTTGGGTTGAACTCGTTCTGGATCTTGGGTCCAAATTTCAGAGCGTTTCGCGCTATATATGCGGAGATATGATCTGAGGAACTTTTCCTTTTTGGAGCCCCCCAAATTACATTCCAAACAAGTGACTTGGGGAAAATTGTCATAACTTTTGTTTTGAGCATCAGATTGAAATTCCGTAAGAAGTTACAAAAAGACGATGGACCGTAGTTTCCTGTTTATATATTTCAGATCCTAAGGTCAAAATAGTGACACGTGGCACTTCATACAAGTTCGCTCTTCTGAAAAGGTATATAATCAGGTCATCTTGGAATATTGTGCATAAATCTTTCTTGGAGAATCCAATTTTGATCACATTGGTGGCATTAGAAAGAGGACACAGAGGGCTACTGCAGTTCACGATTTTAGAACTGGAAGAGTCGAAATTACAGAGTTATATTCGTTTCAAGATCGAGCTCCTAAAATCAAGAAAAGGTGATATGAGGAAGTTTGATGGCAAGGATCCAGTAAATTGGATACTTTAGATGGAGCAATATTTTGATCTACATGGTGTACCACTGTTACAAAAGGTATGTATTGCATTCTTCATATTTAGAACCGGATTAATTTTTATGGTATAAAGGACTTTGTTCTCATAAACAACTTGTTACGTGGTCAATTTGCATGAAGGAAATGATAGCACATTATGAGGATACAAAGAGAAACACCTTCTTTAGCCAATTGATAAATCTCAAACAAAAGTGTTGAATGGCAGAGCACATTGAGGACTTTCAAAAATTGAATATAAATGTAAATGATATTCCAGAGAAGAAAAGGATTGATGTCTTCATAGGTACTTTAAAGGATAACATTCAACATGAGGTTCGTCTTTGGGAACCTGATTCATTGGAGAAGGCATTTAGGTGGGCAAGAAAAATTGAAAGCGAAACTATGGAAACAAGGAATCCCACCACTCACGACTATAATTATGGAATTTTTTCTTCTTCTAGCCTTCCACAAGGGTTACACCACAACAATTGGAAGAAAAAAGAGAAAAGGGCTCTGTTACAATTGTGATAGAAAATGCACTAAAGGTCATAAGTGTGCTGAGAAGAAACTATTTTACATAGAGTATGAAGAGGAGGAAGAAAAGGATTAAGAAACATCAAAAGAAGAGGATATACGCCATGACCCAACCCAAGAGAAAGAAGAAATGAATCCGACCATATCTTGTAAAGCATTGGCAAGAATTACCACTCCTAAAACTCTCAAGGTAGAAGGACATATCAAGAAGAAAAAGGTTCAAGAAGTGAAAGATCACATCGAGAAAGAAGAAATGAATCCAAACATATCATGTAATGCATTGACTGAAATTACCACTCCTCAAACTATCAATATAGAAGGACATATCAAGAAGAAAAATGTTCAAGAAGTGAAAGATCACATCAAGCAACAAGAAATGAATCTGACGATATCTTGTAAAGCATTGGAAGAAATTACCACTCCTCAAATTCTCAAGATAGAAGGACATATCAAAAAGCAAAAGGTTCAAGCAGTGAAAGATCACATCGACCATCAACAACAAGTTCTCCAACTTTTAAAGGATAACGCCACTTTGGTGTAGAATCGAATGAAACAACAAGTACGTCAACATCGCAGTGAAAAAAGTTTTGATGTGGGTGATTGGGTATTTTTACAGCTACATCTCAAGCAAGCTATTAATGAGAAGGAAATATTGGCAATACTACATGCACTTAAGAAATGGCGACCTTACCCAATGGGAAGACACTTCAAGGTAAAAATGGATCATGATAGTCTTAAATACATTTTAGAACAAATATTATCTTTAGAAGAACAGAAAAAATGGGTCACAAATACGTTGGGTTATGACTTTGACATCATCTACAGAAAAGGGAAGATTTTTTTTTATTGCAGATGCACTCTCAAGAAAGGATGAGGATGTGGAAGCATTGTTGTGCATCATTTCTAATATCCAACCAGATTGGATAAAAGAAACAAGGTATGAATGGAAGAAGGACGAAGAAGTATGGCCACTCATTCAAAAGTTTCAGAAGATCCCAATTCAAACAATATTGCCAGAACTTGAAGAGCAAGGAAAAATCATATTGGAACTTGGAGCAGTCACAGAAACAAGAACTTGACAGCTACGAAATCGATCAATTTCAGAGTATCTCATCAAGTGGAAGAAATTACCCGCTGAAGATTCCACATGGGAGGACAAGAATTTTATACAGAAGCATCAAGAACTACTCAAGCGTTGAGGACAACACTTTTTGAAGGAGAGGGGCATGTTAGGTCCCTATACTACTAGTGTAACCCCTTATTGTTATTAGTACAACCCCTTATTATATTGTTGTGCCCATGTATTCCCCATATTGTTATTATTGTGCCCCATAGAAGACCACTATTTTTATTATTGTGCCCTTACATTATTATTGTTATGTCAGCTCTTATTATATTATGACCCCTTAGACTCCTGTATATAGAAAGGAGGTCTTTTCATTTGTATCATCGAAGAGTTATTCATTTGTGTAATGTAAAGGAGGTTGCCCCCTTGAAGAGGCTTATTTCTAAGGCGTTCATCTATCTTTTCTATCTTTCCGTGAGCTAGTTTCATGACAGGCTCTCAAATCAAGACCCCATACTCCAACTTCCAAGAGCATAAACAATACTACAATCCACTTGAAGTACTTAAACAAGTCCCTTTCTCCAAACACATATAGAGCAAAGAATAAATAAAGATACAACACTATTGTAATGGTTGCTTCATAAAGTACATGGAGGTTGGAAGACCCCTGCAAGGTCATCTCCACCTTAATACTCCATAAATTGAATCAACGCTCTAGTTTACCATGGCACCCATAGGCTTCACTTTACAAAAATCCTATCTAGAAGTGCTCCTTTGCTACTGAAACATGTTCCAATGAGTTCAGAATATCCAAAAATGGCAATCTAGCCTCTTTTTGCATCCCATTTGATCGAAAATTGCCTTAGTTATGACTTCTATCAATCTTTCCACAATGTTCTCCTCCAAATCTATCTTACTACTAGTTAAATTCATTATCCGCAGTTAAAACTGGTAGTTCCACTGAAATCAGTGGTTTCTCCATCATTCCCACCTATCTCGCGGTTAAGGGCTGAGTGATCACATGCGGAGTGGTGGTCCAGCGGAAAAGGCTACAGTTCCGCAGCCCTATAGGATATCGCAATCAGTGAAGTCCATCGGTGCACAGACCCTTACGTCAAGCGCTCTACAGACCTGTTGGGATTATTAAATACAACATATAAGATATCGCATCTGGCAACCCCATCACAATTGCAATCGGCGCTTAAACCTTCATCGTATCAACCCAACTTGCGTTTTGCGATAACACGGACCCATCGGGATTATAAATCTCAATGCATAAAACATCGCATCCGACATTCCTATCGCAATCAGCACTTTACCTCAGCGGATATCAAAGTCCATACAATGTGATAGTAGCGGATCCGCTGGGGTTATAAAATACAACGTATAACAATATCGGGTCTGGAAATTCCCCATCGCAAATCACAATCAGTGTTATCGGCGGTGAAATATATATATCGGTGGGTATCGGGTGCGATATATCACATCGCAACCCTGACTTTTTCAAGGGCTAATTCTTAACATTACGTGATATGTGATTGCGATCGCATTGCATCGTAACCTACTCTACGCCGGGGGCCGATTCTTTAATGCAGACATGTCTTTTGCTCCGATATGTGGGGGCCAATGGCAGCCTGCCACTTGGCGAATCCTCATTCGCTGAAGGTCTTTGCCATGTCATTTAACCCTGCCATGTCATCAAGTCAACCCTGGACTTTTACTTTCTCTAACTTCTGCATATGAGCTCGGATTTGAGTTTCGTTCACACTGTTGGATTCAGACTGACGAGTTATTCGATTTGGAGCTAATATTATAAAGATTATGACACTTTGAATTTTTGGCAATTTTGAGCTCCTAATCACTCCTCCCCACTGAAAAACTTTTGGCCTCCAAAAGCATTAAATAATATGCAACTGCTCTGTACTTTTTCTGCACCACAAATGTCCTACAGGCCATCCTTCCTTCTCCCTCACCTTTGTTCTTCAGATCCATAAGCGATGAGCCGACACCTTTCCATGTCACTATGGCCATCCACAGCAACATCCTTCCCAAGAAGAATTCCAAGAAGATGAGCACCTTGGAATTGCTTATCTGAAAAATACTTATCAAGGATAAGATCCTAAAAGACTTTTCCAAATGAACCCAAACAAGCTTCACATAAATAATATTTGTATAACTTGAGTGCTACACACATTTGAAACATACTAAATGTGTTGCAACTACTCATACAATAGTTTTAAAATGCTTTTTCAAACTACAAGTAGAAATGCATTTTATAAAATGGAATAAACTTGACTCCCAAATTTCTCCATTCAAATTGACTATCAACAAGCCAAACTAGCATTGTAATGCTTAAAGAAAACACTATTGCATATAAGTTATTTATTTATGAACATCACTTTTACAAATTACCCAACTATGGGGATATGCAACTAGTGCAAAACATAAATTTACAAACTTCAGTTGGACAAATAGTCCGCCCATTTCTTACCCAACCAGGTGAATGAACCCTCTATTTGAAATTTCTCTTCTTCTAAAGTTGCTTCAGGGATGGTCGCATCTTGCACCACTTTTTCTTTTGTCGCTTCCTCTTTTGGTGCTTGCATGATTTTCTTGCCCTTACCAGGATGAAGTTGTGGAAACAATTTCCAACAATTCTCGACCCAATGTCCATTGATATTGCAGTGAGTACAGAAGTTATTTTGAGCTCCTCTCAGCTCACTTGCCTTTATCCTTGGATGATATTTTCTCCTTTCGATCTCAATTCCAGTAGACATAAACATCTTATTTATGATTGCTTTCCTTTTATCGCACTTATCTACACAATGGTTAGACGAAAGGCAAAAGGTGCATGGAAACATTTTCCTCAGCATGTTATTCAAATTTGCATGTTGTTTTCCAGCATGAACAACATTCGAATTAACAGCATTCGAATTACAGAATGGTTATACCTTTGTTTGATGTCCTTTAGCTTACATTGCCTATGTGAGGAACTTGCGATGCAAGAAGAACTCGACTTCCTTTCTTCATCTTTTACATCTCTCTTTGGAGACGTTCTACACTATAAGTCCTCCTTACACTTGAGGAACCAAGTGGTAACCATTTCTGGATGCAACTCCCAACATCTTGCCTCCTCGTGTCCTTTCTTATGACAAAATGAACACGATACATGTACTATCACTAGAAGACCACTCTTATTTTGCAACATAACCTAAGCCTTCATATTTAGGCCTCTCCTTGGCCTCAATTATATTTTTAATGCCTTATTGGTTTACTCCAAGGCCTCCTCCCTTGTAATCCATCTTGGTCAAGAGATTGGATCCAATGCCTTTACTGTGTTTTTCAAAGGCTGCAAATGAATTTACATCAACACTTTCGCATAAGGAAGAAGCATGTAAATTCTTACCATTTGCTTCATCTTTTGATTGACACACGAAGATGTTTTCGATTTCCCTTTTGATTCGAGATGTGTCCTCTTGGACTCTTCGGCTCTCTTCTTTCAGCTCCTCGGATTTGGGTGCTGATAGAACCTCATCTTCCACATCATGTGGACAAAAGGTACAAACTTGTCCATCTACCTTCTCGGAGGGACTTTCTACACTAGCATCTTGCATAATAGTTGTAGAAAAACATGAAGATTGTGGAGAAGATGGTGGTTTATCACCATTCTTGTTACCTTCTTCCCTTGGAGAACATTCTCCTCTTGGAGGTCTAGAGCTTTCACCTTGCAATTTGGTATTCCTCTCTTCGTAGAGGACTTTCACAATTTCTGCCATGTCTAAGAAAGCATTTCTAAAAGCCTTCACATCCTTTGATATTCTTGCAAGCTCTCCTCCCTGGGACATGCTTTGCTTGAAGCTTCTACTGCAATTTGAGGTAGAACTTGGTGGTAGATATTGTAACAATCTTTCTCTCCTTTCCAAAACCTTCTCCTCAATGAGCTTCAAAACACATTCACTTGCAAACAACAGTCAATTCCTCCTTGTGCAAAGAAAACCATAGCTTTGATACCAACTTGATCTGAATTGGGGCAGATTAGTAATGTTGTGTTAATTCTCATCATCATAATAATAAAAAAATGTGCTTGAGGTTTGACTCTAGAATAGCAAGTAAAAGCATGAATTTTATGTGTTTTTACTTAAGTTAGTTTCATGAAGAAAACTTAAAACATGAAACCAAAACATTGAATGGAAGCATTCATCAAACAGTAATACACTAGCCATTGATAAAGTATTTCACCCCTCCTGGGCTACATATCCTTGGGTCAGCTCTAAAGCCATGACCCCTTCTCATTATGCTCAAATTTCTTCAATGGTAAAGAGTACATAAGTGTGCTGACAAAAAGAGTGGCTAGTTTCCCTTTCAAGGAAACATTCTTCTACAAAGAGCTCTCACTCTAAACACATGACCACCTACAGTTAGTCATGAAACAATCATCAAGCTAAGGGCTCTCAAATCAATACCCCGTACTCCAACTTCCAAGAGCATAAACAGAACTACAATCCACTTGAAGTACTTAAACAAGTCTATTTCTCCAAACACATATAGAGCAAAGAATAAATAAAGCTACAACATTGTTGTAATGGCTTCTTCAGAAAGTACATGGAGGTTGGAAAACCCCTACAAGGTCATCTCCACCTTCATACTCCTCCATAAACTGAATCAACACTCTGGTTGACTAAGGCACCCATAGGCTTCATTTTACAAAAATTCTATCCAAAAGTGCTCATTTGCTCCTGAAACCTATTCCAATGAGTTCATAATGTCCAAAAATGGCAATCTAGCTTGTTTTTGCATCCCATTTGGTCGAAAATTGCCTTATTTATGACTTTTGTCAGTGTTTCCACAACTTTATCCTCCAAATATGACTTACTTCCAGTTAAGTTCATTATTTGCAGTTAAAACTAGCAGTTCCACCGAAATCAGTGGTTCTGCCATAATTCTCGCCTATCTCATGGTTAAGGGTCGAGTGGTCACATGCAGAATGGTGGTCTGGCGGAAGAGGCTACTATTCCGTAGCCCTGTCGGATATCGCAATTGGCGAATTCCATCAGCGTAAGGACCCTTACATCAAGCACTCTGCTGAACCACTAGGATTATTAAAATTATACAACATATAACATATTGCATTCAGGAACCCCATCGCCATCGCAATTGGTGCTTAAACCTTCGGCGTATCAACCCAACTTGCGTTCTATGATAACACGGACCTGCTAGGATAATAAATCTCAATGCATAAAACATCGCATCCGACAATCCTATCAGAGTCGACACTTTCCCTCGACAGATATCAAATTTCATACACTGCAATAGCAACAGACTTTCCAGGGTTATAAAATACAGTGTATAGCAATGTCGGGTCCGGAAGTTCCCCATTGCAAATCACAATTCGCGTTATCGACAGTGACATATATATATTGGCAGGTACCGAGTGTGATATGTGATTGCGATATATCACATCACAACCCTGACTGTGTCGGGGGTAGATTCTTAACATTATGTGATATGCGATTGTGATCGCATCGCATCGCAACCTGCTCTGCGCCGAGGGCCAATTCTTTAACGCCAACTTGTATTTTTCTTCGATATGCAATATGCAGGGGAAAATGGCGGCCTGCCACTTGGCGCCTCCTCATTCGCTAAAGGGATTTGCCATGTCATCAAGTCAACCCTGACTTTGACTTGCTCTAACTTCTGTAGACGAGCTCGGATTTGAGTTCCATTCACATAGTTGGATTCAAAATGACGAACTCTTCAATCTGAAGCTAAGATTATCAAGATTCTTACACTTTGAATTTTTGGCAAATTTTGAGCTCCTAATCAATTAGGGTATCAAGCACTTGTGATATAAGTCGCCTTAAGGCCATAAATGACTGGGCATGAAGCAATTGCCTCTCTACATTACAAACCCAGTCGAGGTTATTTCAGTTCATGAATGCTCATGCCACTGGGACTGACAGACAGTGGGAGTGCTTAACTTCCTTTCTATGTTGGTGGAACAGTGTCATGTGAACAGACATCGAACATCAACCATCATCTATGCTGCTTAAGTTTGAGGAACGGGCAAGGGCCGAAACATTTTTTTAAATTTTGGATAATAATGAACGAAGGGTCTAAAGAGTGAGGTACAGGAGAAACATGGTGCGTTGGAACTCTACCTATTGGTCATTGCTTGTTGTAGTGATTCATACACAATGTAACACATAGGAGCATGCTAGTGGAGGTTAGGCAACCTGCGTCGCGGTTCCATCATGGAACCTTACCATCGTTTGTCGCCCACCGACTCCTCTCCTTGGTTCACGCTGAGAGTCGCGAGTGGTGATAACCCACAACAACATGACATGGGCCTAACAATAGGACCCACCAAGATGACTTTTCAAAATTGTGTGGAGGCCACATGGGTGCCACGTGCTCAGCGCGCTAAGATGGCCTCTTTTAATAGGTTGAACTTTAATAGTGTGTAACTTTTGATCTAGGAATAGGATCAGGGTAAAGTTGGTACTATCAGAAACCTTTCGATGAACTGAATACAGTGGTGATATCAAAGGTTAATTCCGTAGAATTGAAAAACCGAGAGTTTTGTTAACCCCATCGTCATAACATACCTTGGGGATCATGTTAAACAAGTAAAATCTTCCTTAGCCTGAGAATCTACAAGGGGGTAGAAGGGAGGTGGTTACAATGGACATTGAAATATTTGTTATCTATGGCGGACATTAAAATATTTTTTGTTATTAATAATTTGCAATTTGTTAATGCAATTATTATTTTATTATTTTTAAATATAACTTGACAGATAACATCTTCTCTATTGTCCTCTCTACACTAATATATTACGATATATTTTTTTTAATTCAATTTATAATATTGGTTAAAATGAAAAATATATGTTAAAAAATTAATTGTGGTACTTCATATTTATAGATATGAGTAACATCAAGCACTTAATAAAAATAGAATTAAAATATAACACATTGAATCAAATTGAATCAATTTTTATTGTTATCATTTTTATTTTTTCATTTTTAATTGAGCTCACATTATGTTTTATTAGTAATATTTTTTTATCTAACGCACCACTACAACATCTCCAAATATATACATACGTACATACATAGTTGACAGAAATATTTTACTCAACATAGATATTTAAACATTTTATTTATAGTTGATCTATTTATATTTTTCCTTCTCTCTTTCACTATAAAAATATATATGAAGTTGATATTGAAATATATTAGTTAACATGGATATTTAAATAATTACAAATCTTCTCCATACTAGGTTGTAATATCACTAATCAATATCACTTTTAATTAATACTAACCAAATATGTATATTTATCTTTGTTAATTATTATAGTTGGCATTCATTTTTATTTAGTGATTATTTTATCTCATTTTTAAAGGAACATTCTCCATGTTGATCATAGGAAGAAATACACATATCCCTCATACTCAGTTGTAGAATGCACCTCTAGGTGCAAAAATCACACATTATGGAGAATCTAATATTAAAAAGGGATTATAGGAAATAAGTATACCTCAAAATATAATTTAAGACCATATTTAAAGTTATGGTGGCATGTAGAGGGGGCTTATTTGGCTTTGGAGGACAAATAGAGATAGCCTACATATAGGGATTGCGATTAGTTTCCAATAATCAATTTGAATAGAAATAATTTACTCTTGGGGATTGGGATTAACCTCCAATAATCAAGTTGAGTTCTACATGTTGCTTTAGGGATTAATCTTGGCCATTTCTCTCTCAATTAGACTACTTATAATTGTTGGATATTCTAATAATATTATTAGACATATCAATCTTAGTGCAACCCCTATTGACGCAAAACTAAATTCTTTATATAAAAGAATCATGGACAGTTATCTTCATTTCATAAAACTTAGGCCAAGCATGTTATGAGACCTCAACACTATGGTGGATTCATTTCCAAAGCATGAAATCCTCTTGACACCTAGAACTCTTCCTATTAATGGAACCATGACAGAGGTGCCCAACCTATAAAATTGTGAATCGATGGAAATTAAAAACTTAATTTAATACCCCTTTTCTCGTGCAAATTAAATTTTAGAAACAATCAATATGTCCCAAATTTGGTGATGATCCCACTCAAGTTCACATCAATACTTATACAATGTTCACTCATTTGACTTCCCAACATTGGTACTCTCCCTTCCATTTGATGATGAATCTTCAGGTCAATAAGCATGTATTTGATGTGTGAAGGGTCTTGTACATGGCCTCGTCGTCAACCCAACTCCTTTATAGTGCCAAAGGATTAGGGCATCACAACTTGTTGATGGTTTATGTGATTCATGATCACTCATTACAATGCAAAATAATAATGGCTTAAGAGAGTCTCCTAGAATGCTCATTATTTATTATTGGCCGCTCTTCGTATATGGTCATTGGTTGTGTTTGTTTCATAGTCACCCATCTCTGACTGTTGTCAAAGTCCTTTTTCTCTCTTTTGTTATTGTTCATGCCCTTATTTATGCTCTATCAAGTTTCCTTTCTCTCATAGACCCAACAACTGGAAGAATGACATCTAAAAAGGATGAGACAAGTCATATGGAAAACAAATTATCAACAAGGATTCTTTTCACACCATGGAACTTACATCCCTCAATATCAAAATTGATTATTTGTCAACTAGAATGGATACAATACTAGCAATTTTTTCAAAGCAAAGGAATCAAATTATGGACTATGTGAGGATATCTTCATAATCAACTCCCAATTGGCCTCAATACAACATGCACACGAAGGAATAACTCAACAAGCGCAATTCATAGCCTTGTGGATAACTTAGTACCATACAAATATATGAACTAGGTAGCTCCACTTAAAAATATTATAGTGTTAGATAATTAGTCTTATCTTCAATCTCAATTTTGATTATGGTAATCAAATGTTGTAAAATTCTCAAAATATATTATAGATATTGTTGTAGCCAAAATTTGCAGGGAAAAATTTTGGTCCACACACAAAGTTCGCTAATGATTGATTGCACATTAAGGATTACAACGTGTATGCATTATGTGTGCACAAAGATTCCAATGGGTCTTTTGCTAATAACAACAGTTATTTTCACAATTTGTTTTTTCAAATATTTATTAACAACTATATAGATGCAAAAACAAGTATATACAGTAAGAAGACAGAAAAATTGACACTTATAAGACAAAAAGAAAGATTCGGGTTTATGCAACATCAAATTCAAGTTCTCGCTCTCAAAGAGTTGCACCAACAAACAAGGTACCATTGCAGTAAAGAGGAGAAAGAGATAATTCTATAATAAGATTTTCAAAATAAAATTCCCACAAAACTATGAAGAAGCTCCCTGAAGGTTTCAGTCTTCTAGATATTTTGGAAGAGTTGAATTTACAAGAATGAGAATGTTTGAGGAATTATATTACATCTACACCATTACCACATGTTACCAGGGAAACGCATGGACAGGAACCATATGAGGGTGCCAACACAATTCTTTTATCTAGGTTGGCAAATTCCTTGTAAAGACGATTCTCGACATGAAAACTTGTTTATGACGTCAGAGAACAACTGAATATCTAAGCAGAGTTGGACCTCCACGCAACAACAAAAACATGTGAAGTACCAGATGAGGATGACTAGAAGAGTCATCAAGTAGTGTTGGTCGTCTTTAAATTCAGTACATCTTCAACATTTGTATGGCTTTGCCTCCAAAGATTATAGATTGATGATCTTCATTTTTACCTTCAAATTCATTTTCGTCTCTAGATATCGCAAAGATTCGTTATTTCATTATGCTTTTCTATAGCTAGAGACAATACTCATAAGATGCAGCATATATATTCTGATCAATTTACTCCTCTGTCTAGTCTACGCCAAAAAATACCTACACAAATTGATTATACACAACCTTGAAGGTATTGTGTGATCTCCGGAAGGGTGCATCACAAAGTATTACAAAAAATCCTTGCATGAGGACACTAACAATGATAAAGTCTCCAGCAGTGACACGAGAATGTCTCCAAAGGTTACAAATGCAGCTTGAATTCAAAGCTAGCAAGGAAGCATTAGCGAACTTTGCTAGATGGGAGTTCTTAATACACATAATATTTTGTAAAATTAATATAGATTTATTTTAAATACAGAGTTAATATGAGTCTCGAGATTTAATTTATTCAATTTTTCAGGTGTAAATTTTTGTATAAAAAGACATTATTTAAATGTTTTGTATAGTTATTTTATTTTATTTCTTTTTAGAATTTTTAAATTTTTTATTTTGAGCAATATGATCAAAATTTCAACTTTGATGAAAAAACTGTAAAATAAGCCTTTAAGCTCAACAAGTATCAATGTCCACCTACTAACTGCTAGAGATATTCAGTGTTACGTGATTATAAATGACAGTTTCTTAGCATTGAATATCAAAACTCACAGCTAAAAAAAAATGCAAACACAATAGAATACTCAAGTCCATAAACCTATCATGATTCAGATATGGAGGAATGCAAGGATGTGGAGATGCTTTGAGTTGAGTTGCAAACATACTTCAATGTTAATGGTGTGCCATATGTGTTTATTGTATTCCAAGACCCTGGATGGCTTTGGCAGAAACATCGTATCTTATCTCTGAATCATGGAGACAAACACTAGAGTGGTAAGCCGTGAGTTACGTGTAAAATGTGGTGGTCAAAGAAGTGTTTTCTACTCAGTCAAGGCACCCTGCATTTCTTGCACCTATTGTAATAATCAACGGTCCACGATGCTCATGATCTAGATCAACAAATTGTGACGGGTTGATGTGATTGAATTTTAAGCATAGGGGCCTTTCCCAAAATGGTTTTATCAAACCGCCCATCATCAAATCTATGACAGGGATTAATTGCGACACGCCATACCATTTTTCCAAAACCACTGCAGGGGTGTCGCAAATCAATTTCCGGTTTTCCAAAACCACTCATGGTTTGCTAACATATGTATGACCGAAAACTGGGGCTCGCATAGCTTCCACGCCAACCTCAAATATTATTATTTTATATATGTTTGTTAAAAAAAAAAAAAATAACATCTGGTTATTTTACACGAAGACCAACGCATGCTCCATTTTAATATAGCATTAAAAATAACATCTGGTTATTTGACACGAAGACTAGCGCATGCTCCATTTTAATATAGTCGCTCTACATTTATTAAAAAGCAGGAGAGCTATGTATTATGAGCATTTAGTTGCTAAAAAAATATTTTAATATTATATATGTCATATACATAATATATATAGTATTAAATCACTTTTTGTAATTTTATTATTATTTTAATATTTCCAAAAAGAAATGCAATTGTTCCAAGAATCAGTTTTGAAATCAATCAAGACCGTGATACTAGGAAAGCAAAGGAGAAAATAGTTTCTAGAGGTTTAGAGTCTGTAAATTGTGGAGCTATGTAATGGAAAAATTTCTCAAAAAATGAATAATAGAAGCCAATTTTGTGTGTAGTTGTAGGCATTATTTTATTTCCTGTATATGTCATTTCATCTATGTTATTCCTCTATTGGAACAATGTATGATGCAGTAGGCTGTTTAACTTTAAACACTCATGAATTTATTTATTGGTATTTATGTTGTTTAAATTTGAAACTCTTGATAGGCACTCCATTTCCAGGAATTATGCAATAGCAGTACTTCATAATCTTTTCCACCATTCCTTCTGGGGAGTTTGAACTCATATTCTTAAATGCCTAAGTTGTAAAACCTTGTTTGTCTTCATTTTCCTCTAGCCATCTTTTTAATCCAAAGCTTTGCAACCCTCATTGTTTTTGGCCATTTTTGGCCATTTTGGTTTTGAATACTAAGTTTTTGAATTAGACCATTCATTGCAGCTCTCAAGCTATTTCCCTCTCCAAAACATTCACTTAAAAGCTTTATCAATCTTGTAGATGTCCCTGGCACCATACAATTTAGATAGAAAAAACTCTTCTAATTTTGATTGTAAATTATTATGTCGTGAGCACAAATTTTACTCATACAAATTCCAAAGAAGGCTATATTTAAAGTTTAGATGATAAGATGTTCAGATATGCAAAAAGACCATCACACACTTTTCACATGAATCAAATTTCCTTTGGAATACATTTTTTTATGAGTATATGAATCTATAAATCTTAGATTATCCCTTTACCTGGTTTGAGCTCAAAATTGCAAAACAAATTCCATATATGTTATACAAACTTGTGTTAGGATTGTATATTATAAATCAAGCCAAAGTAAATAAAACGTGTTGAAAACTAACTATTACTTCTTAAATAAAAACACAATTTTATGAAAGATTATTTTTTAAATATTTATGAAATCAAACCAAAGTAAATAAAACGTGTTGAAAATTAACTATTACTTTTTAAATAAAAGCACAATTTTATGAAAATTTAATTTTTATATATTTATGTTTGGTGTTCAGTCATTCAAAGTTGACTTAAGCAACCATGAGTTCAAAATTTCAAAATAAATTATATTTATGTTGTACAAATTAGTATTAAAATAAATTATATTTATGTTGTACAAACTATATTATGATTGTATATTGTAAATCAAACAACCAAAGTTAATTGAAATGTGTTGAAAATTAATAACTATTTTCTAAATAGAAATGAAATTTTATGGAAGATTATTTTAAAATATTTTATAGACTTTGCTACTTCATAATGTTAACTAAATGCTCAAGTGAAAATTTATGAACTTTGAAATTATATAATGAAGTGATTACCTTGAAAAATATTAATATTTAACTTAGAAATGAAATGAAATATGAGAATTTTCAAAGAAAGACATAAATAGCAAGGCCAACATATTAGGTCTCATTTTATAGCCTAGCAAGCACGCTTTCATTCACTACCAAAGGTGGAGTTTGCAAACATATTAACCTTGGATAAATGAGAGGTTGGACTTACCATATTGAATGAAAGGCATGAAAACATTAATTTGTATAAGTAAAATTTGTATATACAGGTTGACAAGTAAACTCTATGAGAATGGACAAACTTGCATGCTTGAAATTGATAATGGTTTAGTGATGTAAAGATGACCACATGGTTGAATTGATTTATTGATAATGGTTTACTGATGTATAAATAACAATATGGTTGGATTGATTTATTGATAATGGTTTACGACAACATGGTTGAATTGATTTTATTCTTCAAAACATGTAAAGATGTGTTATTTTATTGTTTAAAACATGTAAAAATGTGTTTCTTGAAGTGGCAAGCCACGCATCATTGAAAAGTTAATATTAAAAGTGGAACATAGCAAATAAGTATGCCTTAAAGTCATGTTTAAAGTTTAGATTATAAGATGTTTAGATATGCAAACAAGACCTTTATATGTCTTTCACATGAATATGATTTGCTTTGGAAGTCATTTGTAATGGGCATGTGAAGATATAAATGTTAGATTATCTCTTAACCCAATTTCAAATTTGCAAAATAAATCATTTTTATGCTCTTCAACTTAAAGTTAGGATTATACAATGTAAATCAAAACAAAGCCAATAAAATGTCTAAGACTTCTAACTAATTTTTAAACATAAATCAAATTTACAAAGATTATTTTTTAAATAAATCTTTGTTTGGTGTTCTTGAATTAAAGAACCAATAACTTAAAAACATTAAGCATTAAATCAAACCAAATGAAATTAAAAATATTTGAATAAATGTATTAACAAGCCAAATGAAATTAAGAATATTTGAATAAATGTATAATTAATAATGATTTTCACAACCTTGTTTCCATTCAACCTTTTAAACACTTTGTTACTCAATGATTTTAATGGAATAGTTTATAGAAAAATATAAACCTAATTGAATAATTAAGAATATTTGAATAAATCTATAATTAATAATGATCTTTACAACCTTGTTACCATTCAACCTTTTAAACACTTTGTTACTCAATGATTTTAATTGAATAATTTATAAAAAAATATATAAACCTAATTAAATAATTTATAGAAAAATATAAAACTTACATACATCAAGTAATTAAATAATTAATATTAAAAAATATTAATATTTAAATTTAAAATAAATTTTTACTCAAATCTAATATCATATATCATAAACGGCACTCTATTTAATATTAATATTTAAATTTAAAATAAATTTTTACTCAAATCTAATATCATAAACGGCACTCCATTTTATTTTTATAATGAGTGGAACACTTTCCTTTTCTATTATCATAGAATGCACTCCATTTTCTCCATTTTGTACTAAGTGAAACACTTTCCCTTTCTATTATCATTCACTTTCCCTTTCTATTATCATTCACTGCACTCCATTTTATACCTAAGTGAAACACTTTGATTATTGTAAAATTTACAACCCATTAGTTTAATATCATATTTAAAACTGTCGAATTTACTACCCATTAAACTGTCGAATTTACTACCCATTAGTTTAATATCGTATTAGACTTGGATAAATGAGAATTCAATTCACCTTGGATAAAAATAAATTCATTTTACCATAATTTATGGTAATAAAAAATATGAAAAAGTCAACTTCGATTACCATTGCAAGGCCCTTTTTCTTATCTTCTTGTGCCACAATTTTTTATCCAAACAAGAAGTGAAACACTTTTTTTATCCAAACAAGAAGTGAAACACTTTTTTTATCCAAACAAGAAGTGAAACACTTTCCCTTTCTATTATCATACACTGCACTCCATTTTATATCTAAGTGAAACACTTTGACTACCGTAGAATTTACAACCCATTAGTTTAATATCATATTTAACACTGTCGAATTTACAACTCATTAGTTTGATATCATATTTAAAACTGTCGAATTTACTATCATATTTACTATCGAATTTAATATCATATTTACTATCGAATTTACAACCCAGTAGTTTAATATCATATTAGACTGGGATAAATGAGAGCCCAATTCCCCTGGGATAAAGATAAATTCATTTTACCATAATTTATGTTCATGGAAAATATGAAAAAGTCAACTTCGATGAGCATTGCAAGGCCCTTTTTCTTATCTGCTTGTGCCACATTTTTTATCCAAACAAGAACCCCTTTGCTTCACTACCAAGGAAGGAATTTGGAAGGAATTTGCAAACTATTTCACTGGCACCGCCGAGTCCAATATCATATTAGCATAAAAGAGATGTTCAATTTACCATATTAAAGGACACGAAGAGGTCAATTTGCATTAGCATCGTAAGGCCTTTTTTCTTGTCCTTCTTGTGGAATACATAGCTTTTTATGAATCGCCTTCTATTTCTCTTCCGCGATCATGAACTAAACATTTGTGCGGTACTCATTCTGGAACTCGGGTTAGGTTTAACCCTACATGGTAAACATGCATAAAATAGCATGGCAAGGCCTTTTTCCTTGTCCTTCTTGTGGAAGACATTTTGAGTCGGCCTCATCTCTCGTCCGCAATCATGAATTAAACATTGTAGCTCTACTCATTCTCGAACTAGGGTTAGGTTTAACCCTACATGGTAACCATGCATAAAACTCATCCCATCTGTAGTGGTATGGACTGAACATCGTTGAAAAAGCGTGTTACCAATGAATCGCTATGCCACATTAGCTTTTTGTGTTACAAGCATTCTTCCAAGCCTAATGAAAGCATATATCACAAAAAGGTTATTAAAATTAATGTGAACAAAAGCAGGTTTCCCCTAATCCAAAAAGCCAATTAAATTTGTTAGAATAACTATCACAATTAGGCATAGGGGATATTATTTGTTGCACCATCAAGTAAATCCATGGAGTACCAAGGTGGTCCACAAATATGATGTCCTCTTCATGGACATCACTTATAATTTTTAACCAAAAGATAAAATCAGATCTGAACTGTGGGGAACCAAGTTGGAAGAAGTGTGGCCAATCAAATCATCCGAAAGAGAGGAAAGACAGGTAGTTGAGGCTATGATACAAAAATCCCCTTGGCTGCTGAAAATTGCCAAGATTCTGCTTCCAGAAACAGAATATATGATTATCACAATAATAAGAAATTATGGAAAACAATATTAAATTGAAAAAAGAAAACTGCCGTGCATTTCAAAGAATCAGAGATATACAATTATGGAAAACAATATTAAATTGAAAAAAGAAAACTGCCGTGCATTTCAAAGAATCAGAGATATACATACTTCTGCCTATACAATAAATCATAAGCATTTTGGGGAGGAAACACTAGCGACATGCTAGACATAAATGACCAAACTTTTGGCATTTACTTATATACCAATTTAACTAATATTTTGACTTGATATAAACAAGGCAGATGATTGCCTTCAAAACTGTTAAAACTCAAAATATAGGTTAAATGGCGGTGTTCAACACACCCTTCACATTACCACTTTGACCTAAAAAGTCAAAAGCCAAATGTTCTATATTTCAACACATACCATTAATTAAGCTAGGAATTAGATCTCATTTGTGGACTTAGGGTTTGGATGGTAATTATGGAGGAACTGAGTATTGTGTTTCCTCTCGATCTGCAACCATCCACAAAACGTCTACACCACATCAATCCTTATTTCCCAACGACACCACTATCCCATCTCTTACACGATACAATGTGCTTAAGATTATGCTTTCCCTGTCGAGTGTCAAGGAACATACACTCGTAAAAGATACACCTCTACAAGATATTATCTTGTATAGTAGTATGAAAAAATATCCTTCTCTACTCCTTGCCCAACAAGCCAACTGAATAGATATATATTTAACAGTTTTTGTACGCCGATACGAACCAGCGTGTCTATATCCAGTGTGCCTTCCAGGCTGATAGCGTAGGCAGTACATGCAAAACAAACTCAAGAAGGGGCCGTTTTTTGCATTGATGTAAGCTATCCTAGGGGCTCCCTGCAATACTTTAACTTACTATTTAACTCCTGAAACAAGGATAGCTTAACTCATTTCTGGATTGACTGGGCTATCAAGCACTAGAACAGATCTGTGGAATCAAAACTATTATTTTTGAGACTTCGCTTGCATTCTCATTTACCACTGACCAGACTGGCCCCACTATTTTAAATTCATTGCTTCACCCATTGCCCTTAATTCTGCAGCAATTTCTGAAAAGGAAGGTCTCTGTCCTGGGTCAGATGACCAACACCTTTCCATCAAAGATCTCCAACTAGGTTCACACCAACTTGGAACTGGGGGACGCAGTGTATTATTCATGATACCTCCTGCAATTCATTTGAGCCAAGTCAGAAAACAGTTAGTAAAGAAATTATAGAAATCAAACAAATTGAACTGTATAACAGAAACTCGTGATAATGTTATTCTCTGTATGTGGGTAAAAGATAAAGATTGCTAATAGCTACAAATTGAGCAGCTTCAGCATCTGAAATCTAACACATTCAAAGAAGACAGATTTCAGAAAAATACATGTACCTAATCTGTCATACATGCTTTTGATATGCTAGAGATAACTCTCTTACATGGATGTCTACCAAAGTGCGGATTCAAACAATATGGCCCTTCATGATGCAGACTCCGCAGTAGCTTCCCATGGGTCCAGATTACTAGAGAAACAAGCTAGCATAACCCGTGTGGAAACTACAATCAATGCTCATGAAGGCCAGCATGAACTTAGATTGATAGCACAGCATCTATGGAGCTAGATCTCCCTACATTATGAAATTTAAATAAACAATAACTAACAGGGACCACCAAGCCAAACTATGATCAAATTTATTGAACACTTCAATCATAATAATACCCCATATGAGGCCCCAAGAGTTAGCTCAGTTGGTCGAGTTCCCGTTGCTAAGTACCTTGCCCATTGGGAAGTCACGGGGTCAAATCTCCTCGACGCCGGTGACCTTGCCTGTTTGGCCGGCGGGTAGATCCCTTCGGGTTGATCTGCCTGGATTTTCCTGTGGATGTAGAGGATGTCCGTGAACCACCCTTAAAAAAAAATACCCCATACGTGGATACAATATAGCACATGATGCACATTATCACACACCACTTAGGAAGTCCCAATTTCAGAGAAATCCCTGAAATTGCTAAGGATTTCAGCTAAGTCCCCTGACATGATCACACAGGACACAGAAGACACAGAAATACAAGTGTCTGACACAAGACATAGCAACCCCAGAAACAGGACACATTACACAGACACACACAGAAATGAAATATGGCATAAAGATTCATTTTTTTTAGAATTTATAAACTAGAACATTTGCGTGAAGATGATACAAATTCAATCATACAACTAGTACTCCACATCGATGATGATCAAATGATAAACACAAGAAATTAGAACCATAAACTGTCATTTTCTCATTAAGTCATAAAAATCAAAATGTATTGCATAGATACTGAGTCACTGCTACTATAGGTGGGAATGCCAATGGCAAATACAAAATAGGGTAGTTACTAGAACCGTGGATGGAAGAATCTCATAGCTCCTGACTGTTAATAGTCCGCCTCCATGTCATCATCATCAAAATCAGCATCACTGCCACTGTCTGTAGTCCTCCATGTCATCATCATCAAAATAAGCATCAACATCACTGACACGTCCAAATAGCAGAACAAAGAGGGCATGTGTCAGACATGTATTTGGCAAGTGTCAAATGCATGTCCAACACGTGTCTTCACGAATCTGCGTCCACCATGGCATACTCGTGACGCATGACCCTTTTGGATGTGTCAGCTTATAACTTTGAGTTGGTATAATGTTTCCATATAGAGTCAAATGTATGTTGTATGAAACCATGATTTTGCATGCCACAGGATGAACACTGGCACATATAAAATTCAATTACCATGTCTTATCATTCTTTATTATTCCGAAGGATGTCTAGTCAAGGGTGCTGCTTTCTTATTCTGGTTTACTATATTTTTATTACTAAAATGTATGAGACCTATTTTTTATTTAATTAATTAATAATTTCTATGTTGCATGAGTGTCTGGAACTTCCCACATTGGGAACTTGGGTACGGGTGTCAGGAACAGCTAGAGGTTTCCCCAAAATTTACAAGAAACGGCTAATTGGGAGCGGTAATATTATATTGAAAAATTTTAAAAATATATTTCTAATTATATAATTTATATAATAATCAAAATTAATATTAAATCAAAATATTCAAATATTAAAATCAATTTAAATATATAATCTCTCTTATATATAAATATATTCTCTGGGTGTCTCTCTCCTTGAGTCTCTCCCTTTCATATGTATAAAATATTAAAATGTCAAGTTCATTATCAGTTCTCTGACACATGAACAGTGTTTGAAACAATCTGCCTTAAAAATACAAAAGAACAATTTTACCTATGTTTCTCTAGTTATTCTTAAGAGGAAAAGTAAAGCAACACTAATGGTTAAGCATTGACTGCCACATACAATATGCACACAATCTTCTGCGTTATATATACATAAACAGCAAAATAAATACTCATCAGCATGACATCCCAGATATCACTCTTACATTGAGGTGTCACACGCTTCCTTAACTCATCAAGGGATTGCTCAAGTTTCTCAATTAAGGATATCAGTGTTAAGGATGTCTTTGGCCTTTCTTCCTGCGAAGGTTTCAACAAAGGCTCATGTTTTGTGGGCAGTTCAACATATTTGTCTACAGGCTTTGTATTCCCCAACCCCAGGGAACATCGGAACTCCAAAAAAAAAAACAGTCTTCAAAGCTCCCAGAACTTTCCCAAGCTCCCATTGCAGCTCCCACTGAAAAGGGAACGTCCCCATACAGTTCCAAAGCTTCCAAGAGCGCAGAAACCATTGGAACGGGTTCCCACCTCTAGGGAGTCGTTCCCATGTAACAGAGATTAATTTGTTTCTTGTATTGCATAAAGCATGCAGTATACACCATCATAAAGTTAAGAATATAACTTGGATAGGAATGTGGGAAAGGTAGTTTGAGATATTTTTGAAAACTATGTTTGAAAAGAAATTCTCTTTTGTAATTCACTTTAGTAAAAAATGTCCTATATTTAGAAGTTGAGTCTAAAATTTATCACATGCATGACTTAGACTAGAAGTAATATTAAAATAGATTCTCAGTATAAAGTCGGGATATGGTAGAGGGGCTTTCAACACATGAGCAGTTGAGCAGGTTGAGTGACATAAAATTATTTTATAATGTTTGACAAATGACCACAAAAGTAGGTCAATGGGACTGAAGAGTACAGCCAGTATGAACATAATGTAGGAGAGTGCAAGCAGCCAGGCAAGAAGCATTTCTGAACAGTGTGCAGTCCCATATGAATTCCGTACAGTCATTGCAAATTCCATTGGTGGAGCTGTAGATTAGTGAGATCAACTTACAAAAGATGTAAAGCAATGCCAGTAATTGACGCCGCCATAAAATGGAAGTTTGTCACCCATAAATCTAGTAGGATAGTTGGTCACCACTATCCTGGCAGTCAATAAGTAGGTGTATTAATTTATTTATGATAAGTTGGTGGAGCTGTAGATTAGTAAGATCAAATACAACAGGGGTAAGGCAATGCCAATAATTGAGGCAGCCATGTGAATTTCCAATAAATGGAAGTTTGTCACCCAAAAATCTAGTAGGATGATTGGTCACCATTAGCTTGGAAGTGAAAAAGTAGGTGCATTTGCATGCTAACGCCTTTAACAATCATATTTGAGAATGCATGTTTTGCAGATAGAAAGACAAATCTATAATAGTCATATCAAAGCTCAGAAATAAAGTTCCCCAAAAAGACAATGCCTGAAAGTTTAGTTATAAAAATGTCCAAATATGACAATGGAAAACCAAATACTCTAATTCATCAATAGATTGCAACCAAATATAAGAGAACCTGCAATGACAGAAGCACAGTTCAACACAATTCGTAGAAAATATGGCCTCATTGATGAGTTTCCCAAAGGAGTAAGAGATGTTACGTCATGTCATAAAATCACTAAAGAAACAAACTGATAGAACCCTTGGATGATTAGCCATAATTCATGTTGATGAAGGCTGACTTGAACTTAGAATGAAAGTACAGAACTTCAGGAGGTGCAGATAAAAAATTAAAAATCATTTCGTTTTGGGCAAGTACAGATAGAAAATCTGCCTAGCGTAAAGTATTAGATATGCCAAATTACAAAGTATAGCAGCAACTTTGAAAAATTGGCAAAACTTACAATTCTCTAACTAACTAATTCTCAAAGATAGCAGCTCTTCCTAAGGTCCTGGGCATCAAATTTAGGCAAAACAAATTATGCTTAAAAAACACTGATTTATCTTGCATGTTTAGAAAAAAAATTGCAATCAGAAGGAGAAAGGAACAAAAATTGTGACAACTAATATCAATCAGCCTATTCTAGAAACACTGTTCATATAATTCCACCATGCATGTATGCTAACCATACCCATGACTTTTTTATAAAGTATAAATTTATTAGCAGTTTGCCAGCTTAATTCAGCAATTAACATAGCATCTCCACATAACAAGACAAATTATTACCTATTATTTCACCACAATGCATTTTTGCATAAGGCTCTTCTCCTGTCAGGAGTTCCCATGACTATTCCAAATGAATATACATCGACCTGTAACACAACAGCTTGATGATGAAGACTGGAGGAAACAATGCTAATGATAAAAATCGCTGCAACCAGCAAACTTTAAACAATAGTAAACATGAACGGTAATGGTAACATACCTTATCTGTCACCTTGCCACTTTTTCCACTTAGGAGCTCTGGTGCCATCCATGGCAAAGTTCCCCGGACACCACTAGACACCAGTGTTCGTTGTTTTATCTTTGATAAGCCCAGATCACCAATCTGAGATCAACTTAACATATAAGTCGTTTGCACAATATAGCATATCCCGAATCTGGGAGCTTCAAGACATACTATATTATACGTCACATGGTTCAGGTTTGAATTCGAGTTCGACAACGATTAAGTTCGATTCGAATTCGAATTTTCCAATGAGGTTCGACATTAAATTCGACTACACATATTTTTCAACATATAACATATATGTGACATAAAATATTAAAAAATCAAAATCAGTCAATAAAGCTATATGAGTAAGAATTCTTATTTGTAAACATGCATGAATAACTTAATCATGATAGCATCTAATTATCAATGACATTAGTTAAACCAAAATGTAAACATACACCATAATAGTTTGCAAATACAAAAAGGAATGGCATAATTTTCAATCTCGAAAATTTAAAAGAAAAGAATATGTATAATGTCAAATACTTATAGTCTCGGAAAAAATCACATAATTAAAACATAATCAAAATTTAAACATACAAATTACAATAGAACTATATTGCAAAATCATGGAGAAATCGCAAGCCACAAATCACGACCACGATTCACTTCACGCTCCGAGTGGTGGGGACAAGCAGCGTCTAGAAATTGAATTCATGAAATCATATAGAATACAACACGCAGCAGCAACACTGAGCACACTAGAGCGAGTACACTCAGACTGAAGTTGGCTTGTGAAAATCTATCGACAACCATGGTAAATAAAGCCAAACCAGTGGACAGTGTGGGAAACTAATTGGCGGGAAGAGGAACAGGAGCAGTGTTGCGGGGG
Organism: Pinus tabuliformis; assembly: GCA_031772625.1. Classification (NCBI taxonomy): domain Eukaryota; kingdom Viridiplantae; phylum Streptophyta; class Pinopsida; order Pinales; family Pinaceae; genus Pinus; species Pinus tabuliformis. Next base: position 233,393,079 of record CM062810.1, on the reverse strand, counting down.
AGCGCTCCCCCCCCCACTCCCGCTCCCAATCCGCGCTCCCTGCCAATTTCGAGAGCGACATCGGGAGCGTCCCTCCCGGAGCGAATATTTAACGCTCGGGAGCGAAAAAAAATTGCGCTCCCTGCCAATTTCGGGAGCGTCTCTCCCGGAGCAAATATTTAACGCTGGGGAGCGATCGCTCCCGAGCGTTAAATATTCGCTCCGGGAGCGAATCAACTGACGCCAGGAGAGATCCGGGCGGAAAAAAAGCCGCGGACGTGAAAATAAACCAATTAAAAATAAATAAAAATAAAAATAAATAAAATTTGTTTTAAAAGTTCAATGGGGCAAACAAACATTTCATTATCACTTGAATGAGAGCAAGAGCAAAGGAGCAAGGAGAAGCGAGGAGCAAAGAAGTAAGTAACTTAGTAATTTAGTTAGTTTAGTTAGTTTAATTTAGTTAGGTAGTAATTTAGGTAGTTTAATTTAGTTTATTAACTATATTTAGTAAAAAAATCATGAATCTAAATTAAATTAATAGATTAAAATTACTAAATTAATTAATCTAAATTAATTAAATTAATTTGCAAATTCAAAAGCCTACAAATATCAAACATCATGGACCTGGCTATATTTCTTGGGATTTTCCTCTTCTTGGTCCCTTTTATGGTTATTATGGTGCTGGAGAGTAGGAAACAGAGGGGCCAAAATGAAGAGGGGGATGAAGAAGCTGGAGAAAGTGGATTTGATGAAAACCCCGATGAGGAGGAGCTGGAGGAGGGTGAACATGACTCTCAAAAAACTAAACAAGACCAAACCCCATTGTGGAAATATGTTAACAGGCCTAAAGCAGGGAAAGGAGGTGGAACCACTAAATTTCAATGCCCCCATTGCAACAATGATTACACAGGTTCATACACCCGTGCCAGAAAACACCTCTGCGGGAAAAGGCCATGGGATGGAGACAAACAAATAGGAATCAAAACTTGTCCTGTGGTGTCAGCAGCGGATAGAGCCAAATACATAAGGGAAGGGGAGGAAGCCCAATACAAATCAAAAAAATCAAGGGGTTTCTTTGAACCAAGCTCACAATCACAAGCACAAAGAACTCCTTCAGCATCCTCCCAAGGCAGTGGATATGGAGGCATAGGGTCATCAGGTTTAAGTCATAGAACCATATCAGATTTCCTTGATGAGGGGTGTAGGAATGATGTGGATTCAAAGGTTTACAGGTTTCTCTATGCATGTGGGATACCATTCAATGTTCTTCGCTCACCTTATTGGCACGAAATGTCCCTAAAGGATACAAGAACCCTGGGTATGACAAGGCAAGAACCGTTGGACTTGATCATGAAAAAGCAAAAATATCACATTCTTTGAATAGAATGACAAGTTCTTGGACTGACCATGGGGTGTCCATTGTATCTAATGGATGGACAAATGTAAAAGGCAAGCCATTGATAAGTGTTCTTGCTGTGTCTGTTAGTGGTGCCATCTTTCTAACTGCACATGATTACTCAGACAAGTTCAGGACCGGCATCAACATTGCAGAAGCATTACTTGAAACAATTGACCGTATTGGGCCATACAATGTCATCCAAGTCATCACTGATAATGCTCCTAATTGTAAGGCAGCGGGAGCAATTATTGAGGATAAATACCCCAACATATTTTGGTTCACACATTGAACCTTCTGATGCATGATGTTGTCAAGAACAAAAATGCACAATACCAATGGATTGGTGATTTGTACAAGAAAGGCAAAGAAATGATAAAATTTATTACAAATCATAGCAATACCCATGGCCTTTTGCACAATCACTCCAGATTGGAGTTGTTGAAGATTGCGAAGACCAGATTTGGTAGCTATTACCTCACCTTCAGGCGCCTTTTGAAGGTAAGAGAGTCATTGGCTAGCATGGTATCAAGTCCACATTGGCAAGTATTAAAGGAAAGGGCTACAAATGTAGCTGACATGCAAGGTTTTGAACTGGTGGAGGAGGCCGCTCTTGATGGTCATTTTTGGACAAGTGTGAGGCAAGTATTGGATTTCATCAAGCCCATTTATCACATGATTCGGTTTGCAGATACAGACAAACCAGTGATTGGCGAGGTGTATGAGCAAATGGATACCATGTTGGCGCATATAAAAGATATTGTTCATAACAGAGATCCCAACTTGTACAAACTGATTCATGATTGTGTGTGTGAACAGTGGAATAGACTTAATCTTCCACTACATTGCTTGGCGTATATCCTTACGCCAAAATACTACTCTACATCTTGGTTGGGCCAACCTGCACCAGGGGGTGGGATTAGGACCAAACCCCATTTAGATGCAGAGGTAACTAGTAGATATTTGCAAGCATTAGAAAAGTTGATACCTGACAAGGAGGAATGTGCAGCTATGCGCCTTGAAATAGGCAAATACTTCAGTGGCACTGGTTTGTTTGGTACCTTCCATGCAATGGAAGACAGAGACAGATTTGATGCTCTCACATGGTGGGAAACATATGGCGGCCATGGACTTTTGCCAAAATCGGCAAAAAAAGTTCTATCACAGGTTGTGAATACTTCTTCTACAGAGAGGTGTTGGAGCACCTATAGCTTCATACACAATGTGAAAAGAAACAGACTCAATGAAAACCGCGCAGAAAGCTTGGTTTATGTGCACTACAACTTGAGGTTGTTGAGTCATTACTGTGATCGGGCTTATGAGGATCCCACATATAAAATTTGGGACAATCACCCAGAGGATGACAATTTGGAGGATGGTATAGTGCATCTTGAAAAACTGGAAGAGGAACTTATAAGGGATGAAGATGAAGCAGCTGCAGCTGCAGCAGCCATGCCACCTCCACCTCCACCATCCAGTAGCAGTGCTCGAGGTCCGAGTCTTGTTCCTTTGCTGTCGCCACCTCCATCTACACCCTCACGTGGAGGGCATGTGCCTTCTAGTTCTTGTCGTCGGTCTGTGCAGGAGACTCCTAGAAGACCACCACGACCTGCTTATACTCCTGGAAACTCTTGTGGCAAGGGCCACATGTAGATTTACAGTTTACTTGTCTTTTCTAGTTTCTATTAGTTTTCATAACTGTTGAGTCTTGAGTCCTTGACTCTTGACTCTTTCATATCATAATGATATTTTTTGTAAACAATATATGACTGTGACAATGAAAATTTGAAGTTTGAAGTTGGCAATTATAACTCATTGGTAATGATTGTGAATTATGAATATGATGCTTCGTGAAAGACTAAAGTTGTTTCATTTCATTTCATTATTCATTTTTCATTTTATAACATTTCATTTCATTATTCATGTTTCATTTTATAACATTTCATTTCATGTTAACAGTTAGAAGTTAGGACTTAGAAATATCTAAGATATTACTTCTTGTAATGGTTAAACTTAGCTTACAAGTACAACTTTGGTGATCAATGATGATAAATGTTATATATTGAATTTTCAATTTTGAAAGCTTGAAGTTGAAACTTTAAAATTGAATTTGATGAATCATGATTCACGAGACTCAACATGTTGCAGTTGTAATATGTATTTAAAGTATTTTACTAACTTGTGTACATGGTTGATGAAGATTATAATTTCTAGAATCTAGATGATTGATGTGATATGGTTCAATGATCAATCTATGTTTTTTTATGTTTTTTATATCTAATTCATCATTCTACATGTTTTTGTTGACATATATGTATCAAAATTTTAAAAATATAAAAAATATATATTTTTTTAAAAATCGCTCCCGGATTCGCTCCCAACCCAAACCGGGCGCTTCTGAAAATGGTCACTCCCGCTCCTGCTCCCAAGTAACATTGAACAGGAGAAAACCATGTGCTGCATATGGTTCTTCTCGTAAACCTTAAAACAACTAACAAAAACTGCCCGAACTTTAAACTCGAACCCCAAAAAAAATTCAAAAAATTATAAAATTTGGCTTCATGTACGTCTTTAGGTTCGAATTCGTTGAGGTTCGATTATCAGGTTTACTAAACCTGAACGACTTTGAAATCTTTTTTGGGTTCACCGAATTTCGGACCTCAAGGATCAAATTCAGCGAACCCTGTGACATAGACTATACACATTTGAAATTTCCCATGGCAGTGAATAGCATGGAGAACCCATGGGAAAAGCGAAGGTTACATTTTATTTATGTGAAAAGTTGGAAACTAACATATTGACAAAAGAGGCATAGATATGCTATATGAAGCATCATCAGCATTCAAATAATTTTCAGTCTTTTAACCACACAAATAATGGTGATAAACATGCATAAGCTTTTTGCAAGAAAAGCAATAGTGACAAGCATTTTTGAATTCATAATAATGCAGCATACCTTGCAGATGGGTCGATGAGGATCTCTCATATTAACCAAAAGATTATCACACTTCAAATCAAAGTGGACAATGTTCTTTTCATGCAAATATTGCATACCACATGCAGCATCACGGGCTATAAAGAGTCTTTTGCGTCGATCAATTGTTCTGCAAATGGTTTTTAGCAGATTGTTAGCAGTAGGAAATGCAAATAGACAATACCTAAGAGAACACTCACACAACATGCTAAAGGCTTGCATATCAGTTTATTTTCATAATAAGAGATTAGAATGTCCTTACCTGTCCTTCTTGTTTAGAACTTGCTTGAGAGATCCATTCACCATATACTCTGTGACAGTTGCCAGAGTCCCATCTGGTGCATCTACAACTATGCCATAGAAAGCCACAACGTTGGGATGGTGCAATTTACCTAAAATAATTGCCTCTCTCCAGAAGTCTGCTCTCTGTAAGAGACAAAGACAAAGTTAGCCCATTGAACCTAATATCAAGATACTCAAATTGAATGAAGATGCTTTTGAAAATTCCGAAGCAATAGAAACATAGAAGTGTGTATTCTTCACAGGTGATCAAAGATTATATCTGCACCACATCTAGAAATCCATTCTTGCTAAGGTGCATGAACTTAAAATTGATAATGCAAAACAATTGATAGGGAAAGATATCCACCATTCGTTCTTGCTCTGACTGTCTTCCTGTAAAACAACTGGATTTTATCCGCTTAATAGCAACATCTGATCCTTTCCATTTTCCATAATAAACAGTTCCATATGTACCTGAACCCAGCTCTCGTATTTCTTCTAAGTCATCATTTTTAATTGTCTGGAGCAAAAGATCATAAAACACATAAGGTGGAACTGAAGATCAATATATGTTTCAAATTTCAATAGACCACTACTAATGAAAAAAACTTCTTTACCTGCAATCCTTCGGCAAGAGCATGTGCCTGAGGGACAGAAGAATCGTTCTTTGCAACATTCACAGAACCCTTTTCAGAGTCTTCAACTAATTCTGGAGGATTTTCCTAGATAACAATAGTAATGTAACGAGTCATCCTTTTAATAACAATGATTAAACTTTGAGCTGTTTTAATATAAAGTACAGAGCATTTAACAATAGTAAAAAAATAGCATACAGCTTGTACACACCACTGAAACTCTTTTCTCTGGTAAGCTGCCTTCTGCAACCAACCCTGGAGTCACAGATTTCTGCTTTAACTCCTTACAATCCTCTCCTTTTGCACTTGCAGTAGAGGTCTGTTTCCCTTCACACTTGGTTGTTGAAGTTATGGGTGAACATGATGAGCTGGAACTATGCCCTGCTGATTTTTTATTTATGAATTTTCCACAAAGATCCACCTCTGACTTATCCTTCAAACTATTCTGAAGCATCATCTTGCCCATATTTTCATCATTTCTAACACCAATGTCTGAAGCAAATTTCTCTGTCAACTGTCCAATTCGAAAATCCTTCCCCTCAGGCTTTTCTGCATCATTAAATTGCCTTCCCTTTTCATTTTCTATCAATAATTCCTCTGGCCCAATAACGTTAATGCTACTCACTGGACTTTGATCATATACTGGAGGACCAGTGGAGTTTAGGTTATTGCTTCTTGGATGTGAAGAAGATAACGCAGATGATAAGACTTGAAGTGATGTTGAAAGAGTAAGGCTATCGGGTAAGAAGAGCCTTGATGTGGTTCTAGGATGAGAACAAGCATTGTTAGACATAGTCTCATTCTTTTCCAAATTAACAAATGGATCAGGAGCCTGTTCCGTAAGGATTCCGGACTGCCTAGGCATCTGATGATGAGATGGAACAGTGATGTTTGAGCTCAAATCTTGATTAAATTCTTTCTGCATGTCTCCATCATATCGCAAGGTGTTTGCAGTCTCTTTTCGTGAAAGGTTATCTGGCATGTAGAGTGGAGCACCACGTGTATCTGCTGCATTTATTTCATCAGATATGTAAGAATGATGTGGCATTTCTGGGTTCTCAACATCCCTTTTAACAGGAGAAATCCCCTTCCTCGTTTCCTCTACCGAATTATAATCCCAATGACTTTGCCCATAACTGGACCCCAAATGAAATACTGCACGACCCTCTAAATGATTTTCAGTGATCATATGTTGTTGATTAGGCAGTACATGTGTAGGAGGCTCAACTTGATTAGCAGTAGCATGCTTGTAAAATTCACTAGATGGCTCATGGTAGGATACATCTGACTTAAACCCATAATAACCTTTAGAATCATGTCCTGAGCAATGATTTTGACCACCACCATCTCTGAGTATACCTTCTTCTCTGGTCAGAACTTCAGATGTCGTTCCTCCAAAAGGTGCATATTTGGTGTCTCTTGAATTGAGAACCCAATTCCTTGCTCTGTCTAACCTCTCCTCATAACCAATATGAGTACGAATATTATCCATACAGGGTACTGGCTGATCCCCTTTCACACTTCCATTTTGCATTGGCAAGCCTTCCATAACCATATAGCGGGGATCATGAAACTGGGCTTCTAGCCTGCTTGATCCATGTTTGTCCGGATAAGATGGCATCTGTTCACAGTGTTTAACCGGACTTCTTACCTCAGATATACTTTGCTTATCATAGTTGTATTGGAATATAGAGTTCCCCTCGAACCTTCCCTGTGCATGCCTTATATTTTGACTTGTCAACCCTAATTCTTCACCAGCATTTGAAAGCTTGCAGTTCCATGTAACATTCCTGTCATCGGATAAATGACAGCAATGGTTTGGAAGAGAATTTTGAGGCTCAAAATGTCCAGCCTGTTGTACGTTAATGTGATCAAGTTTTCTTTCATTAACCTCGGGGAAAGCACCATTGTGACTCCAAACTGCTTGAATATGCTTCTCCCTTTCTAAATTCCTGTCAATTTCGTCATTATCCATGGCACGTACTTCATTTCGTCCTAGACCTTCATATATTCTGCTCCGCGTCGTAGATTGCAAAACAGGTTTTCCTTGTGACAGTCTTGCGCAAACAAATTCACGGTCAACTTCATCATGATTAATTGGAAGGTTTGTTGCATGATAGGGCATGTGCCGGGGTGATAGGTGCTGTGATTCATTCCATTCTAAACTTTCAGGTAATCTGCTGTTAGACATGGTTCGGGGAATAGCTTGGTTCCTCTGTGGTAGTTTCGGTGAAGCGAATTCAGGAGGAACCATAGGCACATCAGCTGGATAGTACTCAGCAGCGGCCTGATGCGGGAGATGCATGTTCTGTGGGCCGTGATGGGCACAAGGCTGGCAAGACAAGATATCGGAAGGGGCAAATTTATCTTCAGGCCAATGATTGCCAACTTCAATCCTAGATAAACGCTGTGCTTCATTCCATTCTAAACTTTCAGACAATCTGCTGCTGGACATGGTTCTGGAAATCGCAAGATTTCTCTGTGGTAGTTTCTGGGAAGCGAATTCAGGAGGAACCATAGGCACATCGGTTGGATGGTAATCAGCAGAGGCCTGGTGCAGGAGGTGCATGTTCTGAAGACCGTGATGGGAAGGAGGCTGGCAAGACAAGATATCAGGAGGGGCGGGTTTATCTTCAGGCCAATGATTGCAAACTTCAATCCTACCTCTCGGGCTACTGAAGTCCTGCGAGTTTGAGTTTCCGCCATAATTTTCGTTTGCCGGGAAAACCTTCATACAGTGCTTATGATTCGTCACCACCCAGCTGCAATGATCTTCAGCAGCAGGATGAGCCTCTTCAAAAGTAGCCTTCATAGGATCCCCATACGAAACAGGCGAACCAGTAGAACACGAACACATCAAATCCTGCGCTCGCAGATGGCTCCCTAACGTCCAGGGCTGCTCATGATGGTAGACCTCAGGCTCTTCTAACTGAAAAGAAGCTGCCGCTGGCTGCAGAGCATGACTCAGGGGAGAGAAAGGTTGGCGGGGATGGCCCAGAGGTGACATCGGCGGGGACTGGCCATGCATGAGCTGTTGCCTCGGAGAATTAACATTAACACCGACCTGATGAGGAATCCGAATCCTCCTGGGGATGGATCCATTATCAGGCGGCACACCACAATTTAAGGAACTCAAGGAACTAAAAGATTCAGCTCTGCTCCAAGTTCCATTATCAGGTGGCAAGACACAATTCAAAGAATTCAAGGAATTAAAGGACTCGGCTCTATGAATCCACTGACCAAAACCCTGTTTTCTAGGGTCACCAGATTCAGGCAAGGAATTCAAAGCCTCAACATACCTCTGATCAGCATCGCCTCCTTCGATACAGACGGCCGAGACATCGTAACCCTCCACAGCCGAGAACAGGAAAACCCGCAACCGCGTGAATCCTTCCGCCGCCTCAAGCTTATCGTATTCTTCCATCATGTTAGCAAGATCATCGTCGCAGAGAACAGAGACCAGAGCGTCCAGGTCCTCCTCCTCGGGCAGCTGATACTTCATTATAAAAGCCTCTCCGCAAAACTCCGCCATCTTCGAAACGAGCTCCGAAAAGCTAATATCCCTATTCACGCAGACAATACGGGTTTCGCCCCCAACGTACCGGAGCTTCCCATCAGAAGGCCGAGGCAAAATGCTGCCGCCGAAGCTGCACAGAAACTTCACCCGCTGCTGCATCGAATTGGAACTCTCCTCTTCGGCTTCCGACATGATTCCCAGAGACAAACTGCTATCTTTAAGAAGTAATTCAATATCACTGTCCCCAAGATACGAACCCTGGACGATCCGGCAGCAGCTAGAAAAAATACAGATGCTTAAATGCGCTAATTCCTGACCGGGGCAGCCCATTGAATCATGTTATCAAAGCCCATTAACTGAGACATATATACACAAAAATATAAATATGTGCAAAATCTGCACCGCAGGAGACACATGGCGCCAAGCGCTGCTGCTATTGAATCAAAGCTTCTTTAAAGCCTCTTGCTTCACAATATCATTGCAACCAGAGCAGGTGCAGATACAGGGTTCGAGACCCCGGGCACTCCCTCAATCATTTCAAGCTCGCTGGCCACTAATATTTCAATTGATTCGCAGCATATCCGCTGGAATCTCAGCTCCGACTCATCCGCGGGCACGCAGCCTCCTCCCCCTACATTGTTTTTTGGGTTCCGCCTCGCCACAGTAAACATTTAATTTAATTCCCCGCTTTCCTAATTTTGGCCCTAGTGCTGTTACATTATATGCTACCACGGGTCGGACACGTGTCGCACAAATGGGGTCTTGGGTGGATTGCTCCTAGCAGACAAAGAATCGATCATAGTACCTTGAACGTGTTAACTACTAATATGTTATTTTTATATTAGGTTTCCCCTTTTGGCGCGACGCTTTTCGATTTTGTATGAGGTAAAGAATGTTCCGATCCCTAGCCGCGTTGAAATTTTACGCTGCCCATTTTCTCCATAGTACTTCTCAGTGACAGCACTCCAATTTTTATGATTGATATATATATGTAATTATTATTTATCATTTCCGAATTATGTATTTATGGATTTACATAGCTTTATATTTATCTATAAATTTCCCGAATTTTATAGGTTTTAGGTTTTATTGATTTGTTTTCCGAATAAATAAAAAACAAATTAATTGATGATGATGGTAGTGGTGGTTAACATCTGCGGAGACCAAATTTTGGTCTATCGAACCTAAAGAAACAATTATTTAATTTGATTTAAGATTTTATTCCTATGCTCAAAAAGCTTGGAGAGAAGCCTCCCAAGCTCACTATAATTTTGGCATTGTAAAAGGCTAAGAAGGTCAGTGTTGTGACAAAGATTATGACACTGAGATCTAATGTGGTTGTACGTGGGGCACTCTAAGAGGAAGTGGTTTTCATTCTCGATGTTCCTATTCTCACATAGATGGCAAATCCTTTCCATCCATGGTGTGGGGCACTCTAAGAGGAAGTGGTTTTCATTCTCGATGTTCCTATTCTCACATAGATGGCAAATCCTTTCCATCCATGGTGTTTTATGAACTACCCAACGACCTATTTCACCATGAAGCTCATAAGAATTCGTTCTAATCTTTGCTATATTAATTATTTACCTATAATTTTTCTAAACTTTATTTCATTTTCTAAATTATATAATTTAAAAATTATAAATTAAAATTTGATTTTATTGTAAATAAAATGTTAAATATGAATATTATTTGTTTATTTATAATTTGTAATATATATGGGAAGCAAAGTAATAGATTCCTATTATGCAATAAGTAAATCGGTAGAGTCGAAATTTTTTTATTTTCACGTAAATTAATAAAAATTTTACTTGTAATTTGTAATATTACTTAGTTTTTTTTTATGGAGGCAAATTATTAAAAATGGTTTATATAATTTGGAAATTTAAATTAATTAAATGATAAGGAATTTTTTATTTTAATGTGCAATAAAAATTTTAAAAAGTAATAAAATAAATATTTTGTAATATTATTTGGTTTTTTTTAAGTTTATATAGGTAATTAATAAATTCTTATTACGTAATTTGGTTAATTAATAAAATAGTAAAAATTAAATTAAATTAGGTAAATGATAAAGATGAAATTTCTTATTTCAATGTGTAATAAAAAAAATTATAATTTAATAAAACATGTTTTTTTTGTAATATTATTAATGTGTAATATAAAATTTAAAATTTAATAAAATATATTTTTTGTAATATTATTTAGTTATTATAAAATTTTGTCATAAAATTTGGGAAATTAAATTAATAATAGTGGAATTTTTAAATTTAAAATTAACTATTTTTTTTATTTTTTCAATGTAAATTTTTGTGATTTATAATGGGAATTGCTCGGACAACCAAAAGTGGCCGGAATTCGGGCAAAAAAATTTCAAAAAATCTTGTAAAGGCAATGTTTGAATTGTGTTTTTGATGGTGGAAATGGATTGAGCACCATCAAAAACGACTAGGACACCTAAAATTTTGAAGTTTAACAACTATAACTTGGATTTACAAAAATCCTTGCAGGATTTTCTCTAAATATGACGAGAATTTCCATAACTTTCCGGGCAACTCCTCCCCGCATTCATAATGTTATGACAAAATGCTTCCAGTAAATTACATTACAATTTTTGTAGTTGGCGCGTTTCCAATTAGAGGTTCATCATCAAAACTTGGATGAAAGTAATGATCCAACACGATAAACGATAAGAAAAATAAACAATGAAATGATCCAAATAAATATTAAAAAAAATAAAAATATATTATTTTTATTTTGACATAATTTTCAAATTATTATTTAAATTTAAAAATAATTATTTTAACCTAATAAAATTAATCATTCCCTAAAATAAATAAATCAAAAAAAATCTTAACAATTATAATTATAATATGTAAAAATAAAATAATAATTTTTATTTTGTTGAATTTAAGCTTTTGTGATCCATATCAAGTTTTTTGAGAAGAATTTTCAGTGTAAATCACATTCAAATGCATTTGTCGACGCGTTTCGAACCTACGAGTGTGGTTCATCTCGTTAGTGACAACAAATGCATTCGAATGTGATTTATGCTGAAAATTCTTCTCAAAAACAAATTATTTTATTTTATATAAAAATATATAAAATAACATCATCAAAATTTGACTTTCTTACTACTTGTTTGTAAATATTCCTTTAGCTTAATGTTCTCATTATACAAGCGACCTCCACTTCCTACCATGAGAAGAGTTCTTATAATGTTAATAACTAATTAGTGATTCTTCTTAAATAAGCAAGCATTCTCAAGATTTTAGCTGAATGTTCTCATTATATAAGTGACCTCCACTTCCTATAAGTGACCTCCACTTCCTACCATGAGAAGAGTTCTTATAATGTTAATAAATAATTAGTGATTCTTTTAAATAAGCAAGCATTCTCAAGATTTTTGTTTTTGTGAATCTTTATAAAATAAAGGTTATAAAAAATAAATCTAAAATGATTTTGTATATGATAATAATATTTTAGGGTAAGTACTTCCGATCGGGGTGTGTGCCCGAGGACGTATGTCAGAGATGGTTGCCAGGCCAACTAAGGGACGGGTACTATCCACCACATCCCACATGCTCATGGCGATGGGTGCGGTGGCCTCCCGCATGACAATGGACAGAGGCAATGGAGAAGTGGCAGTCAGTGCCAGGGTAGTGACGAAGGTGGGAAGGATAGGACAGGAGGGGTGATGGGACAGAGAATGGAGGAAGCGGATTATGAAGGCAAGCAGGGTGGTGGGATGAGCAGAGTTGCTACGGGGAGACGGAGAAACGACGTGGCATACCAGGGGAGAGACCAGCAAAGACATCTTCGCATCGGCACCGGGTATGTTATCTGGCCTCACTTGTCTAATGCAATGCTTTCTATGTGTTTCCATGGCGGGGGAATGAGAGAACAGACCAGGGAGGGGAATTGGGGAATAGGTGGGGGAGACCTCTGCATGCTAGGAGGGAAGGGAATTGGGTCCGAGCCAGAAACTAGCATCGAGAGAGATCATCGGGGATGGGACCTTGAGAAACCACCTGCAATTAAGCAGGCTAGCTGGATTACTAGGGAGGGAGGGGAGAATGTAGATAAGACAGTGCGAGGGAAGGCAATTGGGAGTGGCAGAGAGGAGCGGAGGATGCATAAGATAGAGGGGCGAGAGAAGGTTATGAGAATGGGAGTATTGGTTATCTGGCTCGATGGGTGGGCGGTGAGTGTCATAAGCAAAACTCGAGACGAGCACCAGGGAAACACCCCTGAGAGCAGAGGAGAGATACGCAAACACCAGAAAGGTGGAGAGGCTAACACTTGGCAGGTGAGTGGCGCTGATAATTCAGGCAGAGGAGAGGCGCCGCATCCTTGGGCAGAGGGGCACTGGGGTAGAGGCAAGTGTGGCTGGAATTGTGAGGGTAGGGGAAGCAGTAGCAACCTGGAATGGCTGGGACATACACTCAGTGAAATAACACGAATTATGTGTGAACAGGCTCGCACAGCAGAAGAGATGGCTAGACCAGCCCGTGGAAGAGGATGAGGAAGAAGGGGGAAGGAGTTGCCTCGTGCAGCTGACCCGAGCACCTCGGAACCTAGGCGTGGGAGGAAGCCGGTAGAAAGGCTCATCAGTGAAGCGGCAGCAGCGTATAGGGTAGGGACGGATGCAGGCATCCGCAAGATTTTAGAAGATTGGGAGGAACAGATAAAGGAGGAGGCGGATTCCAAAGAGGAAATGGAGACCTGGCGAGAGGTAATCCCAGACCCAGGGAATACTAGGGGCAGACTCATGCAGTTTAAGCAGACTCTATACTTGTATTGGCTCATGAAGAGCCTTCTGGGGAAGGCCATGGAGCAACTTTCAATGGGGATGGCAATGACCCTCCAGGACATGCCAAACTACAAGAAAGGTCTACAGGCCATTCAGTTCCAGCTGTGCAAGCAGGATATCCACCTAGATCGTATTCAAAGGCATATCCCTTGTATTATCGAGTTGGTAGATGCACCAGGAGACTCAGCTGAAGACCCGACTCTGGTGGACTCAGCCTCAGAAGATCAGAAGGAATAGTCAGGTTCCAGAATGATTTTTGGTTTTTAGCAGATAGCATTTACTTTTTTACTGATGTATGCTTATGATAGACAAAAACTTAGACTCTTATCATGATATAGATGTATATATAGCTTGGGTTGATCGCCTGAAACTATATTATTTTTGGATGGCTTATAACGAGGATAGGTGGCCAACAGACTTGGTTTCCCACTAGGAAAGTTGAGGCCACCTATCCCATCTATGTGGTGTAAACTTGTCTTTTATAAATAGAAAACAAAAGGTCCTGCCAAGCTTTACAAAAAAAAAATATTTTAGGGTAAGTATTTTCATATAAATATTTTGAATTGATATTTATGATCAATTTAATTGGAACTATAATATTAAAAAGAATAGTTAATGAAAAGATTATTATGAATTTGAAAACAATTATAAATTAATAAATTTTTAGCTATGTCATTAAAAAAATCTCTTTGTAATACTCTCTTAGTATTATGTAATACTTTCTTATTATCATATGGATGCAAAATTTGAGGATGTTATATATATAGACATAAAAAAAGAAAAAGCATATCTAAAAGAATTTCGTAACTTATAATCTAAAAATTGAAAGAAATACACCCTATCTTATGCTCTTCATATAAGAAAATCTTTCTCTAATTGACTACATGGCTATGATTAGGTATTTGACAAGAAGTTCCCCAAAATTGCTTCAAACTCTAGCCAAGCTGAAGCCACTAGTAACTCAAATAGACATGGCATACGGATGTCAAAGCCTTGGCTAAATCATTAGGGAATAAAGGAAGAAGTCATTTTACATAATATCCATAATATTAAAAATATTATTACATTTAAATTTAAGGAGAATACGTGGTGCACTAAAAAACTAGCACATAAAATAAAATTAAAATATTACAAGGAGGTTGTCAACCCTAATTTAAAAGATCAAAAGTTTTTATAGATTTTGACTATAACTTAAAAAGAAAATCAACATTACTAAAATAAAAACAAACTCTCATGAGTTGCATAGTCAAATTAGGCATTGAACAAAACATCTTGGGACAAAAGAATTTATCATCTTTGTGACATTAAAAAAGTTGAAAATGAAAAACATTTTTTCTCGAAGTGCCTTGCATATACCCAGATCACAATTTCAAAATTTTTGTCACAATACAAAGTTTCCAATTTTCTAGGTCATAAAAACTATGATGATGTTAGAACATGTATCTCAATGCTTTTCATGCGTACAAAAATCCAAATAATCTTTTACCTTTATTAATAAATTTTGGTCTTAGTGGACATTAAACATCATCATCATTAAAAGATAAAAAAAATAAAAACGAAACAAACTTCTCATTTTTAATATTATTAATTATTATGTTAATAATAAAGTGGAGGATGTGTGAGAGAGATAAAGAAAATGGAAAGTAAACATAACCCCTCAAAATATAGAACCATTATATTTAAGAAGAAAAAAATAAGAGAAATAATTCATAAGATTATGGCATAGCAATGTTGACATATAAAATCAATTTTCTATGTTCTTCATTGTTTATGGGGAAAACTTTTGATATAGTACATTTCAATAATATTTAGAATTGATTAATATGATTAAAGGATCTTTTAGTTGAGAGTTGTTGCATTAAAGATTATAAATTGTGAGGGTTAGTTACTAAGATTATAAAGATTAAATATTATATCGGAAAGTTATTGTTTAGTTTGTAAATGGTGAGGGTTGTTGATTGAAATTAAAAGTAATACATGGGTTAAGTAAGGTTGTTATTTATTCTCTATCTTTTTTAGCATTTACATTAACAAATTAGGAACTTGATTTGGTAAAGTTGCAGTAGAACTACTTTCACTAGAATAACCATCCTTCTTCATGTTGATGATTGTTATAAGTGGCTAAGAATTCTCAAAGATTTATATCTTAGCATCAATATATCAGTAAACATTAATTAGGTAAAAATTATGATAATCAAATCCAAAAAATCACATGCACTAATGACATGTATGACAATAACAACTTAGAGGAAGTTCACTCAATATATCTTGGAGTGGACCTTGATCATAGACTCAACTATAACTATAGCATTAAGAAAAGGATCAATGGAGGGTGGAAAGCCCATTTTGGGTTTGAGAACAAATGTAAAACAATATATTTGTTGTTATTGGAAAAGGGAATTTTCCTTTGATTATTTTGTTACTCCTATTATTGTATATGGATGTGAAGTTTGTGGTTGCACTATCTCTAGAGAATCCCCATGGAAAATCAAACAATTCCAAAATCATTTTATCATTTATAATCTTAAAATTAAGGGAGATACACCCTATTTGAGTTTTCTCTTAAAATCTAGTTTTTCATCCATTGAGAGAATGACTATGACTCGGTACTTAATGTATAAATACAAGATAATTAACGTAAATAAGAAGAGACTTTTTAAGATTGCTACAAACTTGAGTCAAAATAATCAATAACTTAAGAGGGGATGACATAAAACTCAAAATGACAGAGTATAAAAAGAAATCACTATACATAATATTGATAACATTAAAGATACTATAACATCTTAATTTAATAAGCTTTGGTGCAACTAAAAAGTTCAAAAGTGACTTTATGTCGTAACTAGCTCAAAGAAAAAAGTCAATATTGCTAAATACGAACAAACTTTGACAATTTCGAAATGAAATTAAGTATTTGACAATCTTAAATTAACATGAAATAATTTATTTTTTAAATTCTAGAAAAATAGACCAAATATTCTTTTTTATAATGTGACTTATTTAGACATATTATATTTTCATTTTAACTTAAAAATGTTTATACTACAAATAGTTTTCATAACATATTAACTTATCAAAATTATGTTTATACTACAAATAGTTTTCATAACATATTAACTTATCAAAATTATACTTCTATTGAATCATTTTAATTATAAATATAAAATGTTAAAAAAAAAACAAATTAATTCTTAAAAAGCAAATCTAGTTTTATTAAATTATTATTACTATCAAAATCATAAAATATTATTTTTTAAGAAAATAATAATTTTATTTAAAAAACAAATTTATTAAAAAAAATACAAATTCAAATGATACAACCCGGAGCCGACATGTTTTTATACAATATTGTCTTATCAAAGTAAATAACAAACTATAAAAGCTGTTATAGATAAACATAACACGATAACACCATAAAGTTCTGGGATACAAATAAGCGTGTCATCCTGACAAAAAATCACCCTATAAAGTTATTAATATTTATTATATAATTAAAATATTATAAATATTTTTTACAATAAAAACCATATAATCAAATAATTCATTAGAAAATTCTCATTCAAACTTTCTCGAAATTTAGGAATGGCAGGGAAACAAATTTCTACTTTCTTTTCAGTTGCAGGGCAGTGCTCCCTTCTTTTGTAACCTGGCTATGGAAAGATATTAATTGAAATTTGTAAGTTAGATGAGTATTTAATCTTGTGTGGTACTGGAAAATTTATAATATATATATATATATATAAAATTATATTAAATATGGAAGTTTATAATATTAAAAAAAAAAAAAATTGATATAAAAGATTTAGTATATTAATTTATTTTATTATTTTTAGATTAATTTATTTTTCTAATTTTTTGATGAATATTATTCACTATAAAAATTGATATTTATATAGAGGAGTACAAAAGTTAAGTTAGTTTTTTTATAGGGGAGACTGAACTATATTTAGAAATAGACTCTCATTAAGGAGGACAGTGACACTTAAAAACTGAAGGAAACAAAAGTAACCATACTACAACAAAGATACTAGCATAATCGTACAAATATAACTGAAAGTAAGATATGAAAAACCATAATCAAAGCACTGTTAAGCTAATGGATCAAAAATTGAACTTGCAATTGGGATGGGCAGATTTGGATCCTCTAATGCTTTGTCTATAGTTAGGGGAATGTCGAAATCTTGCTCAATCTTCTCCATCCTCTAATCTAGGTCTCGCACATGCTTGTGCAAGTGTTTAAGATAGTGAAGAATGTCCATGCATGTCTCATGTCGATCCAAAAGTGTTTGCCCCAATAGAAACTTCATTTGCTAGTAAATATCTACCGTTTGCGTGTTTTGATTTAACCCGCACCTTGTATGCCCTATATTTGATATTCAATCATCCCACTCAGTCAAAACATTTGTGTCTAAGAGGGGGTTCATATGAGATGAGGCTTCCCCCACTGCCTAGTTTAGTTCCCCCTATATATGGACTAGTGTTAGCCACCGGTAATGAGAGACAAAATCCTCTATTCGATGGTGGAAATGAATGTGACCCGAGTGGACTCGCTCTTGATAATAAGTGGCCCCCCTTCTCATACGAGCTCATTGGCACGACATGGTAAGCCAAGCAACCAGATAACCAGTTTCAAACCACATCCTAATCTATTTGAGAAGAGCATTGCATACAAGGGATCTCCAAAAACTACTAGAATTAGAAGTTACTTTATGATTGGCTTGGATATTAGCTAGTAGGAAGTTTGAGACAGCCAAACATAGGAGCAGGAATGACTCAATTTCCCCCAGCAGGCAAATTCCCTCCCTCCGCCCAATCCCAGTCTTTTAGAAAACCACCAAATACTCTTATTATCAATATAACTAAACCAAAAAGGATAAAATGAACCAGGACTACAAACAAGAATAGAAATGCAACAAGGACATGGTTTGATTCCCCTTGCCACTGGATTCGAATCCACCACCAAGCCTCAAGTCTGAGAACCTACCTCTGATAACACCTCTCTAGCACTAAAACATAACTCGAAAAAAGAAAGGAACCACAGTCGTGGGTTGGATGGAGAAGGCACATTAATTATAAAAGAAAAACACCCTCAACCACCAGTATGCCACCCAACACCATGCAACAAGAACACTACCAACCCACCAAGAACACCAAGCTTTCTCAATATTACAACTAAGAGGAATTAAAGGACCCAAAACCGCAGGTTGAAAAGAGCAAACACCACCATTGACAAGTAACAAGACTCCAGGAAAATACTAAAAGTCACCAAACAAGGAGAAGGGATAACCCTTACTCAAATACCATAGACAAAATGGTAATAGAGTTGAACTCTTGTTTTGTCCAAAATCCTTGTTGATCGCCTTGTAGGGTAACCAAAGCGACTGAAAAAATTCAATACTAAAGCTCCACACAAAATTACTCATTTCCAAATTAAGCCATGCAGACTAAAACCTGGATGTTGTAACAACCCCTAGTTGTTTTACTATGTAAATAAAAATAACACCAAGGTCATGGGACATGTATTCCAAGTTGAATGTTGGGCAAAACATAGTGATGGGTATCACTAGTGATTAATTAATGGCTATAGAAATTGGCAAAGATATTGGCAAAGGAAAAGAGGCAATAATTTGCATTTAATTATGAAAATAAAGAAAAATAGGAGAAAAGAAAGGTGAAGAGACATAGATTTGCATGCTAAGGAAATTAGAGGAAAAATGGAGGAAAATGAAGAAAATAGAGGCCTCAGTGATAAAAAGGTTTTTGAGAATCAGTTGCTAACCTTTTGTCAGTTCAGTTTTGGAGCTCTCTTATATTCTCTAATTCTCTCATACTCTTGCACACTTAGAGCATTCTTGGAGCATTCTAGTTTCACTTGGATTGGAGAAAGAAGGCAAAGAAAAGTAGGAAAGTGCAAGGGAACGGGTGGATCAATAGCCACAACTTGATTGCTTTGCAGGTAACAAGTTGCATATGTGATTTCCTTGTTGATTTATGGATGTATGGTATATGCATGTGATTTTCTAGTTTTGTGTTGTCATTGGCATGGAGATTTGCCTGGATTGACAATGGTTTTAGCCTTGCCTTTCCATTTCCTAGATAGCCATGGTGTCGTGGGTTTTTTTCCACTTGATTGTTTTCTGATTGATGCTCATAAATCCTTATGACTGTGGGTTGGAACAAACGCTCTGGAAGCCCTGGAACAACTTGGGTTGAGTTACTAGTCATGGAGCCTAGGTTGGTACAAACACGTTGGATCCCTTGGTGGGTTGAGTTACTAGTCCCTAGAGCCGTGTTGGACAAATGCTCAAGAGCCCTGGAAGGTTGTAGGTTGAGTTACTAGTTCCTGAAGCCCTAGAAAACTTGGGTAGAGACTGATCTGGTTGGTGATTAGTGATGTTTGACCATGGAGGTGGAATCACTGTGGTTGAGGGTTGAGGTGGTTTGGCCTCTCGAAGCCATGGATTGGTTTTGTTTGGATTATTCCAAGAGATCCCACATTCATGCTTGGAATATGGCGCAGGGGTGATTGGTTGAAATAGAGATTAGGTTCAGCCTAATCTATGGTCAGGTGGTACGTGGAACTCCCTGACTTGGTTGGAATTTTCATATGTTAATATGAGACATTTCCTTATTGTGATCTATGAGCATTTGTAGCGATTATGTTAGCGATATTATGGTTGAGTTGCCATGGTTTCTATGCTAGTTATGTGATGTATATTACGTATGGCTCTTGACATGTCTTGATGAATGTATGAATGGTTGATGAGTGTATGAAAGGTTGATGAATTCATGGACTAACAAATGCTATTGCAACTATTATGAGATGGTATTAGACCATCTTGGTGATTCTTATATAAGTTTCAAACTCCTATGATCATATATGTAATCATGACTTGTAGCTTACATGTTCACCATATGTTTGATGAAAGGATTGTAATAGTTAGGATTGGTTAGGTCAAGTTCTTGTTCAAATTTTGTATGTTTAGCATTGTCCTTATGTCATTTATCATTCAGAGAAGTCTCAGGCAGTTTTGGGGAGGGGTCTGGAAGCTAGCATAGAATTGTGGCTCAAATATCGGGAACATAGGCACTAAACTGAGCAATTTAGGTCACAACCGCATGGAGCAAGGCTTGTGAGTATGGTTGGAGGGCTTCAAGCACATGCAGGCAATGTCAAGGGTGCAATTGGGAGTCTAGGTCACTAAAACAAAGTTCGAACTCAGGGATTGACCACCTGGGGTGTTTCTTTAGCTCCTGGTGATCCAGGTGGATGTTGGTGGCCACCCACCTATCCCATTTGGACCCCAACAACTGTCTCTTTCAGTTTTTCAGTTTCCTTAATTATAGCACAATTTACTATTTTTAGCAGTTTTTCGGGTCCTAAACTTCCGGAGCCGTTTTGAGGCCCTAAACGACGAAATCCGCCCCCAGCGATTTTTCTGATAAAAATCGTCTTTTCCGTCGTAGTCCTCGGAGAGATCTTTCCAACGGGCTATCATGCGTGTCAAACGGAGATAATATGACCAATTCGCGACCCCGGGAAGTTGGCTGTCCAACTCACCCCAAAACGGGGCCCACAATTTGGCGTTTCATCTTCTAGGGTTAGGTTTTGGAATGTGAAGGGTTTTCCATTGTTTCTCAATAATAAATAGGCCTTCGAGCCTCATTGTAAACAGAGTTTGGAACAGTTCAGAGGCATGTAGCTGACACATCTCTTCTCAGAGATAAGCTACCATCGCCCTAGCTGGGTTATTTCTATTTCTATTTGTAAGCATATTTCAGTATTTCCCATTAATGAAATGAAGTATTATTTCCGCTGCATATTTGTCTTTATGGTTATCTCGGTAATTTGTTGCGTTCCTATTTAAGTCTGGATCAGTGGTGTCAGAGCGGTCTGCTTTTTCTCTGTTTTTCTTTGCATGTCCCCAACGAGGTCGGGATATAAGGAGTTAGGGCTTGAATTGGTCGAACCTTTGCAAGACCAGCCTCGCAAATCTCGACGACCTCCCATGGCGGATGAGAAGAAAGACGAGGGGGCAGGAGATCTTATCAGAATCTTGCTCGAAGAAGCCCTCAAGCGGCAAAGGAACGCGATGATGGACAGCTTTGCGCAGATCCTTCAGCAGCTACCCAGAGGCGACGCATCGGCTTCCAACAGCTACTCTGGAAACACCACACCGTTTAAGGTACAAGTTAATTTTGAAATCCCCATCTTCGAGGGTCAAATAGACGCAGATGCCGTAGATAAATGGTTAAATCTGCTAGATGGGTATTTTTATGTTCATGAATTTTCAAGTCGGGAAAAGATTGTTTTCGCTCTTCTCAAAGCAGCCCCCCACGTCAAGGACTGGTGGGAAACATACTGCGAGCAAAAGGATGAAAGTACGGGCTCATTGTTTTCAGCCGCCCCCACTTGGAATGACTTCCGGGATGCCATCAAGGAGCAGTACTACCCTGTCAAAAGCTATGAGGACAAATACATCAAATGGACCACACTGCGGCAGGGACGAGACCAAGATGTGCCAGAGTTCACAAATATTTTTCATACCCTTCGCACATAGTTAGGTATCAAAGATTATGAGCTGCATCTGGTACTCAAATATCGCAGCTACCTACACAGATACATCCAGGAAGAGATGGAATTCTTGAACATCTCCTCACTCGGCACAGCATACCGATACGCTGTCAAAATCGAGCAAAAGTTCAAACCGAAGAAGCGAGACTTTGGATCTGCAAATCCGAAGCCCAAAGGACAAAGCCAAGGCGGGGTAACCCAAGACAACCCCTCGAAGCTGCAAGAAAAGAACAACACCACGAAGCCGAAGAAGGACACAAGAAAGTGGTGTGAGTTCCGCAAGAGTCCCACTCATAACACAAGTGAGTGTTGGACCAAGCAGTCGCTGGTGGCCGAGTTGAAGGCTTCCGAATCAGATGCATGTTACGACTCTGATCCAGAACCCGACAAGGGGGATGGCAAAGGGAAGCAAATCATTGATGCGGATCCTAGTGCCACTGTTGCCACTGCCAAGATCCAGAAGAATGAGCCCGAAGAGCCAGAGGAGGGGGAACGTCTTTTCCACTCACAGATGTGGGTGAAGGGTTCGCCGCTGTAATTCATTGTCGACAGTGGCAGCCAAAAGAACCTCGTTTCAACAGAGGTCGTGAAGCGGTTGGGCCTACCAACTACACCACACCCACAACCATACAGTATCGGGTGGCTTCACGAAGGACGAGATCTCAAAGTTCGCCAGCAGTGCCGCCTTCCCTACAGCATCAAGCCCTTCACAGACGAGGTATTGTGTGATGTTACACCTCTGGATGTTTGTGATGTACTATTAGGCCAGCCATACTTGTGGAGGCGACATGCTGTGTATGAGTCAAGGCCTCGCGTTGTCATTATTTCTTTGGATAATTCATTATACAGGATACCGGAGGTAGCCCCACCTACCGCCACCTCTTTGATCACTGCCAAGAAAAGAAACAAGCTCATCTCCCAGACCAGGAAATTCATTTTCTGTCTGGTTCGCTCCCAAAGTAAGGGGATGATGGTTGCTACATCCATGACCCCTGCGAAGGGTTCCTCCACGCAGCAGCAACAGCAAAGGGATACAGTCATG
The DNA here is from genome assembly GCA_031772625.1 of Pinus tabuliformis. Taxonomy (NCBI): domain Eukaryota; kingdom Viridiplantae; phylum Streptophyta; class Pinopsida; order Pinales; family Pinaceae; genus Pinus; species Pinus tabuliformis. The sequence goes on along the minus strand of CM062810.1, from coordinate 233,369,863 downwards.
AAAGAACACAGGAACAACTTCTCCTCACCCACAGGGGTACCACACAAGTTTCAAGTGGGCGACAAAGTTTGGTTGCCTCTACAGAGAGAACGCCTTACCAGAACCCATCAGAAACTCAGACCACTTCGACATGGTCCTTACACCAGTAACAAGGCTACGGGAAACAATGATTTGAAGCACAACATTCCTCCATTTCTTCGCTTGCACCGAGTGTTCAATGTGGACCGTCGCCGACCATGCTCCCCACCATTTCTGGACAAATCAGAGATTGCAGAACAGCTCACCAGAGACCCAGCTCAGCAGAAGCTTCCTCATCTCAGGGAGGAACTCAACGCAATGGGGACCATTGCTTCCTAAGGGGGGAGGAATGATCCAGCTGGATGTTGGTGGCCACCCACCTATCCCATTTGTACCCCCACAACTGTCTCTTTCAATTTCCTTAATTATAGCACAATTTACTATTTTTAGCAGTTTTTCGGGTCCTAAACTTCCGGAGCCGTTTTGAGGCCCTAAACGACGAAATCCACCGCCAACAATTTTTTTGATAAAAATCGTCTTTTCCTTCGTAGTCCTCGGAGAGATCTTTCCAACGGGTTATCATGCGCGTCAAACGGAGATAATACGATCAATTCGTGACCCCGGGAAGTTGGCTGTCCAACTCACCCCAAAACGGGGCCCACAATTTGGCGTTTCATCTTCTAGGGTTAGGTTTTGGAATGTGAAGGGTTTTCCATTGTTTCTCAATAATAAATAGGCCTTCGAGCCTCATTGTAAACGAAGTTCGGAACAGTTCAAAGGCATGTAGCCGACACATCTCTTCTCAGAGATAAGCTACCATCGCCCTAGCTGGGTTATTTCTATTTCTATTTGTAAGCATATTTCAGTGTTTCCCATTAATGAAATGAAGTATTATTTCCGCTACATATCTGTCTTTATGGTTATCTCGGTAATTTGTTGCGTTCCTATTTAAGTCTGGATCACCTGGGTGATCTGTTGTCCCTGTAGGATGTCAGTTTGTGGTCAGTAAGTATCAGGTTAGGCCCCAATTCCTTAACTAGATCTAGGAGGGTGGGTCATGTCATCGTAACTCTTCATCTCATGTTTCCTTGGCAGGCTTGTGAAATTGTGTAAATGTGGGAGGGGTGGTTACAGATTGGCATCAGAGTGAGGTTACAACACTAGACCTTGGGGTAGATGTGAATGTTATGTATGCATGCCTGATTTTTAATGTGTCTGTCATGCATGCATGTTGGTTATTTCTCATGATGGTTATTGTTGCAGTTGTGTCGTCGTGTAGAGGTTGATGATGTTGGTTTGTTATGATGATTGATATGTTGATGTTATATATATGTATATATGTTGTGCTAATCTGGATTGATTTTGTAGACATGATAGACTCCCCTAAACTTCACTAAGGTATGTTTGATCATGTTTATATTTGGTTTATCTGACATGGTATGTTTGCAGGAAGAAGAAGATCAATATCACTAGCATAATGGTGGACTACAGTTCACGAAATTCTACCTATAGATCAGATGAACAACATGGTGATGAATACTCCCCTGACATAGCAGATACCTTGAGAAGTTTAAAGGAAAAAATCAAGAGTTGTAAGGAAGATAATGACAAAATCATTCAGTCACTGGAAATACTTGACAGGGCACATGAGAAGCAAGTGGAAGTTAATGCAGTCATCCTTCAAATTCTATCATATTTGTAGAGATAGGGACCTCTTAGGATGAGTCATGGATAGGAGGAAAGGACCAATTGAGCATATGGAAACACATCTTAATTAGGATACAAGTTTGACAGGGATGACATAGTCGAAGATGGTAGGTCCTTGGATACACCTGACAGGAGGGGTAATGATCGTGGGTTCTAATTCTAGTTTTGGTTCAGAGAGACATCATCGTCATCATCGCCACCATATGTATAGGAGGAGTGAGAAGCAGTACTTGCCAGAGGAGTTCAAGAAAGAAAAGGCTCCTACATTTGATGGAGAAATGAAGAAGTCACAAGATGCAAAATCTTGGTTGCTTGGGATGAATAAGTTTTTCAAATTGCATGATTATTCAAAAAATATGAAAGTCAAGATAGTTACTTTCAGTCTTAAAGGAAAAGCAAATATTTGGTGGGAACATGTGGAGAGTATCAGAGGCATTCGAGAAGAGGGGCTGACTTGGAGTGAGTTTGAGAGACTTTTTAGGAATAAGTATCTATCTGAAGGATACTATGGTGACAAGGCAAAGGAATTCTATGAATTGAAGATGGGATCTATGATTGATGAGGAGTATACTAGCAGATTCTTGGAGTTGTTGAGATATGTGCCTTATCTTAAGGAGGAGAAAGCAAAGATTCAAAGATTCATCGGTGGGTTACTAGTATCATTCAAAGACAAGATTGAGTTTTGTAATACCCTCCTCCCATATCTACCCAAGTAACTGTCCAATCGGGGTAAACATGTGACGAATAGTTACTATGATATGATTAACTCCCCATGTGTCAGTTAAGGAAGTGGAACCGACGGAACACACTACATAGACCATCCAGACATACTGCAGAACCCCCAGGAGCCATCCAAACCTTCAAGGTGACTAGCCCTTGAGACAAACTAACTTTTTACTACATTAATCCCCCAGACGCTCCCATGGTATGGGCACGAGTGTGACTAGAACCCTCCAGTCGCTCCCACAACATGGGTATGCCTGTGACTGGGGACTTTCCCAAGTAGTTTTGTGCAAATGACTCCAAATTTTTTGCCACTTGTTCAAGCCCATGGCTTAGGTCACTGCCCTGAACTCCATGACACTTCCAAAAATGAAAAATAACAGCAAAATAATGATACAAATGTAATTACTTGAATAAGGACTTGACTAGACCCCTAATAACCATGACAGGCATTTCGTCAAACATGTCAAAAATATGCAGTCTATAGGTTTAAACAATATATTTGAGCATAGGGGTCTCATACTTATATGAAAATCACTAAGAAGCATTAATGCCTCATCACAATAACTGCATTACCATCTATTAAGCCATATATTCATTGTACATCCAATGATTAACCAAAATATGATGAGAGCCATACATTTCCATTGTCATAAAACTTATTCATATCCAACATATAACCAACAAAAATATCAAGGATATAACAACCATATTAGCCACATATAAACAATCATATTTACCCATAAAATACCAAGGAGAAAGAGAGCTCTTATTGATGATGGCATAAGCTAACTGGGTATGGGACTTCCATGAACCACCTGACCGTATAATAGGCTGAATCAAATCTTTTCAGTCAATCACCCCCATGCCATATTCCAAGCATGAATGTGGGATCTCATAAAACAAATCAATCAAAACTATCCAGCGCTTCTAGAGGCCAAACCACCTCAACCCTCAACTAGTATTCCATCTCATGGTCAAACATCACTAACCATCACCAAATTGGTCTCTACCCAAGCTATCCAGGGCTCCATAGCATTTGTTCCAAACAGGGCTTCCAAGACTAGTAACTCAATCCACAGCTGTTGTTGGGCTTGCGGAGCATTTTTCCAACCAAGGCTTCCAGGACTAGTAACTCAACCCACCAAGGGCTTCCAGAGTGTTTGTCCAACCAAGGCTTCCAGGACTAATAACTCAACCCACCAAGGAATTCTAGATAATTTTTCCAACCCAAGGCTTCTAGGAATAGTAACTCAACCCAAGTTGTTACAGGGCTTCCAGAGCGTTTGTCCAACCAAGGCTTCCAGGAACTAATAACTCAACCCATAACCGAAGGCACAAGAAAACCAACCAACAAAAAAAAAACCCACAACACCATGGCTATCCAGGAAATGTGAAGGCTAGGAAAATCCATTGTCAATCCAGACAATCCTCCATGCCAATGACATATCATAACCAAGAAACCACATGCATATGCCCCACATGCCAAAAATAGTGAGGAAAACATACATGCAACTTGGTACTTGTAAGCAAAACCCATTATAGTTGTTGATATTGATGTCCTCTGGCGCTTTCTTGCTCTTCCTTTGCCTTCTTGCTCCAAAAATCCAAATATGCCACACTGCTCCAAGAGTGGTCCAAGAAAACTTTGTGTCCAAGAGTATGAGAGAGAGGGAGAATAGAGAGAGAGCTCCAAAACTGAATTGAAAAAAAGTCCTTGAATTGATCCTCATAAGCCTTTTTATTAATGGAGCCTCTATTTTCCTCATTTTCCATTATTTTCCTTCATTTTCCTCCTCACATGCAACCTGTGACGTTTCACCTCCCTTTTCTCCTAATTTCTATTATTTTCATAAATAAAATGTCAATAAATGCCACTTTTCCTTTCCAAATAATTTTCCATTACCTTTGCCAATTTCCTTAGTCATTAATTAATCACAAGTGATCCCCATCACTATGTTTTCCCCAACATTCATCTCGGAATACGTGTCCCATGACCAAGGTCTTATTTTACCTTTATTAATTTTTACATGGATTTTTAACCAGGGTTGTTACAGAACCCTCCCCCTTGGGGAACACCGTCCTCGGTGTTAAATGACACCTATAACCACAAGACTACTGTAAGAAAAACATATTGCCCATGGAACTTTATAACTTAGCTAGTTGCAGTATTTATAATGATCAACCTACTGAGAAGCAAACTAACATGACAACATAACAACATGACAACCATAATGACATGACACCCATACCACTTATTGGAGCTTTATAACATAGCTCATGGCGGTATTTACATCCATATACATATGTACATATACCAAAACATATAACAAAGACATATACCAAAACATTCGCTCAACCAACGAATAGAGAAGGATACATAAGCTGCATATGATCTGCCATCTCCCATGTAGCTTCGTCAGTCTTGAAGTGACTCCACTACACTTTAACCTACTTGATTGCTCGATTCCGGAGCATAAGCTTTCTTTATCTGTAAATTCCATTGAGGTTCCAGCTAGAATTCTCCTTTTGGCTCCACCTACAATACAGACCAGTCAATCACATGATCAACATCTTTAACATACTTCTTAAGCAATGACACATGGAAAACATCATGGACTTTCATTATCGGAGGCAGTGCAAGTCAATAGGATACTGGCTCAATCCTCTCAAGAATCATGAAAGGTCCACAAAACCGAGGTGCCATCTTGGCACATGATCCAATCCACAAGGAGATCTTCTTCGGCTTGATGCGCAAGTAAAACTGCTCCCCAACCTGAAACTCCTTAAACAACCTATTTCGATTTGCATAGCTCTTTTGTATATCTTGTGCTGCTTTCATATTCTTCTTGATTACCTACATTTCCTGTTCCGTTTCAGCCAACATGTCTGGTCCAATCAACACCCTGTTAAATGGATCACTCCAACTGATAGGAGTATTGCAACTTCGCCCATACAATGCCTCAAACAGACCCATACTCAAATATTCTCGATACCGATTGTTGTAAGTAAACTTTACCAGTGGAAGATATCATTCCCACTTCCATTGTTGATGCATCACATACATCCTCAACATGTCCTCCAGTATCGTGCTGACCTCTCTGTCTATCCATTTGTTTGCGGATGATAAGTTGTTTTGAAGGCCAACTCTGTACCTAAACCTGCAAACAACTCCTTCCAAGTCTTGGAAATGAATTTCACATCCATGTTTGACACAATCTTCTACGAAACACCATGCAATCTCACCACATCTCTAATGAAGACTTTGCCACATCATTCTTTGAGTATGTAGACTTCAATGGAATGAAGTGCACTACCGTCATCAACCTGTCCACCATAACCATGATGGAATCATGCTTCCTAGATGTCCTCGACAAACCTGTGATAAATTCCATGGAAATTACCTCCCATTTCCACTCTGGAATCAGAATCGACTGTAGTAGTCCACCTGGATTCTTACACTTTGCCTTCACCTGCTAACAATCCAAGCACCTAGCCACGAACTCTGCCATGTCTCTCTTCAAATTCGACCAATAGTAAAACTTCTTCACTGTTGTCAGTGTCTTCTGATATCTTGGGTGACCTGAATATGGTTTCGCATGAAACTCCCTCAAGATCACCTTCTTGAGCTCACTGTTGTCTGGCACATATATCCTGTCTCTAAACTTGACCAATCCATCTACCGTGAGACAATAGTCCACATGCTGTGCACCTGTACCTATACTTGTACCTGTACCTGTACCTATACTTGTACTTATACTCTGCAACAACCTATGCCTAAGCTGCATATACCTGACTTCCTGCTAACTTTCCTGCATGATCCTATCCTGTAGATCTGTCCCATAAGAACTCATAGCTACTATGTGGTTCACCTATATCCGCCTGCTAAGAGCATTTGCAACTCTATTCTCTTTACCCTCAATAAACCTGATCTCAAAGTCGAACTCACTAATCATGGCCAACCACCTAGCTTGCCTGACATTTAGATTCGGTTTCTCAAATAGATACCGCAATCCACTTTGATCACTGATTAATAAAAATTGTCTGCCAAGAAGATTGTGTCTCCACATCTTCAATGCGTGAATGATCATTGCCAACTCAAGATCACGTGTCAAGTAGTTCTGCTCGTGCTCATTTAGTTTTTGTGACTCATAGCACACTACCTATCCTTCTTGTATAAGGACTCCACCAAGCCCTCTCTTGCAAGCATTTGTACATACCACAAACTCTTTGTCTGGATCTGTGATCTTTAACACTGGAGCATGTGTCAACAATTGCTTTAACTACTCAAAACTGGCTGCACATTCCTCTTTCCATTCAAACCTCTTTCCTTTCCTTTGCAATGATGTGATAGGATAAGCAATCTGCAAGAAGTTCCTAATGAACCTCCTGTAATACCCTACTAACCCCATGAAGGATCTCACCTCATCCACATTCCTAGGAGCTGCCCACTCCATGATATCTCTTACCTTTTCTGAGTCCATTGCTATGCCTTCCTTGGAAACCACATGTCCCAAGTAATGTACCTCTGTCTGAAAGAAACTACACTTGCTAAGCTTAGCATACAACTGATGCTCTCTCAACAATCTCAATATTGCTGCTAAATGTTCAACATGCTCTTCTTCATTTTTAGAATATACCAATATATCATCAATGAACACAATAACAAACCTGTCCAAATAAGGATGCAACACACTATTCATCAAGCACATAAAAGTAGCTGGAACATTAGTCAAACCAAATGGAACTACAACAAACTCATGATGTATGTACCTAGTTTGGAAAGTTTTCTTGTGAATGTCATCTTCTTTAATGCATACCTGATGATATCCAGATCTCAGACCAATCTTTGAGAACATTGTTGCTCCCTTCAACTGATCGACAAGTTATCAATCCTCGGCAACGTATACATGTTCTTAATGGTCACATTGTTCAGTTGTTGTTAATCAATGCACACCTTGAGAATACCATCCATCTTCTTCAAAATCAATACCGGTGCGCCCCATGGTGATACACTTGGCCTAATTTATCTCTTGTCCAACATTTCCTTCAACTGCAACTTCAACTCTACTAACTCTGGAGTGCTCATCCTGTAAGGTGCCTTAGATGTTGTTGTTGTCTGTGGTAGTAACTCAATAGAAAATTCTACTTCCCTCTAGGGTGGAAACTATGAAATCTTTGCGGGAAATACATCCTAAAATTGTTGTAGAACTAGGTACTTAATCAAAACATCTACATCCTCAACTTCCTTACCTTTGTGATCCAGTATTTTTTTGCTTCTAGATGCATTAGAATTACATGAAACAGAGCACTTAAAAACCATGGAACATAAGCATATAAAATGAAGATAAAAGAGACATAATCACACATGATATCAAGACACAGAGATTTGATTACGGAGTTCATCCAACTTGGACTACATCTCTAGGCCCTGCTCAATAGTGGGGAGGCCTTCATTCATTAAATGGCATGGAAAGAGAGAAGTACAAGCAGATTTTTACATAAACATCCTTATACCTCCAATCTGGAAGATAGTTGGCAAATGGAGAGCCCAACTCTAGAAACAGACAGCACCACTAACTTCCTGGCGAAAAATCATGCAAAAACGCCTATCCAAACACCCAATTTGGATAATCGACCCTTCTGCACCTTCTCGGAACCCCCTGATTGCTGAGGAACGGTTTCGGCCACTTGCCAAGAGCAGGTGCCACTGCTTTGCTCTGCAAATCTACGCTACTCTCTGCTCTCCCCCCTCTCGCTGTGCAAATAGCCCAATTTATATACTGGTGTGGCAGGATCCTTCATAAATCTGGGCATTTTAAACAAAATGACAAGTTTAGGAGGTGGTTTCAACAACTGAGATTCTCCACAAATAGTGTGCGATGTTTTGCATTCTTAACATGGAAAATCCATCGGAAAAAGTTCCTACAGACTTAACCTCACATTAATCCTTTGACCCAGTGGTTTGTTTTAACACAGAGAATTGACGTATTTCTAATAGAATTTCTCGAGCCTGAATAAGACACGGCAACAAACCTTATAAACATGGCACGAAACTTCCTTAACTGCATGTTGAACTTGGCGGTTGATACTATCATCATTTCCAATCGGTAGTTAGACCCAAATCCATACATCAAGCAGCCTACGATATAACAAACCGCTGGGGTGATTAAGCATAGTGTATAACATAACGCATCTGGAAGCCCATCTCAAATCTCAATCGGCGGAGCCCATCGGCGTACACCAAACAGGCATTCTCTGATAACATGGACTCACCAAGATTATTAAACATAACCTATAAAATATCAAGTCTAGAGCCCCATCGCTAATCACAATCAGCTGAGCTCGGGGTGGTACTCCATATTACTGCTCCCGCTGCGATTTGCAATTATGATTTGCTCGCATCGGAACCTTGGCTCTGCCAAGGGCCGATTCTTTAACTCTGATCGCCTCTGATCTACGATTGTGACATCACAAATCACAAATCGGAAATGTTGGGGCCAATTATCTTAGCCGTGACCTCTTCTTCTGCGATATGCGATATGTAGGACCAATGGAAGTCTGCTACTTGGCACTTCCCCATTTGCTGAGACTTTTGCCATGTCATCTCCTCCTGCCACCTGGACAAGTCAAACATAAACTTTGACTTGCTCTAACTTCTTCATATGAACTCAGATTTGAGTGTCGTTCGCACTGTTGGAATCAGGATGACGATCACTTCGATATGATGCTAATTTTATCCAAATTCTGCCACTTTGAGTTTTGAGCCTTTTACCATGCCACTGGTACTTTTTGAAGATCCACTTGGATCAATCCTCCTAGATCAATCCTCCCCACTAAGAGAAGCTTTTGGTCCTCCAAAAGCATTAAATAATCTGCAACTGCTCTGCACTTTGTCTGCACTGTAAGTATCCTAATAGGTCATCCTTCCTTCTCCTTCACCTTTGTCCTTCGGAGCCATAAGCGATGAGCCGACACTTGCATCCCCTGCAAACTTGTAGTACAATATCTTGCAAATTACATGTTTAGCTATATGACCAAAAAAATGAGCCAAGCATCCCATACTTTCCATGAGTTTATAACACATAATCTGTGGTCAAGTTTACATAAAAATGGAAACAATACTCCAGCTATCAATACAAGGCCAAACATCATTGTTTCTTCAACAATTGATGGAAAACACATCATCACTGCAACACATAATTTACAAAAATAAGGCCACGACACTATGGTTTCTTCAACAAGTGATGGAAACACATCATCACTTTCACAGTTTAAAATGCAACACAAAATAAGGCCAAACATCATTGTTGCTGCAATAAGTGATGAAAACACATCATCACTTTTGCAGTTTAAAATGCAACACATGATTTGAAAAAATAAGGTCACAACATTCTACCACACCTAGAAGAACCATCTTATTAGAAAATTATATATTACAGAGCAATGGAACACATAAAATATTGCAGAAATATAAACACAGAAAACGCATAAAACAAGAGAGACACAGATATACGTGGTTCACCTAGTTTGGGCTACGTCCACGGAGAAACAACCAGTCCTTTCTTTTATATTATCTAGCAAACTGAAGAGATACAACCTACAACAGATCCGCTGTAATTCCCTCTTCGCTCTCAATCTCCTCTCTCTTCCTTACTCATAATACAAATGTACATAGACGCAATAAAATTCCCTCATATATAGCGAGGGGTTGCCTTCTAGGGCAAGAAACCCTAAATAAAACATAACTTCTATCGTCATATCTCCACCTAATGACCTCTAGACTTGATATTTTATAGGTTATGTTTAATAATCCCGGCGGGTCCGTGTTATCACAGAACACATATTTGGTGTACGCCGATGGGCTTTGCCGATTATGATTTGCGATGGGCTTCCAGATGCGATATGTTATACACTATGCTTAATAACCCTGACGGGTCCACTGTATCACAGGTCACTTGATGTATGGCTTTGGGTCTAACCATATTGGAAACTCCGATGGGGGACCACCGATAGTATCAGCCACTGAGTTCAACGCGCAGTTAAAGAAGTTTCGTGCCATGTTTGTAAGGTTTGTTTCCGTGTCTTATTCAGGCCCGAGAACCTCTATTGGAAATACGCTGATTCTCTATGTTAAAACAAACCACCGGGTCAAAGGATTAATGCACGGTTAAGTTTATAAGAGATGTTTTCCGATGGATTTTCCATGTTAAGAATGCAAAACACCGCGCGCTATTTGTGGAAAATCTTAGTTGTTGAAACCACCTCCTAAACTTGTTATTTTGTTTAAACTGCACAAATTTATGAAGGATCCTGCCACACCAACATATAAATTGGGCTATCTGCACACACAGAGGGGGGAGAGTAGAGAGTAGCGTAGATTTACAGAGCAGAGCAGTGGCACCTGCTCCTGGTAGGTGGCCAGAACCATTCCTTGACAATCAGGAGGTTCCGAGAAGGTGCATAAACCACCTCCTAAACTTGTCATTTTGTTTAAACTCCACAGATTTATGAAGGATCTTGCCACACCAACATATAAATTGGGCTATCTACACACAGAGAGGGAGGAGAGAAGAGAGTAGTGTAGATTTGCAGAGCAAAGCAGTGGCACTTGCTCCTAGCAGGTGGTCGGAACCGTTCCTTGTAGCGAATAGGTCCAATATGGTGATACCTTTGAATACAGAAGATAATCAGGCTCCACACCCAACACATCTCTCACTTATCAAAGTGAATGGGTCGCCTCCTTGTGGCACATTCATTGATCGAACAACTGTTTCACCTGGTTCATGCATGGATGCTTTGTCCTTGCAACGCGCTCTGGATGGAGCCTCCAACATGTGGCTCTTTGATGACCACCTCTGTCACAATGACTATAATAAGCCTTCTTCCTCCAGATCTGCTTTACCTTATCCTTCGCCTGTTGTTGAGAGGGTCTTTCACGCCTCACCTTTTTCCATGCTGCTTTTCTTTTCCAGCACTCAGCAAACATATGGTTATGCAATCCACAAAAACTATAAGTTCTTTTATGCCATGATTTTCATTCATTATTAACAATACGGTTGTAATCAAAATGAACATTACAATACCGAGACTGGTTATACCTTTCTTGTTGGTCTCTGGTATGATCATGGGAACAAGAGCTTGCCTCAGCTCTTTCTCCACAATGCATACTACCATAGGTTGATGGTGATGTGTTCCCATCATCCTCTTTCCTCGATGATTTAAACAATGTCATGGAAGCTTTTGAAATCTTTGAGCATTGTCCTTCAATGCACCCCAACCTTGCGAATTGAGGTATTTGCTCAACCTCCAATGGTTGAGTTATGCCTTGGCTTTTAACACCAAGTCCTTCTTCCTTGTACCTCATCTTGGTAAGGAGTCTCATGTTTGTCCCCGTAATTGGTATCTCCACATTTCCAACAGAAATTATACTATGTGAAGATGAAACTGAAGGGAAATCAACATCTTTTACCTCCACTATCAATTTGGAAAGAACTAATGAGGGATTCTCATCATTTGTCGTTGGTGGTTCATTGGCTGTTTTGGTGCATTCCTCAACTTCCATCCTAACATACCCAAGTCCTACCTAGCGTGGTAATTCATCTACTTTGATTGGGTTTATGATACCTTAGCCATTAATGTCGAGGCTCTTCCTCTCATACCCCATTCTCCTTAACAGTTTGGAGCTGGTTCCTATGGTATGATTTTCAAAAATGGGGAAATCATCATCAGTAAACATACATTAAGTCGAAGAATTACTTTTTACCTCACATGGGTCACGTTGCAGCTTTTCCAAGGCCTCGTTCTTAGCTTGCAGCTGGCGTAGTATCCTCTATTTCTCCTCTTCCTCTTCCTGTAGAAGCCTCCTTAATCCAGAAAATTCTACTTGAAGACTCTGGTCTCTGCACTTCAACTCTTCCAAGGCCTCATCTGTGGTTCACAACTGAAGTTGCAATCACTGCCTCTCCTCTTTCTCTTCTCGCAATAGCCTTCTTCATTTAGTGTTCTCTTCTTGAAGCCTCTGGTTAATCTCCTCATTCGAGGAAGGCAAGGAATAAAATGCATAAGCACCAGAAGATGTGGATGATGCATCGCTCTCTGATCTCTTTGTCTCCTCCTCTCTTCGCTTCTCATATGCTTCATACATGATGTCCACCATTTTGGACATTCGCAGGAAGGTCTCATGCATTTCTTTATCATTCTCCATGGCTACACACTCAGTCATTCACGCTTGCAATTCTTAACAGCCACAAGACCGCTTCTCTTCCCAACGAGCTTCAACATCCGCCATGTCTTCTCTTCGTGATGCACGTCCTTTGAGGTTGATATCTGGTTAGCGTACTCATGTAATTCACATCAACTAAGCCCTGCTCTGATACCACTTGATCCAGAATTTTTTTGCTTATAGATGCATCAGAATTACATGAAACAGAGCACTTAAAGACCATGGAGCATAAACATATAAAATGAAGATAAAAGAGACATAATCATGAATGAGATCAAGACATAGAGGTTTGATTACAGAGTTCATCCAACTTGGACTACATCTTCGGGCCCTGCTCAATAGTGGGGAGGCCTTCATTCATTAAATGACATGGAAAGAGAGAAGTGCAAGATTTTTTTTACATAAACATCCTTATACCTCCAATATGGAAGATAGTTGGCACATGGAGAGCTCATCTCTAGAAATAGACAACACCACTGACTTCCTGGCAAAAAATCATGCAAAAATGCCTATCCAAACACCCATTTTGGATAATCGGGCCTTCTGCACCTTCTTGAAACTTCCTGATTGCTGAGGAACGATTCTGACCACCTGCCAGGAGCAGGTGCCACTGCTCTGCTCTGCAAATCTACGCTACTCTCTTCTCTCCCCCCTCTCTCTGTGTAGATAGCCCAATTTATATGTTGGTGTGGTAGGATCCTTCATAAATCCGTGCAGTTTAAACAAAATGACAAGTTTAGGAGGTGGTTTATGCACCTTCTCAGAACCTCCTGATTGCTGAGGAACGGTTCCGGCCACCTTCCAGCAGCAGGTGCCACTGCTCTGCTCTGTAAATCTATGCTACTCTCTACTCTCTGCCCTCTCTTTGTGCAGATAGCCCAATTTGAATGTTGGTGTGGCAAGATCCTTCATAAATCCGTGCAGTTTAAACAAAATAACAAGTTTAGGAGGTGGTTTCAACAACTGAGATTCTCCACAAACAACACGCGTTGTTTTGCATTCTTAACATGGAAAATCTATCGAAAAACATCTCTTACAGACTTAACCGCACATTAATCCTTTGACCCAGTGGTTTGTTTTAACATAGAGAATTAGTGTATTTCCAATAGAGGTTCTCGGGCCTGAATAAGACACGGAAACAAACCTTACAAACATGGCACGAAACTTCCTTAATTGCGCGTTGAACTCAGTGGCTGATACTATTGGTGGTCCCCCATCGGCGTTTCCAATATGGTTAGACCCAAAGCCATACATCAAGTGACCTATGATACAGTGGATCCGTCAGGGTTATTAAGCAGAGTGTATAACATATCGCATCTGGAAGCCCATCGCAAATCATAATCGGCAAAGCCCATCGACGTACACCAAATAGGTGTTCTGTGATAACACAGACCCGCCAGGATTATTAAACATAACCTATAAAATATCAGATCTAGAGCCCCATCGCAAATCGCAATCGGCAGACCCCGGGGTGGTACTCCATATGACTTCTCCTGCTACGATTTTCGATTGTGATTTGATCACATCGCAACCTTGGCTTTGTCAGGGGCTGATCCTTTAACTCTGACCACCTCCTATTTGCGATTGCGATATCGTAAATCGCAAAGTGTAAATGTTGGGGCTGATTCTCTTAGTTGCGACCTCTTCTTCTGCGATATGTGATATGTGGGACTAATGGAAGTCTGCCACTTGGCGCTTCCCCATTCACTAAGACTTTTGCCACATCATCTCCTCCTATCACATGGACAAGTCAAACATAAACTTTGACTTGCTCTAACTTATTCATATGAACTCGGATTTGAGTGTCGTTTGCACCATTGGAATCAGGATGACGAGCACTTCTATCCAATGCTAAGTTTATCCATATTCTGCCACTTTGAGTTTTGAGCCTTTTACCATGCCACTGGTACTTTTTGAAGATCAACCTGGATCAATCCTCCAAGATCCTCCTGGATCACTTTGTCAATAGAAATATGCATTGTGAACAATACAAACCCTTCCCTGTGACTACGCTTGGCCTGCATAGCTTTCACGATTCTCATTGATGCTGCTTTCTTCTTACCTTGCAAGAATCTTTGTTCCCCATTGTCATCCAGGCACTCAATAGCCTTGTCATATAAATCCACCTTGGTCCTATGAAGATACAACCATTCCCTACTGAAAAATATTTTGTATGATCCCAACGGTAATACATTCAACTATGTTGAGGTAGGCATACCATTCAAATCAAATGCACAAGCTCTTACTCAATGATGAACTCACTTCTTTGTACCTGTAGCCAACTGCACTAACCAAGACTCTGGATGTAATTCTTTATTCAAACCAAACTTATCCACCAAGTCAGGATTAACATAACTATAATTAGATCCATGGTCAATCAAAATAGAAACAACTTGATCACAAAGCTTACCGTCCATCTCTATAATAGACAATTGGTGATCTGCCTGCCTATTATCCAGTGCTGCATAGATCCTAGGAATGCTTTGTCCAACATCCCCCATTATTTGTGCCTCTTGGTCACTGTAGATCTATGACCTACCACCCTGATGTTGTGGACAATCTCTCCTGCGATGCTCTCCTCCACAAATCCAACATTGCAAAGGATTCAAACCTTCACCCTTATTCTGCTTCTCATATCGAAGTCGTTGTCCTCTATTAGATGCATTGAAATTCTTAGATGGAGATGCATTCTCTTTATTACATGTACCCTGAGGTCTTGCTCGCTTCTTGTCCCATTTTCCTTTGTTATTTGCATTACCTTTCCAGTCTGGCTTAGTCTCATATCTGCGCTTTGATTACTTGTCATAATACTTTAGCTTTCGGATGGCCTCCTCCAATGATCTAGGCTCATCAAACTCAATCCTGTCTTTGAATGTTATCGACAACCCACTAATGAATCTATGAATATTGGCCTTCTCCTCCTTGAGGTAAGGCACATACCTCAACAACTCCAAAAATATGCTAGTGTACTCCTCATCTGTCATAGATCCCATCTTCAGCTCATAAAAATCCTTTTCCCTTTCATCATAGTATCTCTCTGATAAATACTTCTTCCAGAATAACCTCTCAAACTCACTCTAAGTCAACTCCTCCTCATAAAATATACATGACGTTCTTTACATCTTCCCACCAGATATCTGCTTTACCTTTAAGACTGAATGTAGTTATTTGGGCCTTCATGTTCTTTGAGTAATCGTGCAATCTAAAGAAATTATTCATTCCAAGCAACCATGCTCTTGAATCTTGTGACTTGTTCATCTCTCTATCAAATGTAGGTGGCTTTTCTTTCTTAAACTCATCCAGAAAATATCCCTTTTCATTCCTCCTGTAAGGATGATAACGATGACGATCATAGTGCCTATCAGAACCAGAACTAGAATTGTACCTATGTCTATCACCTCTCCTATCTGGAGCGTCCAAGAACCTGCCATCTCTGATCATGTCATCTCTATCCTACCTATACCCACCAAGAGACGTATTGCCATATTCCCCATTAGTTCTGTCTTCATGCCCATGGCTGATCCGAAGTGGTCCCTATCTCTACAATTCTGACAAACTCTGAAGGATCACTACAATAACCTCTGCTTGTTTCTCCCATGTCTGTATGATTATATCATTATCTGCTTTGTAACTCCTTATTTCTACCTTCAAGCTTCTCAATGTGTCTGCTAAGTTAGAAGAATTCCCAACACCACGTTGCTCATCTGATCCATAAGGAGAATCTCGTGAACTGTAGTCTACCATCTTGCTAGTCATCTTGATCTCTTTCCTACCTACAAGGCATCTTGTGTCAACTAAACCAAATCATAAACAAACCAATGTACCTTAACATCATTCGCAGAGGATATCTCTTGCAAGATCAACCAATTAGCATAATACATGTACAAACATAATCATAACAACATGTAAATATGTAGCATATAGATAAAACAACATATAAACATCATTCCAACCATAGTCGAGTCATCGATGCACAACCATATAAATCACATACCATGACCTCATGCATGACAACAATAGCCATACCAATGTACACTTGAGAGCATGTAAGTATTTGAAATGCATAAACAACACATAACCAATCTTACACTCATGATGACACAACCCACAACAACACCATCAACCTTCTCATGTCGACATCACTGCAACCATGACCAACACCATGCATATGTAACAAGCACATAGACCACATGCATAAGGAACACATATGCAACTGACATGAATGCATGACCAACACACCGCCCATCCAGTCTGAGGGGTGAACCATGCTCTGATACCACTTTGTAACACCCTCCTCCCACATCTACCCAAGTAACCAGCCAACCGGGGTAAACATGTGACGAAGAGTTACTATGATATGATTCCACTCCCCATGTGTCAGTTAAGGAAGTGGAACCTATGGAACGCACTACACAAACCTTCCATAAATACTGCAAAAACCCCCAGGAGCCATCCAAACTTTCCAGGTGACTAGCTCCTGAGACAAACTAACTTTTTACTGCATTAATCCCCCCGTCGCTCCCATGACATTGACATGAGTGCAACTGGGACCCTCCAATCGCTCCCATAGCATGGGTATGCCTGCGACTGGGGACTTTCCCAAGCAATTTTGTGCCTACGACTCTTAATTTTGTGTCGCTTTTTCAGGCCCAGGGCTCAGTTCACTACCCAAAAATTCATGACACTTCAAGAAATGAAAGATAACAATGGAATAATGATACAAATTTAATTACTTGAACAAGGACTTGACTGGACTCCTACTAGCCATGACAGGCATTTCGTCAAACATGTCACAAATATGCATTCTATAAGTTTAAACAACAAATCTAAGCATATGGGTCTCATACTTATCTGAGAATCATTAAGAAGCATTGATGCCTCATCACAATAACTGCATTACATCTATTAACCCATTTAATCATTGTAAATACAGTGATTAACAGAAACATGATGAGAGCCATACATTTTCACTGTCATAAAACTCATTCATAACCAGCATATAACCAACAGAAATATCAGGGATATAACAACCATATAAGCCACATATAAACAAGTATATTTACCCATAAAATACCAAGGATAAAGAGATATCTTATTGATGATTGCATAGGTTGACGTACGGGGCTTCCACGAACCACCTGACTGTAGACTAGGCTGAACCAAATCTTTCTTTCATCTAGTCACCCCTGTGCCATATTCCAAGCATGAATGTGGGATCTCATAAAACAAATCAATCAAAATCATCTAAGGTTTCCATAGGCCAAACCACCTTAAACCTCAACCAATGATTCCACCTCACGATCGAACATCACTAACCATCACCATATTAGTCTCTACTCAAGTTGTCCAGGGTTTCAGAGCGTTTGTTTGAGCTAGGCCTTCCAAGACTAGTAACTCAACCCATACCTATTGTCGGGCTTCCAGAGCGATTTTCCAGCCAGGGCTTCCAGGACTAGTAACTTAACCCACTAAGGGATTCTAGAGCATTTGTCCAACCAAGTCTTCCAGGACTAGTAACTCAACCCAAGCTGTTACAGGGCTTCCAGAGCGTTTGTCCAACCAAGGCTTCCAAAAACTAGTAACTCAACCCACAGACAAAGGCACAAGAAAACCAACCAGAAAACAAAAGTAAAACCCACAACACCATGGCTATCCAGGAAATGGAAAGGTTAGGCAAATCCACTATCAATATAATCAATCCTCCATGCTAATGACAGATCATAACCAAGAAACTGCATGCATATGCCTTGCATGCCACAACTAGTGACAAAACATACATGCAACTCGGTAGCTGCAAGCAAAACTCGTTGTAGTTTCTGATCCTGATGTCCTCTTGCGCTTTCCTGCTTTTCCTTTGCCTTCTTCCTCCAAAACTTCAAGTACAAAACACTCCTCCAAGAGTGCTCCAAAAAAACTCTAAGTGCCCAAGAGTATGAGAGAGAGAGAGAATAGAGAAAGAGCTCCAAAACTGAACTGAGAAAAAAAAAAAAAAAGGTCTGTGAACTGATCCTTGGAAGAATTTTTATTAATGAGGCCTCTATTTTCCTCATTTTCCATTATTTTCCTTCATACACACTCCTCCAAGAGTGCTCCACGAAAACTCTAAGTGCCCAAGAGTATGAGAGAGAGAGGGAATAGAGAAAGAGCTCCAAAACTGAACTGCAAAAACAAAAAAAAAAGGTTTGTGAACTGATCCTCAGAGGAATTTTTATTAATGAGGCCTCTATTTTCCTCATTTTCCATTATTTTCCTTCATTTTACTCCTCACATGCAACCTGTGACCTTTCACCTCCCTTTTTATCCTAATTTCTATTATTTACATAAATAAAATGCCAATAAATACCACTTTGCCTTTCCAAAGCCTTTGTCACTGCCTTTGCCAATTTCCTTAGCCATTAATTAATCACAAGTGATCCCCATCACTATGTTTTTTTCCCAACATTTAGCTTGGAATATGTGTCCCATGACCAAGGTTGTTACAAGTTTGATGAGCTTAGATTGCTGGAGGAAGCCATCAAAAAGTTGAAGCATTGTTATGAGCAATCGAAGCACAAGACTGAGTCTAAGTAGGATTGGAAAGGTAATAAGAAGAATAAAGGAAAGTGGGCTAAGAAGAGAGGAAAACCTCAAGATATAGTTGATGAGGATAATGTAGTGTCGCACAATAAGTTCAATGCGGCTAATAAAGGAAAAAGATTTCAGTCTTAGGAACAAAATAAGGGTGATGGCAGGAAGCCTTTGCAGTGTTGGACTTGTAGCAAGGATCATCATAGGAGAGATTGTCCACAGCATCATGGTAGCATACCACAAATTTATAGTGCTTAGGATGCATAAATGGTTGGGGATGTTGGACAGAGCATTCCTTGGATTTATGCAGCATTGGATAATAGGCAGGTTGATCATCAGACATCTATTATCGAGATGGAAGGTGTCACGCAGAAAGAGTCGTTAGTGCGGACACAACCGACCTTCCTAGAAGCCTAAGACTTTCTAATGACAAACAAGACAAATAAGAGCAATCCTTTCCTAAATATGCTTTTACAATATGAGAAATCAAGTGTTTAGATCCTACCTGTAATCCAACGCTGTTGTAGTAGTCCAGCTTCGTTGATCCGGATGAGCTCCTCCTTCCCTTCGAAACCTGCATTCACTAACAATCAAACGATTAAATAGCACCTGAATATCACATAAAATAAAACATATTTAACATATAGACCAAGGAGTATATGAAACAACTCATAAATAACAAATTGTTGAGAAGAATGGACTAATTTGTATTAAAAGGTAACAAAAGGAACCATTACAACCTGAGCCTTGGTGTTGTGCAAGCTCCTCCCAGGGTCCACAAGAGTTCTCCCTTACTCTGATCAGCTCACCCACCTCCCAATGGAAACAAGTAAAGATGGTAATCTCTCCTCACAAGCTTCTACAAGGAATTCCTAATTCCAGCAGCATCTACCTTTAGGAATGTTCAGCTTTCAACCTCCCCTCCCTTTGGCCCAATGCCTGTATTTATAGTGCTCTAGAGGAAGTTATTCAGGTCCACCATCAGTGGGATAAGCCCCTCTTTGGATGGGATAGCTCCCCTATTGATGGGATAAGTTCCTCTTTGGTAGGGATACATGAACCATCTGGAGGCGCTTCATACACGTCAAACAAGCTTCTAGAAGACTCTAGAAATGACCACAAGTAACTTTTTTGGAGTGAAACTTGCGCCTTTTGACCTTTACAGGAGTACGCACCCACCCCTTTACATACAGAGCGTACAAGTACGCAGGTATTGTGAACTTGGGTTGCGTACACACAGGTAAGGCTAAGAGAAACTGCGTACCAGAGATAATTGACTTTAAATGACTTTTCTCTCTTTCTTGAAGTTTGACATGGAGAGCAGAGGCATGAGACTTGCCAAGGAGGATAGTATGACAGTGGATGGAGCCATACTAACTGTAAATAGTCATGGTGACATTTTTTAGTGTAACAGATTGCCCCCTAAAGTGCGAAGCCTGTAGTAGATTAGGGTTTTTATGATCTAGGAAGGGTGAAGTACTTTATCATTTCAAAGAGTATCTTGTGGAGGATCCGGTCAGAACCTGCAAATATTCAACACAAAATACATATATAAGATGATATCATCGCTGAGGTAGGCATTCCCATACTCAGATTGAAAACTTTAACTAACAATCTAACTACTGCTCTGATACAAGAATGATTTTGCAGTACATCACAATCATAGACTTTTGTAGACACAGTATGGACGCAGCCATCTGTTTATGATTAGTCTACTATATAATGAATACAAAACTCCTCGCAGCCTGGATGGTGGAAACTAGATCCAGGGTCTTCATTTCTACTTCCCGAATTGGTACGATTCTATCCATGCGAATAAATGAGTTGATGTCGAGCATGGTAGAAACCACTTGATTACCAGTCAATGATGTAAACCATTAACAAGTGTGAGAGAGACCACCAGTGATGTCAATGGTTCTCAAAGTACCTAGTACAATCCATGAAATGTGAATGAATGGGTTGATGTCGAACACGTCACGGAATCCTTCGATCGAAAGTCAATGATGTAAACTGTCGTCAAAGGCGAGAAACCTGCCATTGATGCATGCAGACTTCAAGGTACTGACGATTTCTAAGTCATCTTTCTAGATAATGTGTTGATGTCGATAGAAAGCGACCCGTTGCAGGTAAGCCCACAACACGAAATCATTGTTCAAGTTGAAGAAATGTTGCTGTAAGGACTGACTCAGGGATGGTCAAATGGATGACAAGTATTTTGCATATGAATGGTTTATTTGCAGAGACCTCTTGAACACACAACGACAAGACAAATGGCTTGGTGACGATTGACCCAAAGTTAATACCCGGAAACGGTTGAAGACTTTCAAAGTGGTTTGATCAACTTTAAGGCAAAGGATTTCCCAACCCAGGTGAATGAAAAGTGTCGTGTTCAAGAGCGGTGATAAGGTTCTTTTGTAACAAAGGATAACAAATCGGTTGATTCTTCTCTCTTTTCCCCCACCATTTCTGGCAAGTACCTCTTTATTTTTTACAAGCTTGAGGAGGATAACATATGCTTGATTATAAGCTCATCCTTCGGATGAGTCCAACTTAGTTTAAATTCGGACCCTAAGAAGGAGTGGTCCGTTCCTGTTTGTAATTGAATAGGTCCTCTACTGTGAAATTTTAACGAGTCCAGTATCGGAGAAACTCGACGTTTTTCATTTTTAGAGAGTCTGAAAAAACTAAAGAAGACTCCAAGGTGAACTTTTTCGTAAATTTGTGTCTCCCAAGCCCGAAAAAGTATAAAATAATACCTGAGAGAACCGCTTGATCTTGCGACCAAGGAGTACTTTCATGATTAGTGTCTCTGACCTGAAAAGTAAAAAGCGATCAAGGACACGTCGTTTTATTTCCGTATCGAGTTTGAAACGACAAAAACCCGGCAATCTTTTCCTGTTTTTACGGTCAGAAAAGAGCTATAAGGGGACCGTCTTTTAATTCCGTTTTAACGAGTGTAAAAGAAACGCTCGGCAATCTTTTCATTTTTTAGGAGTCAGAAAAGGGCTTAAAAGATGACTCTGATGTCTTGGTTTGTGAAAAATGATGATTTTACCCTAAAGTCCTTTTGTCCTGCACAAAAACGACACATTACTCATACCTGTTTAAGATTGGCAAAAATACATTGAAAAATATCTTCTCATGGTGAAAAATAAACAAACTTAGCATTCATTCATCCAAAAAACCTATAAAAAGACTTTTTACCATGTCATTTTTACCATTTTACCGTTGAGGTTGAGAAAAGGGCTTTTGACAAGAAACTTCCTGTGGACTTTGCGGAGAATCTGACTGTCAGAATCGAGCGCCATCTCTTTCAGGTACTTCACAACATCCTCCTCTTCAATTTCATCCGTTTAGAATTTCATTTCAAGTTTTAGTTTGATTTTTTGGAGGGTTTAGGGTTTTAGAGTCCGTTTCTCGGGGGATGCAGGTGCCCCATGGGCGACCTGTGTACCCCGACTTTTTCGTATATGGGAAAAAGGTCGGGGTACGCAGCCCACCTTCAGAACAGCTGCGTACTGCCGCTCTGTTTTCTGAACGCGGGGTGCGTACCCCGTGAAACGCGAATTTTCAAACCCCAAACCCCAAATTTTGTTTAATGAATTCTAATCATTGTTTTTTGGTGTGTAGGTCACTCACCATGCTAGATTGGCGTGAAAGAGAACATGAAGACGTTGATTTGGCCGCAATAGGTCATCAACCTTCCATTGATGCTTTAAAGGCATGCGGTCTCTACAAGTACTGGGCCATACCTGGCATGAGGGCCCAGGTGCCATTCTTAGAGTGGCTGGTTGAAAGGTGGAACATTCAGGATCAATGTTTTTACATCGGAGAACACCAGCTCGAGATAGAGTCCTCCGACATATACTTTCTCACTGGCTTGCCTAACAGGGGCGAGCAACTCTCTCTATTCGGGACTAGGCCGGGTGGCCAATCCCTTGCTAGTCTCCGGCTAGAGTGGTGCAACAATCAAAACCAGGATAAGGGGATAGAAATCAAATACATATCCCGACCTGAACTTATGGTAATTGCCTTTACAATTACCAGACTTTGCGGCGCTGCCGCTTTGCACATAGCCACTGGTTCCCAAATGCGGATGGCTATAGATTGCTTCCAAGGCACCATTTTCAACTGGTGCGATGCTGTGTTGGCCAATATGAAGGGCCAACTAACCAGGGCAAAGAACGGACAACTGAAGACTTTTGGATATGGGCCTTTAGTTGTGAGCTTTGCCCTAGAGAGAGTTCCAATGCTGATCCCCCAACATCTTACAGTTCGAGTTGGGGCTCCTCGGGAGCCTAAGTTGATGAGATGGGTTGCGGTAATGGCCCGGCATCCTGATGAGGGAGCAGCAGTTGTTCGATTTCCTGATGGTTACTTTCACTGGCTGGAGGGCCAGGTCTTTGCGATTCAGGATTTCCCTTATGCCGGAATGGATTTTCGCAATGATCCAGACATGGTTCTTCCACAGGGAGAACAATGGGACGACAGAGGTACTTCATTTTTCACAAGTTTTTAAATTATCTATTTTTTTTTTTTGTTTTTTATATATCGTCTCAAAACTGACAGCACAAATTTTCAAAATGCAGATGTAGGCCCACGGCGTCCGGCCAATCTCCGGGCTTTTGAGAGAAGAGTACCAGCTGTACCAGCACCGGCCCCACAGGATGCGGCCGCAGAGACCTTAGTCGAGTTGGAACAGGATCTAGAGCATCTGACGGTGGGTATACCAGAGACCACTATAGATGACATTCCTATCCGACTTCAGCGCTACGTGGTCGCAGTCCCAGGACCTTTCAGGAGGTTCCTGTGTAGGGTAGCGCGCGCAGTGGTCTCGTATAGAGAGCACCACCAGTGATTGGCTAGTCACTTTTGTAGACACATATGACATTTTTGGTTTTTTGTACTTATCATTTTTGCCGATCATAAGGTGTTTTTCAACCTATGATCGAAGACGATGTATATTTTTGACACGCTCCTATCTATATATATCATTATTACCGGCTTATTTTGTTAAACATGTGTGATGTAATGTTTATAAATTTATATTTATGATTGTTACAAATGTCTATTTAACATTCGAGACGCCATTGCATCTGCTAATGTATTTAAAGACCTTGGAATATGCTGATATTCAATGTAATCAAATTCACGTTCCAAGAGACGCACCCTCAAAAACAATCTTAATAACACTGGATTTCTAATGGCATAAACTCTATTAAGCTGTAATACAACGAGTTCAGAATCTAACCTCACTATCAAACTCTGAATCCCAAATGAAATAGATTCAGATAATAATTCAATCACTGCACTGTATTCTGCAATGTTGTTTGTTGTTTGACCGAGGCTCACCCCATGCATAGAAACTAACTCGTCAGAGGGCGAATAGATAACCCAAGCTGCGCAAGATATATTCCGTGTACTACGACAAGCACCATCAGCAAATCCAATGTACGTTTGGAGAGGCGTCGACATCTGCAATATCAAGAGTAAAACCAAGATAAGCCAGAATAACGACAAAAACACACTCTCTAAACTAAGCACACAGTCTAAACTAAGCAAACATACCAGCTAGAAAGAAAAATTAACCTAACTAGAACTAACTAAATCTCCATACCCACCATTTAAGCATAATACCTCTTTAGGTAAAGTCCATTTCTGGGCTTACCCAAAGAGTCCCCATCAAAATCTACCAGCTCATAGGCCCCTTTTGCTAGCTTTCGCTTGACAATGTAGGGCCCATGCCACATGGGAACGAATTTTCCAGCACCTAATTTATCGTTAGCTTGATCATATAATAGCACTAGGTCTCCTTCCGAAAAATTACGAGGGATCACGTTACGATCATACTGAGCTTTCATCCTTTTTGCGTGAGTCTCGATTGCCAAAGCAGCATCACGTCGAGTCTCATCTAATTTAGCTAAGTATAACAGACGCTTCTCCTCTTCGGAAGTAGCTGGGAGTAATTCGATAGCCATTTGAAGTGATGGGATTTCGCATTCAATGGGCAACACTGCTTCTAAACCATAAACTATCTGGAAAGGAGTGAACCCTGTTAATGTTTTTACTGAGGTTCGGTACGCCCAAAGCGCTGAAAATAACATGTTATGCCAATTCGACCGATGAATACCAATGATTCGTCGGATCATGATAACTAGAACTTTGTTGATGGATTCAACCAAACCGATTGCTTGAGGATAATAAGGAGTAGAACTATCATGGCGTAAACCAAGCTGGCTTGTAAGTTCTGTCATCATAATGTTTCAACAATGGCGCCCATGGTCAGTGATTATCGCTTGTGGGACACCAAACCTAGTAATAATATGATTGAATACGAAAATCGCTGCTGTTTTGTCGCTTGCCTCGAATGTAGGCATCGCCTCGGCCCACTTAGTAAAATAATCAACCGCAAGGATGATATACGCATGCCCCCCGGCCGAGTGAGGGTTACAAGTAATAAAATCGATACCCCATTTAGCAAAAGGACCAACGGCAATTATAGGGTGGAGAGGAGCAGGTGGTGCGCGCATCTTGCGATCAAACACTTGACAGTTGTGGCATTTTCGGACCGCAATGATACAATCTTTAAACATGGACGACCAGAAATAGCCAGCACGCAACACCTTCTGAGCTGTGGCATACCCAGACATATGACCGCCACATGCTCCAGAATGACAGTCATTCAAAACCCTTTCTGCCTCTTCATGAGTTAAGCAACGACGAAAAACCAAGTCCGCCCCACGACGATAAAGAGTATCTCCAATAATTCTGTATTGTTGGGACTGGAATCGAATTTTCCGGCGTTCTGACTTTGAAGCTTCAGGCCGAAAGGATTGGGTTTGGAGATAGACGATTATATCCCCATACCACGGATCTAAAGTGCTGATAAGAAACAGAGATTCGTCCGCAATGGGTTCCTCTGCCACAGTTTCCGTGTCAGCACGCGGGAAGTCACACATCAATTCCGCAAAAACTAAGGATTTCTTAGACTTGGACTTCTCGAACTCCAAATCGAACTCTTGCAGGATAACAATCCATTTGGAATACTTGCCCCCTAGCAATTGTTTTGTCAAAATATAGATCATAGGGTTGCAATCCGAAATCACTGTAGTTTTACGGAGGAGAATGTAATGACGAAAACGATGGACACCTGAACAGCTGCCAGGGCCAATTTCTCCACATGCGAATATTTTAGCTCAGTGGGATTTAACGTCCTACTAAGATAATATATCACATGTTCCGTTCCGAATTCGTCTTCTTGAACTAAGACCATTCCAATGGTGGAGTGGGAGGCGGCGAGATACAAAAAGTAGTCCTGGTTGTAGTTGGGAGGATGTAGCAACGGTGCATGGGTCAACGCGTGCTTAAGTGCATCAAAAGATTTCTGAGCTATCTCATCCCAAGAAAATTGAGCGTTTTGTTTCAACAATCGGGTGAAACCCTTTGTAACCTCGGCGTAGTTAGGAATGAATCGACGTAAAAAGTTTGCTTTCCCTTGCAAACTTTGGAGTTGGCGCAAACTCGAAGGAGGAGGCAATTTGATGATGGCTTCGACCTTTGAGGGATCGACGCGGATACCGGCTTTTGAAACGACAAATCCTAGCAATCGTCCCACTTCTATGCAGAAGACACATTTGTGTGGGTTCAACTGAATTCGATAATGCCGACACCTCATAAAAATAGCGCGTAAGTGGACAAGGTGATCAGCTCGATGTAAAGAATGAGCAGGCAAATCATCGAGATACGGTTGCACAATGTGCTTGATGTCGTGAAACGCGTAAGACATTGCCCGTTGGAAAGTGGCTCCGGCATTCTTAAGTCCAAAAGGTAATTTGCAGTAAGCAAATGTCCCCCAAGGACAAATGAAAGCCGTTTTTGGTTGATCGGCAGGTAGAATATTGATTTGGTTGTAATCGGAAAAACCGTCCATAAAGGAAAATATTTCACTGCCGGCACAATCATCAATTATTTGATCGATATAGGGCGTAGGATAGTTGTCTTTTGGACAAGCACGATTTATATCCCTATAGTCGATACATATTCTTATTGTTCCTTGTTTCTTGTTAACCACAACAATATTCGATACCCAATCCGTTAACGGGATCGGATAAATGAAACCTGCTTTCAACAGCTTCTCGACTTCTGCTTTAATCGCAGCCGCTTTCCTAGGGTGTATCTGACGCAAGCGTTGCCGAACGGGTTTAGCGTCCGGGTAGGTCTTGATTTCATGAACAACAATGGAGGGATCAATTCCTGGCATTTCCTCATAGGACCAGGCAAACACGTCGCGGAATTCTTGAAATAGGACCTTGTATGTTTGAATTTCGTTATCTGTACATGAGGCACCTATATGAATGTTTTCAATAATTCCGGTTTTGACTGAAATGTCAATGGCAATAGTTTGGGAAATGTTTCCCAAATTCAACTCTGAATCAGGATGTTTCATAGGATTCTGAGCGTCCCTGACATATTCAGCTGTAAAAATTGATGAAAAATCATTTTCAAAGTCATCACCCTCAGGTAAAAACGAAGATCTATGATGAAGATCTTCCCATGGTAGATCGTCTACACTTAGGATTTCGCGAAGTTGTTCGTCAGATGACACGACTTCAGGAAACGTTATCCGTTCTGAGGTTGATGTGAAAAGTGATTCCTCACGGACCACATTCATTTGGTCGAATTGGGTTGAACTGGAGTCAGAAAAAGACTGCACGGCCTCATAAGCAATTTCATATGGACTCAAAGGCATTGCATTACCGAATGAGTCTATCTCAGATTCAGATGGGACAATCCAAGGATCATCGTAAATAATAGTGTCTGAAGTAATCATATGAATGGATGCGAATGAAGGGTCTGCATTGATCGAAGGAAAAGTAAAAGTTCCCAGTAAACCAGAATCTTTAACCAATCCTACACCAACATCCTTGTAAGGGATAGTCGTTTTACCGACATGCTGGATACTCTCTGAAGAGGCTGGGTCGGATGAAAAGTAAGCCAGCTGGTCTGGAAACTTTATAACTCTGAAGACCGATGACACGACCGCTGTCATAGCGTAAGACCAACTGCGACCCAAAAGAAGGTGGGGCATCAACCACCTCCACATCCAGACTAACGGTTTTTCCTTCAACCCCTATAGGCAAATCCTGTAGAATGCCAAACGGATGGAACCCACGGCCATCAAAGGCCTTAAGAATCGTCGGGGATTGGTTCAGTGAAGGAGAACCAAGCGATCTCCAACACTGAATCGACATAATACACGTAGAAGCTCCTTCATCAATTACAGTCCGATGAATAGGCCTGTTTTTTACTATCACTGGAATCTGGAAAGCCATTTGATGAGGGAGACGCGGTGTACTATTTTCTAAATCAAAGATTATCAGGTTCGGGTCCTGAATATCAACAGCTCCTATAGCCGACAAGAGTAATTTTCGTTGTGCTGGGCATGATTGCAGCACTTCCAAAGCCGACATTGCTGAGGGTGAAACAACTAAATCCTCAACAATGTTATAATTCTGAGTTGCTCTCGCATGTGGATTGAAAGCAGACTTTCGAAGTATACCCTTGGCGGGCGGTTTAATTACCAAGTCCGGGTTAGGTTTCTCGATCTGTAGTGGATCGGAACCGGGAGCTGAGGTTGATGGATTAGAATGAGAAGATTCTGCTTCTTTGCCATCAACAGGATTCTTACTACCATAATCTTGCGATCGAGTCGCAATCCGTACATGAGACATCATCAATATGGGTTCTTCACTGGCACTCGAGGAAGAACCTATCATTTTACTCTCCTGCTTTGGAAATGGATCTTTCAAAACAGCAGGAGTTGGGGAACCCTTAACGATTTTCACAACCTCTGCCCGATGAGGGCAATCTCTGGTGAAATGATCTTCTTCACAAATTAAACAAGGATAGCGAGGTTTGCGCTTTTCGTCGTTAGATTCCGACTTCTCTTTTTTCTCCTTTGGAGCCTTGTCTGCTTTATCCTTCTTCTTGCCTTTCTTCTTACCACCGTTTTTTGATTTAGCCGTAGATGACTCTACAGCGTGAATATCGGCAGTAATTTCAGGAGAAGACTCTCCTGTCGGGGAGTCTGGTAAGGTTATTATTGGAGAAGAATTCTTTGAGGATTTCTTCTTACTTTTAGTATTCACCGTACCAATCATGCCATCAGCAGCATGAGACCCCGAAGGAGCAGCAGCGATTTGATTCGACTTAGGAAGATTTGGGATCTTCTCGTGCAACGTACCCGACTGAGTGTAAACTAAGTCAAGGTACTGGGCTTGAGCAATGACTTGCTCCTCAGTAACTACTCCGGCCTTAGCTACATCTTCAGTAATCTTCGGTAATAATGATTTTACAAACCATTCAGCTAAGATTTGGTCCGGGATAAAAACTTTCACTAAACGTCTTCGACGTCTCCATTCATGAATATGATCGGAAATATAGGTGGAGGTCGACTGTTTTAATGAAGTTAATAGCTCCGTGCCGTTATCGTATCTGACCGGCAACTGAAAATGAGTTAGGAACGAGGTAGCTAACTGGCTAAAATTGTAAAAAGAGGCCCGTGGTAACTCAATGTACCACTTGGCCGCGAGACCAATGAGCGTACGCTGGAAAAGACGTAAGCGGATCGAATCATCCGAGATAGAATTTGAAGCACACCAGAGGTGGTAAGTCATCACGTGTTTGGACGGATCCTCTCCAGAATTACCTTCGAACTTGGGTATATCACTGGGCAACTTATTTGGCATTGGCGGCCAGAACGGAAGATATTGAATTGGATCGTTCGTTAGGCGCGTCAAGTCGGGTAAATCCAAAGTTGCGATAAACGGTAATTGCCGGTTAGGATCTCTAAAACTCTGGGTCACAAGACCAGTCCCAGGAGGAGAATATCCAGGATAACTTGGAACAGGAATCACATTCGGGATATTATATCCTCTTGGAAAACCAGGATTAACCGGACCGTACTGGGGTTGTTGGGGTTGTTGATAAGTATACCCAGGATACGGTTGATACTGGTAAACCGGTTGTTGGACAGCAGGACCGAATTGGTACTGTCCCTGGTACTGTTGGTAGGTAAATTGAGGTTGACTTGTTACAACAGTACTTAAACCAGGCTGCCCTACAGGCATCTGGACCGTAGTTTGAATCGTAGATCCGGACAACGGTAAAGATGTCTGAGGAGTGGTTGTAGAGACAGTAGAAACCGGAGCTGTCGATACTCCAGAAGTAAGTGCGGTAGATGTTGCGGTAGTTGCAGCAGTCGTTTGAGATGGAGTACTAGGTGCAATTGGCGGCTGAGTAACTACCGAAGTTACAGAAGTTTGAACATTTGACTGGACAGGTTGTGGTTGCTGGGGTGAACCAGAAACTACAGGTTGTCCAGTTTGAGGTAACAACTGTATACTTGGCTGCAACACCTGTTGACCTTGTGATGGATCCCACACTATCATTCTGGGGTATTGACCCGTAACAGTTTGAGGATACTGAGATCCATAACCGGATTGAGGATAGGATTGATAACTGAAAGGTACAGTTCCCATACTTTGAACATATGACTGACCTTGAGGTGGTTGATAACCTTGACCCGAGTATTGACCTTGAGGTTGATACCCTTGGGGTAAATACTGGTACTGGGGTTGACCTTGACCTTGAGGTTGATACCCTTGAGGTTGATACCCTTGGGGTAAATACCCTTGAGGTAAATATTGATACTGAGGTTGACCCTGGGGTACATATTGAGGCTGGGGTTGACCTTGAGGCATGTATTGTACAATGGGTACATACTGACCTTGAGGCTGCCCCCCAGACACAATTTGTGTACCTTGAGGTTGCCCCCCAGGCGTTAATTGAGGCTGCCCCCCAGGCAATAATTGACCACCTTGAGGTTGAGAAACGGGAACTGAACCTGACATCATGTAAATGTCCCCTACACCCAACGGTTTATTACCATTGTTTCCAGCTAATAACCCATGATCAATGGGTTGAGGAGATGCCCCCGCAAAGGTAACAGAAAGCGACTGATACCCGGTGGGAACAGAGGGACCGCCGTGTAAGAAAGATTCAGGAGATTGAGTGAACACAGACGACTGACCAGACATATTTACAGGAGTATAAATACCTCCAGGTGGAAAAGGAGTACGAGGTGGAGAAAAACCTACCCCTGAGTTGTCTAAATAATTGGTTAACGAAAGGTACCAAGTAGTACTTCTAGGAGGACTGTAAAAGATAGATTCACGCTCCCTTAGATCAATAGTAGGTTGATCTTCAAGAATAGATACGCCTAATTCTTCCTCTGGAGCAAGTTCTTCAATAGCTATCAAACCAGTAGGAAGATTTTCGGTGATGACTCTTTCTACCCTAGGTGAATCTGGTACACTAGAAGTTGGAGTAACAGGTTCAGATATTTCAGGTTCTTCGTCTATATCACTAGTAGATGAAAAACTACCAGCAAGCTCAGAAACTTCAACTGCTTCAGGATTATAACCTGTTTCTAGACTTTGGTAATCTTGATGGACTACCAACGAAGACTCTCCTTCTTCTGGTGAACCTACTCTACTGCCGCTAGGAGGAGTTACAAGAACCTTTAAACCTTCGTAATGACTCGGGACGTCTGGAGGAGGTTCACCCATAAGTCTACGGGATTTCCTCAACAATTCGGCCACAGAAACAACCTCAGGAGACTTGCCCCGAAGTCTATGGGACTGTCTCAGTAATTCTGCCACAGTTAAAAACTTTTAACTACTGCACACGCAAACAAAGTAAAATCTCAAAGCAAACCACCTAAAGTCTCTAAAGAACCAAACAAATTTGAATCATACGCCTAAATAATCTAGGGCGTCAAACCAAGCACAAACAGTAGCCTTCCAGACCGAAAACGCTAGTTGGAGATGAAACCCAACATCGCCGGATTCAGTACAGAAGTGGCGGGTGGAACAGTTACCCCGACAACCTGCTTAATGAATAGACCGGCACAAGTTCCTCCACTTTAACCGTCTCGAGTGAAGTGAACCCCCTGGAAAATCCAAGTGAGTCTAGCCAACGTCTGCTCCAGGTACAGTGGGATCTTCCCTCCACCGTCACCTCGGTAGAATCCTAAAGATAATGGTCACTAAGGTTACCAACCGCAACAAATGCACCTGGGGGAACAGTCTACACTCCGACAGCACGCAAGGGCAGAGTATCAAGCTCAATCCCCTTGCCGGCTCCTTGACAATAATCCAAGGTTTACCGACAAGTGACCCCTGGCTCCTCGACAATGGTTAATCCGAGGTTTACCGTTTGTAATACGTTCGTGTCTGGCGTCGTTCCCAACGAGGGAGGATTGATCCCCTCACTGGTTCGGACACGAGCTCGTGCTTCTCCTTTAAGAGGAGCTTTCCCAGAGTACAAATGAAACAATTGGATTTATTCTATCACAAGATACGCTACTTGTTTGGTTTTGTTGTCTTGGAGAGTTAATTACTCTCCTACTCCAAGACACTAACCTGATCTAAATTGGTGTTTCAGAGCCCTAGTAAATAAAAGTTACTAAGTTGATTTTACTTTAAGCGTTAATTTTATGGTTTTTCTTAAAGACAAAAGGTAGTGGAGATGAAACTGGTGGTGTGTAGACTCGACTCGCAACCACTACAAAGATGCACCTAAGATGATTTACACTACTTTTCTTTTTCAATGAATCTCCTAACTAAGAGAGTTGGAAAATGCAAATTTTATAGAAAACAACTTTCTTAGTAAAGACAATCAAAGAAACAATTCTCTTTATCTTTTCAAAACACACAACTCATGACCACTAATTACTCTACGAAATTTCCTTTTTCTCCCAAAAGTCTACAAATGCTACCAAAGCAAACTTTTTCCAAAAGAATTTTTGTGTTTTTTCTATATTAATAAAGCATGTAAAAATATTTTATCAAATCGAATTTAACAAATCTAAGACAATCAAATCAAATTCACTCAAAAGCAAATTAAAAGGAAATTTACCTAAAAGCAAAAAAAATGAGGACAAAAGCCTACAAGGATGATTCCCGGATGTTTTATTTAGTCAAAATGCAACTAAGGATCAGTTCATGCAGAATCATAAACTAACCAAAAAACAAAATCGAAATCTTTTTGTTCTTTTTTCTCAAGAATGGAATTCAAGGTTTTAACAAACAAACTTTTCGAGATTCACAAAGGTAGGTCTCTCACTAGGGTGACTTCTATGACAGGCCCGACTCCTAAGAGGACTGATCAAAACCTGGGAGATCCAAAGTTTGACAACCTCTAACGCCAAAGTCACTACAGGACCAGTTAAAAATCAAACCCTAAGGCAAAATCCCTATGAATTCCACCAAAACCCTCGACACTAACGGGACAAGTTCAGGTGAAGATCTTTGACAGTAAACTGATGGATCTGGGTAGTAAAAACAAATTGAAAACAAAATCTAAAGAGCAAAAAAGCAAAAATTGAAATTTTCTCAAAATTGACAGAGGTACGCAAGTCATCTGTTCACACAGGCGCGGGTACGCCCTGTGCACAAAGACGCAGTGCGTACAAGTACGCACTGTGTCAAACCCAGAGACTGCGTACTGCTGGCAAAGCTAAGAAAAATAAAAAACTAAATTGAGTCTAAGCTAACCCACCCAAATACACAACTAGACAACCAAAAATCAGAAAACAAGCAATTTTTCTTAGACCAAAATATCAAATCAAAAAGAACTCAAACACATTCATGGATTCCCCAGTGGAGTCGCCATTTTGTCACGCGGAAAGAGTCGTTAGTGCGGACACAACCGACCTTCCTAGAAGCCTAAGACTTTCTAATGACAAACAAGACAAATAAGAGCAATCCTTCCATAAATATGCTTTTACAATATGAGAAATCAAGTGTTTAGATCCTACTTGTAATCCAACGCTGTTGTAGTAGTCCAGCTTCGTTGATCCGGATGAGCTCCTCCTTCCCTTCGAAACCTGCATTCACTAACAATCAAACGATTAAATAGCACCTGAATATCACATAAAATAAAACATATTTAACATATAGACCAAGGAGTATATGAAACAACTCATAAATAACAAATTGTTGAGAATAATGGACTAATTTGTATTAAAAGGTAACAAAAGGAACCATTACAACCTGAGCCTTGGTGTTGTGCAAGCTCCTCCCAGGGTCCACAAGAGTTCTCCCTTACTCTGATCAGCTCACCCACCTCCCAATGGAAACAAGTAAAGATGGTAATCTCTCCTCACAAGCTTCTACAAGGAAGTCCTAATTCCAGCAGCATCTACCCTTAGGAATGTTCAGCTTTCAACCTCCCCTCCCTTTGGCCCAATGCCTGTATTTATAGTGCTCTAGAGGAAGTTATTCAGGTCCACCATCAATGGGATAAGCCCCTCTTTGGATGGGATAGCTCCCCTATTGATGGGATAAGTTCCTCTTTGGTAGGGATACATGAACCATCTGGAGGCGCTTCATACACGTCAAACAAGCTTCTAGAAGACTCTAGAAATGACCACAAGTAACTTTTTTGGAGTGAAACTTGCGCCTTTTGACCTTTACAGGAGTACGCACCCACCCCTTTACATACAGAGCGTACAAGTACGCAGGTATTGTGAACTTGGGTTGCGTACACGCAGGTAAGGCTAAGAGAAACTGCGTACCAGAGATAATTGACTTTTCTCTCTTTCTTGAAGTTTGACATGGAGAGCAGAGGCATGAGACCTGCCAAGGAGGATAGTATGACAGTGGATGGAGCCATACTAACTGTAAATAGTCATGGTGACATTTTTTAGTGTAACAGAAGGTAATATTTGTGATCAATTTTTTTCTATTTTGAATGACCATGGATCTAACTATAGTTATATTAGTCCTGAACTCGTGGATAAGTGTTGCTTGAATAAAGAAGTGCATGTAGAGTCTTGGTTGGTGTAGTTGGCTATAAGTACTAAGAAAAGTGTTCATCACTCGGTGAGATCTTGTGCATTTGAGTTGAATGGTATGTCTACATCAGCACATCATAATGTGCTTTTGTTGGGCTCATACAATATGTTGTTGGTTATGGATTGGTTGTACATTCACATGACTAAGGTAGATTGCTATGATAAGGTTATTGAGTGCTTGGATGATGATGGAGAGATGAGACTCTTACAAGGTAAGAAGAATCCTACATTAGTGAGAATGGTTAGAGTTATGCAGGAAAATTGTAACAACATTGAAGGATGTGTATTGTTTTCCGTTCATATTTCTAGCGATAAAGGGAAGGATGTTGAGGATACTGAAGTCTTGAAGAGGTATCTAGTTTTGCAGCAGTTTCAAGATGTATTTCCAACATATATCTTAGAGTTATTGTCTCGTATGGGAAGTGGAATTTTCTATTGAGTTGATGCTGCGAGAAGCACCAACATTGAAGGTACCTTACAAGATGAACACCTCAGAGTTGGTGGAATTGAAGTTACAACTTAAGGAAATGCTTGATAAGGGATACATAAGGCCAAGTGTGTTCCGTTGGGGTGCACCAATATTTTTTATGAAGAATAAGGATGGTACTCTCATATTAGGCATTGATTACAGGTAGTTGAAGAAGGTGACGATCAAGAACATGTACCCTTTACCATGGATTGATGACTTGTTTGATCAGTGGAAGGGAGTAGCAATGTTCTCGAAGATTGAATTGAGATCAAGATATCATTAGGTACGCATCAAAGAAGAGGAAATCTACAAAACCACATTCTGCACCAGGTATGGGCATTATGAGTTTGTAGTAATTCCTTTTGATTTGACCAAAGCTCCAACTACTTTCATGTGTTTTATTAATAGTGTGTTGCATCCTTATCTGGACAAGTTTGTGATAGTATTCATTGATGACATATTGAAATGTTATAAGAATAACAAGAACACACAAAACATCTAACAACAATGTTAAAATTGTTGAGAGAGCATCAATTATATTCCAAGCTTAGTAAGTGTAGTTTCTTTTAGATATAAGTTCATTACTTGGGGCATGTGGTTTCAAAGGAAGGTATAGCAGTGGATCTGGAAAATATCAGAGCTATCATGGAGTGGGAAACTCCTAGGAATGTGGATGAGGTCAGATCATTCATGGGGCTAGCAGGTTACTATAGGCAGTTCATTAGGAACTTCTCAGAGATTGTTGATCCTATTACATCCTTGCAGAGAAAGGGAAAGAAGTTTGAATGGCTAAAGGAGTGTGCAACTAGTTTTGAGCAGTTGAAGCATTTGCTTACAAATGATATGATCTTAAAGATTGTAGATCGAGATAAAGAGTTTGTGGTATGTACATATGCTTGCAATAGAGGACTTGGTGGAGTCCTGATGCAGGAAGGACACGTGGTATGCTACAAGTCAAGGAAACTGAATGAGCATGAGCAGAATTATGTGACTTATGATCTTGAGTTGGCAACGATCATTCATGCATTGAAGATGTAGATGCACTATCTTCTTGGCAGGAGGTTTGTTTTGATGAGTGATCATAGTGGGCTGAGATACTTGTTTTACCAACCTAATCTGAATGTCAGGCAAGCTAGATGGTTGGCCACACTTAGTGAGTTTGACTTCGAGATTAGGTACATTAAGGGTAAAGAGAACAGGGTTACAGATGCTCTTAGCATAAGAGTGCAAGTAAATCACATTGCAGCTATGAGTTCATATGGGACAAACTTACATGAGTGGATCTTGAAGGCAGGACACCATGATGACTGGTTCCAACAACTTAAGCATAGATTACAACAACAGGGTACAGGTGATTAGGATGTGGATTATCATCTCACGACTGATATTTTGGTCATGTTTATGGATATGATCTATGTGTTGGACAACAACAATCTCAAGAAGATCACCTTGAGGGAATTTCATGTCAAGCCATATTCAGGTCACCCGAGATATCAGAACAAATTGACAACGGTTAAGAAGTTCTATCATTGGTCGAACTTGAAGAAAAAGGTAGTTGAGTATGTTGCGAAATGTTTGGATTGTCAACAGGTAAAAGCATAGTGTAAGAATCTAGATGGTTTATTGTAGCCGATTCCAATTCCATAGTGGAAATGGGAGGTCATTTCCATGGACTTCATTATAGGTTTGTTGAGGACATTGAAGCAACACGATTATATTATTGTTTTGGTTGATAGGTTGACCAAGGTAGCTCATTTCATTGCAGTTAAGTCTACGAACTCAACTAGGGACATGGCTCCGATTTTCATTAGGTTGATAATAAGGCTACATGGTATTCCTAAGAAGATTATGTCAGACAAAGATGCCAAGTTCACTTCCATTTTTTGGAAAGAGTTGTTTGCAAGTTTGGGGACAAAGTTAGCCTTTAGGACATCTTATCATCCGCTGAAAGATGGACAGATAGAGAGGGTTAGCAAGATTCTTGAGGAAATGTTAAGAATGCATGTCATGCATCAATAAAGGAAGTGGGGGGAGTATCTTCCACTATTTGAATTTGCATATAACAATGGGTATCAAGAATCTTCGGAGACGAGTCCATTTGAGGCATTTTATGGGTGGAGTTGTAATACTCCTACTAGTTGGAGCGATCCAGTGAACATGGTATTGATCATACTGGATATGTTGGTAGAGATGGAATAAGAAATGCAGGTTATTATAATAAATTTGAGGGAAACACATGATAGGAAGAAGAGTTACGCAGACCAGCATAGAGCATTTAAGGAATTTCAGGTTGGGGAACATGTGCACTTGCACATCAAGCCCAAGAGGAGCTCCATGAGGGTTGGATCATGTGTCAAGCTGGCACCTCAGTATTGCAGGCCTTTCGAGATCCTTGAGAGGATTGGACCAATGGCCTACTGACTTGCACTGCCTTCGACAATGAAATTCCATGATGTTTTCCATGTTTCATTTCTTAAAAGATATGTGAAATATGTTGATCACATGATTGATTGGTCTGTATTACAAGCGAAACCAGAAGGAGAATTCCAGCTAGAATCTTAGTGTTTATTGCAATAAAATATTCTCATGCTCCAAAATCGAGAAATCAAGCAAGTTAAAGTGTAGTGGAAACACTTTAGGCCCAATGAAGCTACATGGGAGATGGATGATCATATGTGGGCTATGTAACCTTCTCTATTCGTTGGTTGAGCGAATGTATTTTGATATATGTGTTTGGTTTTTTGTTTTGGTTATATATATACATCGCATCAAGTTGTGGTATAAAGTTCTGATAAGAGGTATGGTGTTCATGGTATGATGGTCATGGTCTTAGAAGTATGATATGATGTAAATGCTACATCGAGCTGTGTTATAAAGCTCCATGGGTAGCATGTGTTTTACTGGTTTATAAGTGTCATTGAACATCTAGGAGGGTGTTCCCCCAAGGGGGGAGCGGTTTGTAACAACCCCTGGTTGATTTCTTATGTAAATAAAAATAATACCAAGGTCATGGAACATGTATACCAAGTTGAATGCTAGGAAAAATATAGTGATGGGTATCCATGGTGATTATAATGGCTATGTAAATTGGCAAAGGCAAAGTGGCATTAATTGGAATTTTATTTATGAAATAATGGAAAATAGGAGAAAAGGGAGATGATCACAAATTTGCATGAGAGGGAAATTGAAGGGAAAATGAAGGAAAATGAAGAAAATAGAGGCCTTAGCGATAAAAAGGCTTCTAAGGATTAGTTGCTAACCTTTTGTTAGTTCAGTTTTGGAGCTCTCTTTTATTCTCTCATTCTCATATAATCTTGCACACTTAGAGCATTGCTTGGAGCATTATAGTTTCACTTGGATTGGAGAAAGAAGGCAAAGGAAAGCGCAAGGGAACAAGTGGATCAACAACTACAACTGGATTGCATTGCAGGTAATAGATTGCATGTGTGATTTCCTTGCTAATTTATGGATGCATGGTACATGCATGTGATTTTATGATTATGTGATGTCATTGGCATGGAGATTTGATTGGATTGACAGTAGTTTTAGCCCTACCTTGCCATTTCCTGGATAACCATGGTGTTGTGGATTTTTTTCCACTTGATTGCTTTTTTATTGGTGCTCATAAATCCTTATGGATGTGGGTTGGAACAAACACTCTGGAATCCCTCAAAAACTTGGGTTGAGTTACTAGTCTTGGAGCCCAGGTTGGGACAAATGCTCTGTAGCCCTTGGTGGGTTCAGCTACTAGTCCCTGGAGCCGGGTTAGACAAATGCTCAAGAGCCCTAGAAGGATTTGGGTTCAGTTAATAGTTCCTAGAGCCCTGGACAACTTGGGTAGAGACCGGACTGGTTGGTTATTAGTGATGTCTGACCGTGGAGGTGGAATCACTATGGTTGAGGGTTGAGGTGGTTTGGTCTCTGGAAGCTTTGGCTTGGTTTTGTTTTGTTGATTCTAAGAGATCCCATATTCATGCTCGAAATATGGCATGGGGGTGATTGGATGAAAGAGTGATTTGGTTTAGCCCAATCTATGGTCGAGTGGTACGTGGAAGTCCCTGACTTGGTTGGTATTTTTATATGTTAATATGGAAAATTTCCTTATTGTGATATATGAGAATTTTTAATGATTATGTTGGTGATATTATGGTTGAGTTGCCATGGTTTCTATGTTGGTTATTTGTTGGTTATATGCTGGTTATGTGATGTATATTACTTATGGATCTTGACATGTTTTGATGAATGTATGAATGGTTGACGAATTCATGGACTAACAAATGTTATTGCAACTACTATGAGAGGGAATGAGACCTTCTTGGTGATTCTCAGATAAGTTTCAGACTCCTATGATCATATATCCATTCATGACCTATAGCTTACATGTTCGTCATATGTTTGAAAAAAGGATTGTCATGGTCAGGCGTGGTTAGGTCAATATTTTGTTCAAGTTTTGTATGTTTAGCATTGTCCTTAAGCCATTTATCATTCCAAGAAGTCTCAGGAAGTTCTAGTTAGGGGACTAGAGGTTGGCCTGGAATTGTAGCTCAGACCTCAAGCAGTGAAATGAGCAATTTAGTTCACATTCGCATAGAGCAAGGCTTGTGACTGTGGTTGGAGGGCTTCATTGCATTCATGCACTGTCAAGGTTGTGGTTGGGAGTCTAGATCATTGAAACAAAGTTCCAAATCAGGGATTAACTACCTGAGGTGTTTCTTCATCTCCTAGGGGATTTGTAGTCCCTGTAGGATGTTAGTTCATGGTCAGTACATCTCAGTTGTAGGCCCCACTTCCTTAACTGGAGCTAAGATGGCAGGTCATGTCATAGTAACTCTTCGTCTCATGTTTACCTTGACAGGCTTGTGAAATTGGGTAAATGTGGAGGTGGTGGTTACAGATGTCGCCACTCCTCGACATGAATTCAAAAGCAAGTTTGTATCCATAAAAAAACATGGTTGTTCGTTGTTTTTCCAAGCCCATACCCGTTCATTCCCAAGCTCAACTCCTCCATCCACCTGCCTTGTTAAACACTGTTTTTCCTTGCCCACAACCACAACCTATGCTAATGCCCAAGGAATTAAATATGTGAGATTATTCATAGTATTTTGTGCTCCACCAAATAAAGTTGAAATTAATTCACTTTATAGTACAATATTTTGTTTTTTTCTTCATCTCGATGAAACAATAGAAGAAACATTTTCCTGAGGACTTCAAGAAAAGATAAAAAAAAAATTAGGTGGCATCCTATGGCCTCTATTAGGCTTTAAAAATGGAAAATGAGCTAGGGATTCATAATTTGACCATCATGGGGGATTCCAAATTGACTATTAAGAGCTTATGGAATCGGTAATCTCCAAACAACATCCATCTCAATTCAATTTTTAAAAAAGTGACTGGGCTTCTATCATGGATTGGGAATTATGAAACCTTCCATACTCTCAAATATCACAACTAGATTGTGGATTCGATGGCTAGCGAGGGAGTAAAAATACCCCTTGGAACTTTGAGAAAGCAACATTTCACCACTTTATGCACCATACCATGAATGAAAAATAAAAATAAAAATAAAGGGGACCCATCCCCAAATGAGGAGGTCCAAATGGTAGTCTCACACCACCCTCATCATGCAAGAGTATGGAGAAATAATATCTATGAACCTTGGAACTGCCCCTCTCTAAGTCCTTCAAACAAATTGATATGAAAGAAGGCATGTTGTATTCGTACTATAACATGGTGTTGGTCCAACATTTATGCTCGGTCATGGAAACTCAAATTATCACTGGCACGCAGCGTCCCATGCCTAGACACACTTAGTCTTGGTTTTCTGATGTAGATTTCCATCTTATGCACTAGGAGCTTGTGTGGGAGGTGATGATAAGTAGGTGTTATAGCACTTAGGGCATGATACCCTTGGAAATGAGATTTTTTAGCAACATTTACCTATCTAGGAAGCTCAAGTGTGATTTCTGCTCCAGGCACATTGAATGTGGAGGGAATTTGATTGTGAATGACCACTGCCCTTGCTAGGTAAACCCATTTGTCTTCATGCTATTTACAATAATGTAATATTAATGTGGCTCCTCCCTTTGGATTTTGGGATTTCACCTACTTGAATTGTCACCCTCGTTTGGTTATCGGTCTCCCTAAAGTAGAGGATAAGTGTTTTATGCTCAAAATGGGTTCGGAACAGGGGAATTGGGTTTCTGTTGCTATTGTGAAAAATTGTAAAAAAAGAAAAGAAAACTGCTCTCAGTTCAAGAACAGTGATTATGGGGGATTGGTTAATATGTTATGGTTTTTTGGTTGTCTTTGTGTCCCTTGAAATAACCTCAAGTGTAGTAAAAGGAACTTTAGAGCACCTTAGTTTGACTCCAAAGTTCGAGTTTTTAAACCTCTATAGAATTGAGGGATTCTCATCATTTACTTAACCCTGGGACACTAGTGCCTCCGCAGTGACATTTCTCTCTTTATTCTCCTCTTAAGATGCATAGGGCCCAGGAATTGAGTAACAATCCCAAGAGATATAGTTATATCCTCACAATTTGTTGAATTGGTTATTCAATAGTCCAAGCAAGCTCCTTAATTATGAGCATTTTTTCCCAAAGACTTCGCAATTGGATATCTAACTTGAGTTGCAGAACAAAACCTCAATTGAAATTGAAATTATGGGTCCAATGGAGAAATATAAAAATGTGGATATAAGGTCGCTGTGGGATACCAATCAACCAATTGTAGGAGGAAATTTTCACCTTGCAAATGAAACACAATCAAGCATTTTTGAGCATAACAACAGTTATGGACATAATAGTGGACCACCATACCATCATTCAATGAATTGATGGTGAGATATATAGTCTTCATCAGGAAATTGAGAATCTCCACTCATGTCTTGCTAAAGGATTGACAATATTAACTTATTCAAGCAACAAGAGGCCCACAGTGAGACAATTATTGCCTAATTTGAATGCAAATGCTTGAGTCAAGCAAGATGAAAATGAGAAGAAATCATGGTTCCTCAAAACATAACTTATACATGTTTTATTTTGCAAGTTTTTTGGCACATTTATGTGTATATATGTAATAGGAAATTGAGGAAAAAACAATTAAATTTCGAGGAAAAGGGTCTTGTGAGGAATCAGTGACATAAAAGCATTATCTAGCCCATGTCCCAAATTTTGAGTGATTTTGCGAATATAACAACTACATAAGATATGCTTATTTCAAGTAATAGAGTTTTCATTGCCATTGTTATTCGAAAAGAATTAATATATTTTATCATTTTTATCATGTCACATATTTGATTTTTTTTAAGTATCTTTAGAAATGCGTGTTACAAAATTAAAACTTTTAATTTTACAATCATATGAAAATTATTTTTTGGACGTTAATTTTTACTAGTTATTTAAGTGATTTGTGTATTTGATAATCTAAGAATGAAACCTTTTTTTTTTTTTGTAAAGTTAAGCAGATAATATTAAT
This sequence comes from Pinus tabuliformis, assembly GCA_031772625.1. NCBI lineage: Eukaryota > Viridiplantae > Streptophyta > Pinopsida > Pinales > Pinaceae > Pinus > Pinus tabuliformis. The sequence continues at coordinate 233,326,759 of CM062810.1, read as the reverse complement.
TTTGATGGATAAAATTACACATATTCCTAGGAGTCAATGTGACCTCCCGGTGAAATTGCTTCCAATGGATATATTTGCGGAAGATTGAGGTCGCTTGGCCAGTAGATCTGTCCTTGTGGCCCTACACGCTCTGGCGCTTCCAGAAAGTCCGGTCAGCATAGAGCTGCGCTGTTTGAAGATTGTGATCGAGCATTCTGCATTGTGGTCGAGATTGTGATCGAGCATTCTGCATTTCGTTTCCAGAGACCGGTGTGACGGGATGCTGCTTGATTTTGCCCGATCCTGTTGGCTTTGATCTCCGTTGGGCCTTGTTTGAGTTTGCCATGATTTCCTGTAACGAGGACCCCTAGTGGCCTAGGCTTGTGCTTGCAGATCCGATTGATGGATATTGTGGCAGTTGGCTCTGAGTTCTCCCACCTCCTGATCCTGCCAAAGGCTGTGGTACTCTGCCAGATTGGAGTCGATCCCTTCATTTGCCAATGCATCAACTAGCTTGTTTGCTTTCCTTCGAACGGCTTGGAAGGTGATCCCTTTCATGTTGCAGAGTTGGCCTTGGAGATCTTTTAGTATTGCTGACAACCTCCAGCTTGGGGTTACTTTGTGCACCTGTGCGCCCATCTGGAGTTTCCTGATCATCCTTATTATTATCTCTGAATCTCCCTCCACTATCAGAGGTAGGAGTTTGTATTGACCAACCAAAGTGAGGCCTTGGAGGAGAGCGATTAGTTCTGCTGCGTTATTGGTGTTCACTCTGAGATTGCCGTGATAGATGAGGTGAATTGCTCCTGTGTGATCCCGTACTGCTCCCCCATAGCCTGCCATGCCCGGGTTTTGCCTTGAAGCCCCGTCGAAGTTGAGTTTGAATGTGTTAAAGGGGGGCAGGGTCAATTGTTCCTGTGTCGTGCCTGTTGAGGTCTGGTTCCTTCCACCAGAGCTGGTCCTTGTTTGAAGATGCAGTATCTGTATTATTCTTGCCTCATTTGGAGATGCGTTGCCCTCTATCTTCTGTATGCCCATGGCGTTGACTGTTTCTGTGATTAGCAGTCGAACTTTCCTTATCAGCATATGAACTCCTGTGGCTATGTTTTTGAATATTCTTACGTTTCGCTCTTTCCATAGGATCCAAACTAATGCGCCCGGAACTAAATTCCAGGCACTGTTGACCAGGGGATTGGAGGATATGGAAGATCTCCACTGGCTTAGTGAAATTTGGATGGAATTTCTGTCTCTATCTGATTGTCTAAAGACCATGGCCATGTCATCCCACAGAGAGCAAGTCGTGGGACAGGTGTTGAGCAGGTGATTGAGCGTTTCCGAACCATTCTCGCAGAGCATACATCGAGAAGGGCCTACAAAACCTCGTTTCTGAAGGTTGTCCCATGTGAGAGCCCTGTTATGCAGGACTAGCCAAGAGAAAAGTGTAATTTTTGGCCAAGTTCCTCTGCTCCACAGGGTTTGCCATTTGTGGTCTGATTGCTGATCCGGGGAGGCTGCCAAGAGCTTATAAGCTTCTTTGAGATTGAACGTGCCTTTGGGGTTACTTCCCCATCTTAGGATGTCCTCTTTGTTGGATCTGAGGATTCTTCTTTTGTCCAAGTCTTGTAGAAAAAGGTCTACATTCCTTGGTTCTGCTGGGGTATGCCATTGTTCTCTGGAAATCCAGTTCTGCCATATGGTTGCTTCGCTTGCCGGTTGCCAGTAGTCTGCTACCGTAATCTTGCCTTCCTCCTGCATGGCTCTTTTAAGAGTGTTCCAGTCTGGGTGTTCCAAGGTTGGAAGCTGCTGCCAGGCATCTTCCCAGAATAGGGTTGTGTTGCCTTGGTGTACTTCCCAGAAGCTATGCTGCTGAACAATATGTCTATTTTCCCAGGCTTTGTTCCAGATTGGGGATCCTTGAGTGGTGCCTGTAAGCCGGATGAGGTCTTTGTCCCTGATTTGGGTTGTATACTTCGCTTTCCACAGGGTGCCCCAGAGGGAGTCAGGATTTTCAACCCATCTCCACCAGATTTTTGCTGCTACGGCCTTGCTTAATATCTCAGGGTCTCGGAGGCCCAAACCTCCCTCCATTTTTGGTTTGCAGATGTCTGTCCATTTGAGGAGGGCCCATTTGGATTTCTTGGAGGGTCCATTCCAGAGAAAGAAGCGCTGAATATTTCAGATGGTCTTGTACGTCACCTTGGGGCCTGCAAGTGCTGAGAACATGTAGGCTGGCATGGTTTGAAGGATGGACTTTATCAGTATCAGTCTGTTGGCCATGTTTAGTGCCCGGTGGGTCCAGCTGCTTAGCCTAGCTCTCATCTTGTTGAGGAGGGCTTCCCAGTTGCTCGATCTGTAGGCATGTTCCGAAAGCGGTATACCAAGGTATTTGGTTGGAAGGGAGTTCTTTTGAATATTCAGAATTCTGCTGAGATTTCTCTGCACAGGAATGGATGTGTTGAAGAAAAAAAGTTTGGATTTGGTTAGGTTGATTTCCATACCTGAGGCTTCCGAGAAAGTGTTTAACACCTTGCTGATGGTGCGAGCTTCCTGTACTGTGGGGGCGCCCATGAGCATGGTATCGTCCACGAATTGCTGATGTGTTATAGTGGGTCCTTGGTGTACCGGTTTGATGCCTTTGAGTTGGTTCTGCTGCCTTGCCTTGGTTAAGGATCTTCCTAGCCCTTCTGCCATTATGATGAAGAGAAAAGGAGACAGGGGGTCTCCTTGTCTGATACCTCTGGATGGACTGAAGGGTTGTAGGGGTCCTCCATTTAGCAGAATAGAGAAGAAGGCACCTGAAACCAGTTCCATTATCCAGTTTGTCCATAGCTGGCTGAATCCAAAAGCTTGGAGGATTGCTTTCATGTATTGCCAGCTGATTCTATCAAAGGCTTTGGACAGATCAAGCTGGATTAACATGCTTGGAGATCTGTTTGTTTTGAGAGAGTGCAATACTTCCTGGGTGAGGATTATGTTGTCAGTGATCTGTCTTCCTTCGACGTAGCCAGTTTGCTCTTGAGAAATGATTGAGGGGAGGATGGATTTAAGTCTGTCAGCCATCAATTTGGAAAGGATTTTATAGAGGACATTGCAAAGGGCTATGGGGCGGAACTTATCAGGGGAGTTAGCCTGGTTCGATTTGGGAATTAAGGTAAGGAAAGTGGCATTAGTAGCAGGAAGGACTTTCTTGGTTCTGTGAAAGTTTCTTACAAGAATAAGAAGGTCAGCTTTAATGATGGGCCAACACGCCTTGAAGAATTCAATAGTAAATCCGTCAGGTCCGGGGGCCTTGTTTGTGGCCATGGAGAAGACGTTTTCTTCAATTTCCTGTTCAGTAAACTCTCTTAGAAGCAGGGCGTTTTGATCCTCTGTAACTAAGCTGGGTATGGCCCCCAAAATTTCCTTTATGGCTTGGGATCGATCTTGAAGGGGTTCGCTGAGAAGAGAGGTGAAGTAGGAGTTGAGCTCAGATCCGATGTGATCCCTTGAGAAGACTTGATCGCCATCTGCAGTTTTGAGGGATAGGATGCGATTAAACTCTCTATTCTGGATGGTAGACTTGTGCAATAAGCTGGTGTTGCACTCGCCTTGTTTTAACCATTGCACTCTCGATTTATGTCTCCATAGTAGCTCTTCCTGTTTTTTTCTTTCTTCCCATTGCCTTTGCAGAATCGATTCTTGAGTGTTCCGCTCCTCAATGGGCCCTTCTGTGATCGAAGTTTGTTGGAGGTTCACCATTTTTACCTCGAGTTCTTTTTTGGCTTGCATTATGTTGCCAAAGGTATCTTTGTTCCAATTTTTGAGGTTGGTCTTTATGGTTTTGAGCTTCTGCTGGATTATGTACATGATGTTGTCGCTCCTTATGGTGGTTTGAGTCCACCAGTTTTGTATATTATGCATGAATGATGGGTGCTCTGTCCAAAAGGCCTCAAATCTGAAAGGTCTGTTTTGGGGTTTATCCAAATTGGTGAAGTGGATCTCCTCCAGAGGATTGCTTGAGGGGGTTGTGGAGGGCTGATCTAAATGCATTTCTATGCTTTTCTGGGTTTGCTTTGAGGTTTGGCTGGTGGTATTCTAGAGGGAAGAGGAGTCCTGATGGTGTTGCGGTGCCTGGGCATGGATTAGGTCAGAGATTGAGCTTAGGGCTTTGGTGGTAGGCGTGGGTTGGCTTGAATCTGTTAGATTATGATCAGTGGGGGCCCGAGGTGCTGTTGGGTGCTCCGATGAGTCAAGATTGCCCAAAATTTCAAAGCTATTTTGCTGGGTGGGGGTCTTATTGGTGGGGGTAGTGTTGGTGGGTTGTTTTGGAGCCTTTTTGCCTCTCTTCCCTTTATTCTTTCTTGAAACGGGGGTGAAGCCAGGAGCTGGAGTTTCCCCTTGTTCCTATTGTGCTTTGGGCTGTGATTGATTGACAGGGCATCCGTGGCTGAGATGTCCATGCTGGCGGCAGGTTCGGCATCTGAATGGGATATTTTCATAATCAATGGTTTGCTTCCAGTGCACTCCTCTGTGGATCAGCTCCATATGGCCTGGGAGGGGTCCTGAAATATCCAAGTAAACACAGATTCTAGCATAAGTCGTGTACTTACCTTGTGATGTTAGATCTGAGGCTTTGATGAAGACTCCCAACTTGTTTCCTATGGCCTCCAAGATTCGCTTGTTCCAGTAATCCACAGGCATAGAGTGAAGGCGAATCCATACTGGAACTTTTTTGAAATCCTCCTGTTCTGGAGCGAAGTTTGGCCTCCAGTACGTGAGATATAGTCCGACAGAGTTGTAGAAATATGGTCCTCCTTCGAAGATACGATCTCGGTCTTCCTTGTGGGCGAAGATGACGGTGAAAAAGCTTCTCGATCCCAGCTGGAGCTCGAAATCCCCTTTGGGTTTCCATTTCTGGTTTATCCACCAGCATAGAGCCTTTTCATTCAGTCGAACCCCCATGAATCTGCAGATCAGGGCGTGTTTGCTCATGTGGTCTCTATATTCGTCTATCCATGGATCTTCAATGATTAGTCTTGGTATTTCCTTTGAGATGGGCTTGCATGGGGACGATTCTTGCTCGCTGTGTCGATTGGGATTGTGCCCCGCTGATTCAGTTCCTTTTGGCTCCGATTCGTGGCTGGTTCCCTCAGATCTGGAGCTGGTAGGGAAGTTAGGGGTTTCCATAGGGATGCTGCCGAAAATGAAAGGCGTAAAAGAAGGGGGGGTCGAACCCCCCCCGGAGTTGTGCATGGAGCGAATCAGGTGAGAGCTCCGTTGCAGATCTGTCTTGTATTGGTCGATTCTGCAGGCTGGCTTGCCGAGCCGAGCTCAGGGTTTTGCAGGGTTTCAATCCTGTCGTCGCTCTTCAGAGGCTCGCGCTTCCCTCACTCTCTATTCTAAGAATGAAACTTTGTAACATTGGGAAAAATAATTTTGTTTTGAAATTTTTTATTTATCTATTTATTAATTTATTTTGTTATTTTTAACCTTGAATGGGTGAGAAACACAAGACATACGTAGGGGGGAAGAAGGTGGGGGCAGATCCTGCCATCCCACTCAATTGAGTGGAGAGGTGTGGCCATCCCACCCTTAACTTGATTAAACTTTAGATCTCATGATGCTCCACATAATTAGAGCTTTCGTCTCACATTCATTGAGCAAGCTAGCAAATTGTGGGAAGTTGCTTGAAGGATTTATGGTGATGTCTACGGAAAGCGATGTCATTGCCACCATGAACAAGTTGAGTTTAATCCTCTCCCTCTCCGCTTCCCCTGGGCTAGTAGCTAATTTCCACTGTCAAATATTATTTCCATTTTCCACACGGGGTAGGATGAGGTCTTACTGACTTGGCCTCCCCTAATGAGAATTTCCTTTGGTAATCTAGCATTCCATTGGATGAACGCTGGGAATGCATAAGCAGGGTGGCGATGAAGAAATTTGGGTGATTTTATGTTGGGTGGTGGACCATGCTTGCAATTAGCTCCCCCTGTGTCAACTGAGGTAGTGTGGAAGTGTGGAGTCAATTCTCCTCCAATGGTTTTTCTCGAAGCATCCTCATATAGGTACTTGGGGCACTTGCCTCCCATTGTAGTGCTTTACACAGTCAATTAGATTATTGGTTTATCCTTCAAATTTGGTTTCCAACACATGGTCTTGTATGCATGGTTTGCTTTCAATGGTATTGTTTGCTTGGTTCACTTTCTAGTAGTTGTATTTTTGTTAAAATTGGTGTGAGTCTGATACTTTTACTATCCCCCTGTGACCCTATAAACTCTCCCCGCTATAGTCCACCCCTATGCCTTCTATCTTATGTATCCTCCCCACCCTCCCCTTAAGCATATACTTTTAATCCTCTCCCTTGTGGCTACTTCTTCACTCAACCCCTCTACTACTCATGTGAATCTCTACTAAGTGTCCTTCACATTCTCCTAATTCTCCAGTGCTCTCCTCTCCCCTCTAGATTTCCATGTTAGCGCGATAAGAGTCATTGATGCTCCTTTAGTAGGGTATAAGGGAGAAATCAAACTCACCTTTGCATCCACAATGTAGTCTGATGTTACCACTCTCAAACCTCTGCAAATATTCAAAATGAAATTGAAAATGTTATTGTGGAAATCCATGTAGTTATAGATGAATTTTTAGATGCGAACATATTGGCCTCAATGGCAGAATGAGTCCCCAATCTAGGGCACACCAGTGGAAAACAAAACTGGTACCTATGAACCATAGATCTCTTTTGTAATATTAAGTCCCTTCATAGTAAAGTGCTCATGGAATGCAATGATGTCAAACAGGAAAGTCTAATGCAATTGGATGAGTTGCAGTTGGAGCATTGATATCTAGGCCTAGAGCATGGGATATGGCACCGAGACTTTCTCGTATAGAGGCCATTATGAACTAGGGAAAGGGTCTAGCCCAACCAGGGACCCTCGTGGAACCTATTGAATTTCCCCCCTTGTCTTGAGCTATTTTATGGTTTTCATTTTTACTAGTATGATCTCCCATCCTTGGGATAATATGTTATTTATTTCCAACTTTTCTTCTATGTAGTTTATAATTTATATTCAACATGTTTGTGTTTATGTCACTAGCACTAAAGATGTTAGCAAACTTAGACATAATTGGTACAACTAGTGTTGTTTTTTTGTAATATTTTGGACTGAAGCTTTGCTCTTCCGCCACTAGTTTGGCTTCCTTAATGGCATACCATGGTAGTAAGAAAGACATGTATGTAATGCTTCTTGTTATTTAATAGAAGTTTCATAGTTCACACACACACACTAATATATATATATATAGATATATATATATATATATATATCATTCTCTTTCAACATAATTCCCTCCATATATTTGAAGAAATTCAATGATTTTTATAAGCAACATAAATCCATCTTAACTTTGGATCTATCAAGCACTGAGAGGGATCAAATCTCTCAAGATGTAAGCCTGTTTTTGAGTGAAAAAATTGAGGAAATGTTTACACCTAGAGATATTTCATTCCTCTAAGCTCTCTGTAGATTCAGATTTAAAATGGATCTTTGTTAATTTTAAGTAACAAACCACTAAAATGTTCTAACTATAAGAAACCTTTTATTTTCACTTGTTTTATACAATATTATATAGTTTAATTTGAAATATTTTATATTATTCACATTATCCACTTTAAAATGTTAATAAATTCCCCCTAATATTTCGGAATAGAAATCATCTCTCTCTCTATATGTGCGTGTGTGTGCGCGTGCACTTATCTATCAATTTCTTTGTATATATATATACATTGAATTATTTTAATTGTCAATATATTTTAAGTCAAAGTATCTTAGCTCTAGTGGTTTGGTAAATTATTTGTTTCCCCATCCGTGTTTGATTCTCCAAAGATTCTAATTATTGTTAAAAAAATCATTAATATATATATTTTTAAATTATATCTCAACTACATATTAAATATTGAAGGGATTATAAAACTCATACTTTGAATTAGAAAGTACCTATGTAACAACCCCTCGTTGATTTTCCATGTACATAAAATTATACCAAGGTCATGGGACAAGCATTCCAAGATGAATTTTGGGAAAAACATAGTGATGGGTATCACTTGTGATTAATTAATGGCTATGGAAATTGGAAAAGACATTGGCAAAGGAAAAGAGGCAATAATTGGCATTTAATTATGAAAAAAAAAGATAGGAGAAAAGGAAGGTGAAGAGACACATATTTGCATACTAAGGAAATTAGAGGGTAAATGGAGGAAAATGAAGAAAATAGAGGCCTCAATGATAAAAAGGATTATGACGATCAGTTCAAAACTTTTGGTTAAGCTTTTGTTAGTTTGACCTTTTGTCAGTTCAGTTTTGGAGCTCTCATTCTCTCATACTCTTGCACACTTAGAGAAATCTTTGAAAACTTGAGCATTCACTTGGATTGGATAAAGAAGGCAAATGAAAGTAGGAAAGCACAAGGGAAAAGTTGGATCAACAACTACAATTGGATTGCTTTCTAGGTAATAGGTTGCATGTGTGTTTTCCTTGCTGATTTTTGGATGCATGGTATATGCATGTCATTTTCTGGTTATGTATTGTCATTGGCATGGATATTTTCCACTAGTAGAAAATGAGAAATTAGTGCCCGTGTGACTAAAAAAGTTAGTCACCACAACTTTAACAAGTGAAATACTACCAAAAAAGAGCAATCTTAAGTGAATGAATAAAAAACGTCTAACACAAATCACTAATTTAGTTGCGGGTTAAAATATGTGACTAGCTAATAAGTAACACAACTAAAAATGACTAACATGAATGACTAATTTAGTCTAAGAACAAAACTACAACTACCTAACAAGTACTACAATAATATGAATCAATTTTTTTGTGTGTTAGTCATCTTAATTGTGTCAAGCAATCTAAACTTAGAAGTGATAGGGGATTGAAAGGTTGTTAAAGATTGGTTGAAAGGTTATCCTTCCTTAAACACTTCTTCATCCTCACATGGTGTAAAGGTGATCCAACTTTGAATTATTTATCTCTAATAATTTGTAATTTAAAAATATATGTTCTAATAAAAAAATTATTTTATGCCGACAAAGATGAACTTCAATATGAGTGAAAAAATATTTTGAGAAAGGATCGATGGTGACGGGGTTAGGGTTACTCGGTAGAGACCATATGCAAACCTCTGCATCTGTGGTACGACATCGACTGCCCCCGTAACTTTTCTGACACCGTTCCCACCCCTGTTTCCCCACTACCCATAACTGGAACGGGCTCTCCACCGGCACTTTTAGCTCCATGCGGTTAGTTTTCCCTTCAACCTACCCTCACCACACCAACTTACCTCCATTTCTGTTAGCATCAACCTGAAGGCAGCTGTCAGTGGGTGGTCTAGACAGTTATGGACGAATTGGTTGATTATTCCACAGATCCTTCGGAGGATGTGCCCATCTGGACAACCCCCAAGACCACAGCGGCGGGTTACTACACCTTCGAAAGCGAGCTCTCCGATGAAGTCGATGCCCTCCCGCCCTTCTTCCGCTCCTGCATATCCTCTGTGATGCTGCCTGAGGATGCCCCTTCGCATCCGGATCTCATCTCTCAGCCACTCTCTCCACACACTCTGGCTTTTGCTGATACTTTGACTAACCCTAACGAAAAAACCCTAGAAGCGGTTCCGGTTACAAACCCTCCTTCGTCCGCCTCCAGTAAACCCTTGGCCGACCACCCTTTGGTCTCTGCTGCACAGGAACTCGTTTCAGCTGCTCCCCTGACCTCTGAGGCTCCCCCTCTGGGAAATTTCACCGGAATTGGTCCCATCCCCGGTTTCTTTGCTTCCATCCCATCAGCGGCTGCTGCGGGAACTAGGGCATCCCCTTCATCGTCGACTGCACAACCTGCCAAGGCACCAGAGATTACAGCTGCAAAAATTTTCAGGGTTTCTAAGAAGAAGAGGTGCTTGAAGCTCTGGAACTGTGAGGTTTTCCTAAAACTCACCGAGGACACTCAATTACTGGAATCCATGGAGACCGCAGAGAAAGTGCTTGTTGGGCGGGTTCGTGGCAGACATTACAGTGTGGAAAAGCTTCAACAATGGACATCGGAGGTCTGGGGAAATCACCTGAAAGATCCCCCAAAGGTCCAAACATTCGTTAAAGGTTGGTTTTCCCTCTGGTTCAGCTGTCTTGCTCACACCAACTGGGTACTTTCAACAGTCTGGCACATTGATCAAGCATTAGTTTTTCTTAGAAGATGGACGCCTATGTTTGACCTGGAACAGGAGAGGGTCGATGCTGGACCCATATGGGTACGCCTTCCAGGGCTACCTTTACATTTCTGGACGGAGGATGTGTTCAAGCGGATTGGGAATGCCATTGGCAACTACCTCACATATGATAATTCTTTTCAGAGTACGGGGCGCATGGCTTTTGCCAGGATACTGGTGCACCTGGATCTCTCAGATGGCCTTCTGGAGTACATTAACATACAGTGGCGGAATGCTACAAGGAAGTAGATACTGGACTATGAGGGTGTCCCTTTTAGGTGCAGACGATGTCACAAGGTGGGTCACTTGTTTAAAGACTGTCCACTTAACGACAAGGGTTTCAAAAAGACCCCGATATAGGAACTTGTGGCACAGGATCCCCCAATTCAGGAGGAGCAGCCTCAGAATTCAGAGCCTACAGAAGGGATGGCCGAGACGCAGAAGGCCTCAATAGGCAAGGCTACAGACCCACCACCAACCACTCTGAAGAAGCATGGCAGACCTCCCCATCAGTTTCCTCCCCCACCTCCAACACGAACTCGGGCGACCTCCGGTGACTCTCCTTCTCCGTGGAACAAAACGAGGTTGCTGACAGCCTATCCAAAGAATTGCGATTGGGGAGCTAGGCATATGGATGATCCAGGAACTGCATGATGGAGAACACTACCAATATTATCACCGGCCGTTTATGGATATAATAGATTAATTTTCTGTTGGCATATGAACATTATCATTTTGTGTATATATTTATTGCATGAAGAACTTCACAGTTTTTTTATATCTTGTAGTTTTTACAGTTCTATATATATTGCTGCCTCCCTGTGTGGATCAAGGCAACAATTTTTTGATCACTATTGATGATGACGGTCAGGTTTTTTTTAAAATGATCTAAATATGCATTTATGCATCTGCAAAATGTAATTTCCTTTCATTAATGAAATTACGATTTTTCCCAGGGGAAAAAGAAGAAGAAGTTATTTTATGTAGTTTTTAAAAATCTATTCATTGAATCTAATTGGATCTAGTTCCAATTTGAAATTAATTTGAAGAGAAATTTTATTTTTTAAGACTATAATATCAAATAAAAACTACTTAATTTCATATTAATCAACCTAGATCCATCTTAACCCTGGATCTATCAAGCGTCGAGAGGGATCCAATCTCTTGAGGTGCAAACTTTTTTTTCTAGTGCAAAACTTGAGGAAAGGTTTGCACCTCGAGATATTGGATCCCTCTCAGCACTTGATAGTTATAGGGTTGATAATATAATACTATATAATATCTATATTTGTATTTGTGTCTCTTTGTTATTCCCTCTCTCTATCTCACCCCCCAAACATACACACACTCTTTCTCCCTCTCTTCTCCTTCTCTGTCTACCTCCCTCTTCCCCTTCTCTGTCTATCTCTCTCTTCCCCTTCTCTCCCTCTCTATCTATATCCTTCTCTCTATTCCATCCCACTCTCCTCTCTCCCTAACTCTCTCCCCATGACTCCCTTATCACCCTCTCTCTCTCCACCTTTCTCCCGCTATGTTTTTCTTGTTCCCTCCCTTTCCTGCCCCCTCCAATTCCATCTCTCTTTCCTCCTCTCTATATTCCTTCCTCTCTATCCCTTATCTCCCACCTCCCTCTATCTCTTCCCCCAAATCACTCTCCCTCTCTCTTTCTCTCTCTTCTGTCCAACTCTAACACTATCTCCCCCCCTCCCTATCCTTCTCCATATCTATGTCTCCATCTCTCTCCCTTCCCCTTCTCTACTATCTCTATCCTCTCCTCTTCTTTCTCTTCCCTCCTCTCCTTTCTCCCTCACTCTCTCTCCATCTCTACCTTCTCACTCCTCTCTCTCTCCACCTCTATCTCTCTATGTCTTTGTTCTTTCCTCCTTCTCTCTCCCACTCCAACTCCATCTCTCTCTTTCTCTCTCTCCTCTCTCTTCCTTTCTCTCGCTCCCTCTCACCCACCTCACTCTCTCTCCCCCCATCATTCTCTCTTTCTCTCTTTCTCCTCCCTCAAATTTTTCACTATCTCCTTCTCTCTCTCTACCCCCTCCCCAACTCTCTCTTAAATTTGATCACATTTTATTGTGTCTAAGAAATTATCTAAATAAAAAAACTTAACTGGTTGTAAAATATTAACCTATATTTTGGATATAATTAGTCAATTTGCTTGCCCTCATCCTTTTAATCCTTAGCTAAAATGGATCTATGCCGGTTATATATATATATATATATATATATATATAATGGACATAGATCCATCTTAGCTTAGTTTTATTAAAACCTTAATTTAATTTCTATGGGAATATTTTTAGCAGTCGTGAGGATAGAGGGTTTAGATATATCTCAAATTGTAACATTTTCCCTTTTAGATTCAATTAAAAAATGTTGTAAAATTAAATTAAAATAAACTATTTTTACTATGAAATAAGTTATGGTTTTTTGGCATGTGGTATTGATACGCCATGGTATTGGCCCATGGTATTGTAACACATTAGATTTACAAGTTAATATCCATGGTAAAGTGAGGGTAAATATCCATGGTTAACAATCTTGTCATATTGTTATAAAATATTTTGATTGTGAAATAATTTATGTTTTTTGGACATGTGATATTGATAATCCATGGTATTGACCCATGGTATTGTAACAAAGACTATTTTTTAGAAGTTAATAATATCTACCCTAATGTCGGGTGAATATCCACGGTTAAGAATCTTGTCATATTGTTATAAAATATTTTGGTTGTGAAATAAGTTATGGTTTTTGGACTTGTAGTATTGATAAGGTCATATAGTTATAAAATATTTTGGTTGTGAAATAAGTTATGGTTTTTGGACTTGTAGTATTGATAAGCCCATGGAAAGAAGTCATTATGGCCCATTTTCCCTGTCAAATGCGATTATTTTGCTTTAGCCAATTTTGTTCATGCCACTAAGGAATCAGCACATATGGAAGCCCTCAGGCTTCATACATTGCCTAAGAGGAAATTTGATTCAAACAAAGTGGCATATAATGTCACTACTGGAGTAAAGCTCAAGCCATACAATCATGACGACAATTATTTTGAGGATTTGTTACAGTCAGTCGTATCCTTCAAACAAATGTTTGAATGGGCAAAAGTGAATCTGAAACCTGAATATTTTCAAAGATTTCAGGAATTCAGAGATGAGAGGCTTCGGGTGATCCCAATGCATCTATTAAAACTCGAGGATAAGACTACTCCAAGCGTCACCGTTGATAGTGGAGGTCCTAGCTCTCAAAAAGAATCTCAGGTAAACACTGAGAAGACACTAGACACAGGGAAGCCCCAAGACGCTGAAAACACAGCTGAGTCCAGCAGGAAGTCAGCTGAGAAACAAGTGATGAGCATCTCGACTACAGAAATCGGTTCAGAGATCAAAGGCGGTAGTTTGGAGCAGGAGTAGGATCAGTTTAATCATAAATTGCAAGGAACTCCCAAAACCTCAAATTCCCAAGAAACAGAGGAATTCAAAACTCCTCCACATGTTCATAAAGATACAGAACCCAAGTCTGTCGATGAACAATCTACACCTATGGAGGAACAATCAACAACGTCCCAACATACTGAAATTATCCCTGCTCTGCCCACGTCAGAGATTGTTCTGAAGGTAACTGAAATACCTCCACTTGATGTGTTCTATAGCCCTCTCTACAACATTGTAGTTAGAAGGCAGAGTAAAAGGAGAAGGGTAGATGAACCTGAATTCCCACCTAGGAATGAGCCCATGGACATTGTCTGGAAGGACATTCCTTTCAATCTGGCCAAGGACTTGACTATACTATCACAGTTCACAGGAGCATACGCATCGGCCACTATAGACAAGGCTACTGAGGTCTCTACTCTACTAAGGGAGAAAGAGGAGAGAATTGCACAGCTCAAACAAGAGCTCGAGGTAGAGAAAGCAAGCGCAAACAGGCAGGTGGCGGAGCAACTAAAGCAATTGCAGCAAGACATGGAGGTCCTGAAAATAAGCCATGAGGCCGATATATCGGCCAAAAACATGCAACTCCAGGAAATGCAGCAATCCATGGAAAGATACAAGGATGTTTCCACTACTGAGGATTTCATCAAAGAGGCCCTGGAATTAAATTCCCTTTTAATGAGACTACACGAGTATTTCTGCCAGAAGCTGTCACAAATTACTCCCTATCTGACTACCAGTGACCAGCTGATAGATAAGGCAATCGACCAGAGAACAGAGTTTAATGATTTAAACACTATAATCTCTGAGTTCATTGAGTGGCAGGAAACAGAAGATGGAAAGAAGGCCAATCTACCCGAGATTGAAGAAACTCATAAAAACATTCTCTTTACAGATTTGGATGCCATAATCAAACAGGCTGAGCTAGCAGTCATAAGGGCAACTGGAGTATCAAAGAATATCATCAAAGTAGTGAACCACATCCTGTTTGCCACCAATCTCATCAAGGAAGGCAATATGAAAGGAATGCCTGATTTAACTGCTCTGTATAAAGGCTGGCAAGACAAGGCAGGGAGTCAGGGAGAGGCAATCACGAAACTGACCATGACCAACTGGGAGTCGTATTGGTAGTATCTGGTTAATCCACATAGCCAGATTATGACTCTCAACTGTTCCCTTCACATGACTCAAAGGATGTTTCCACTGCTCACCAATGCGATCTTCACAGGACAACTCAAGAATCATTTATGGCCACCTCCTCAAATTCAACTGATGACTGATATTTGTGATTTAAAGGACAAGCTGGCAGACATCAAGTCATCCTCTTAGTTTTGTTTATTTAACCTTTGTTTATTTTTGGAGTTAGTTACCTAGTTAGGAGGAAGGTTGTTTGAAACCTCCTCAAATTTTGTATAATATATTTTTGCACATTTAGTTAGAGTAGTACTTATACCCTTCTCATGCATTTAGAGAAGGGTTGAGAATTTTATCAAAAACATTTTCAAAGAATGCACTATTGTATGTTTGTGAATGCTTTAGTGAAATGATGGAACACGATCATTTCTTTTAGATATCAGACCACTTTCCTTTGTTGATGCACTTTTGTATTCTTGGGAGACAATTTGATTCGAAGAAAGAAGTTAGTCTATGTCATTTGTCAAATGAGCAGGACTTCACACATATGGTACTACTATCGTGTATGATTGATTCTGTTTACATTTAATTAGCGGAAAAACTTTACTTTCATGGATTATATATGATATTTATTATTTCTATTAAGCGTTAATTGCACTTTTGTATGATGCCTAGCTGAAGTTGTGATTTTCATATATAACTCATCATATATGCGATATATTTTATAAATTCCTTTGACTAACTATTTAGTCAAAGGAATTATCTTTTATGTTATCATCTTTGTTTAGTTGTGTTCAATCTTTATTATCACATGCTAAATAGATATCCTTGTAGATCGCATATCACACAAGAACACCTGGATTTATATTAGAATAAGTTAGTTAGAGAATTTGCATTGTAGAATATGTCACTTAGATTATCATTATTCTATTTCAAAGCACTCATAAACCACCCACTCTCATCTTAAAACCCACATTAGGAAACTAGTCCCATTATCCCCAGTCGGAGCCACCACTTTAAATGGAAAAGGAGTTGTCTTAAGGTCCGGACTGGGTGGTTATCCCCCATGTTTCGGCAGTAGAATTTTGAGGCTGCAACAGGGTCCAAGGCCTTTCCCACACCAAATAAAAACATTATGGGATAGAGAGCATAACCATTAGGGATATACATACAACTCTTCTACAACGAAACATGACAATCTAGTCCTTAACAAGGGATCCCAATACCCAAAACACAAGGGCTCCCGAGGAGATAACCGGGTTCCCTTCACTACAGAAACACATAACTAAGGTCGAAACCACAAGGTGGATAGTAGATATACCCGAATGTCAGTGTGCTCTTCCTAGGTCGAAGATCAACATCGCTTAAAGATGCCAATGTTGATAGTTGCAGTCAATAGATATAGAAGGATACCTTCATGGTAAGGTGGAAACACGCGAGGATCCCAATTGAACACCCGTGAGAGGCCCAGTAATGAACCTCCAACACAAAGTCCTTTAAAAAATTCTCGGTCTCTATTCAAATCCCTGAGCAAGCCTCCTTGGGAAAAAACAACGAAGTCTTCACTCCCAAGTTCCCCTATTCATCTCCCAATTTTCAAATTCGTTCCCAATTAACATGAGGTGTGTTAGGGTCCTATAATATAGGAATCCCAGTCAACTTTGTCTTACTATTAATTTGAGGGTATTTTTGTAAAAAATAGCCTATGGTTTCATGCTCTCATAGTCTAAGGGGTCCTTGTACAAAAGAGTCAGTTTGGTCAAAGGGTCATTGTAAATATTTGTGTCAGAAAGGAGTCTACAAGCCTTAATTCGAATTTGTAAGGCCATGAAGGGTCCATGAGGAGTCATCATTTAAAATTAGTCATCATTAGGGGTTAAAGTCATTATAAGTCAATTGAGGAGGTCATGTCAGTCATATGAGTCCTTTAGAGTTAGTTATGAAGTTAGTTAGTGTCATGTCCTACTCATGATTGTAAAAGTACCATCTCATGTCATCATTCAAAACCACCATCATGACAAGAAAAGAGTTTTGGGTGGCATAAAATTCAAATTTCCTTGAACCTCTCTCATTCTCCCTCATATGTGATTCATTTTTATCTCTGGAGTAGTGTCAAGGTGCAAGAAGGTTTTAGAAGTCGAATGGAAACATTCAAAGCTCGTGGGAAACAGTCATTGTGCAATTGCTATGCAAGTTAGAATCAGCTATCTTGAAGGTTTGTAGGCATTGGAAAAACTACTTTAGGGGCTCTACACCATAAAAATACCATTCCAAACATACCCATTTTCTTTGTTTTTCCAGGAAAGTTATGCAATCATATCAACCATGGAGGTTTGCTACACTTTGCTTCGAATTTGCTGCGAAATTGACTATTTTTGTCATCATTTTCAAAATATGTTTCCGACTAAATGGAGTTGAATTCTGGAAAACCAAAAGAGGTGTTTGTCAAGAAAAAATGAAAGAAAAAAAACCTCCTTCATTTTATGCATATGTATCATATATTGGAATATTAAAATGCATCTTTACAGTCTATTTTTCAGGTTTTGACATTTCCTGTTTTAGTTATGATGTTTAGGTGCAGATTGTGAGGGTATGGAGAGGAATTTTTGGAAAGTGAGAGAGGCTTTTGTCAAGGGCACTCTCATCTACAAAAAAATCTCTCATTTTTGTAGCACCTGTAAGGATTCAGGATATATGAGCTTGTCTTTGAACCCTATTTTTCTATAAATCTAGTCCCTGTTTCGTAGTAGGCCTGTTGCACAACATATCAGTCAATTTTATTTTGAAAACTTTCGAATTTTGGAGCTTCTAGAAGTAATTTGGTTGTTATATAAGTGACGATAAGTTTAAAATCATGTAGTTTGAGTTGTTAAACAAAGAGTAATTCTTTGAGATGATGTTTCTAAATTGTAATAGAAATTCCTATTTTTTCTACTCAGCAAGTGAAGATGCATTGCATCTAGACAATTCAACTTTTATGAAGTGAATTCAACCATCTAGAGTGGTAATTCAAATTCCTCATTGTATATAATGATGTAAAGACATGGAAAGTAGGTTGTTTGGTAGTGTGAAGAAGCTAGTATGCAAGTTTTGCATTTTTGTATCATTTTCTCAAGTGAATAGAAGAAGGCAGAAGGTGTTTTGAGAGGGATTCTTGTGTCAGATGTATGTTGGTATGTGTATTCTCTTTGTTATCATTATTTCTTATGTTTCCTTGGTGTGAAAATAATTCTTCATGCTTAGCTTAAAGGAATTTTGTAGAATTCACTTTGTGCTCTGTTTTATATTAGATGAACCTTCAATGTTTCCTTTTCTTCTGATGGAAATTTGAATTCATTTGTAGTTTGATGCTCTTATTGTCACCTCTTGATGCTACACTCATCTACTCACTACAATGAAACTTGGTTAATTATCAACAAATCTACCTATCCTGCCCCTTATCAAAATATCATCACCATCCCTTATTCACTTGAATCATTAACTATACCGAGCCTATTCGAAGTGGATCTTCCTTCTTTCACCTACCTTCAAACAACAACATAAATTCACCTTTTTTTATCCTTATAACCAGCCTAAGATCAAGAGCTTTCAGTCACTTGATTGACTGAGTGAAACCCTAGTGATAGAGCCCTCTCCAAGGCTAGGAGGGTTCGATCTTAGCCTAAAAGTGGCATGTGGTTACCTATGGAATTTCTCTCCTCATCCTAGGGGAATTTACGAAGTGATAACATATTGGTGTCATTGCCGGGGAACAAAAGGTTCGATCTTCTCCAGGAAAGACCATAAAAGTTTTAGATCTGGTTGTTGATGGTGGATATTAGTCAGACATATGAAGGTTGAACCATTCACCTGACGACTCCAATTAGGTTTCAACCTGATCCAAAGACTCCACTGGTAGCAAGATTAAAAAATCGAGGTTCTACTAGCAACTCTATTGGCCAAAAATGAATTCAGTTGTGAGGTATTCACCCATGAATCATGCTCATATACTTGGCTTTCCAAATTGTATTCCTTGTATAGATTGGAAATTATATTTTCCAAAGTTCAAAGATGATAATAGTGATGATGTTGATTTACATCTTATCAAATTTCATATGCATTCACGGAGGCTTATAGTTGACTGACATGAATATGTTCATGGCTACTTTGGAAGGAAAGGCAAGGTCATGGTATGAACAATTACTAGCTGCTAGTTTATGTTCTTTAAAGCATTTTAATACAATATTCTTTGAAAAATTTAAAGAATCTTATCCATCTTTATTGTTGGTTCAAAATTTGTGTGGACATTTTGAGAGTTCATTGAAAATTTGGAAAGCTTGTATGAAGATAATGAGTTCATGGATGAGGAAATTTTAGAGGCCCTTCATGACAATCATTTTCATCACCAAAAAGAAATGGTAGCCTCTCTCTTGGACGAAAATGAAATTGAGCAAGATTTTAATGATGACAATCATGTTCCATCTTCTGAAGTTGATGAAAATTTGCAACAATCTTGCCAATGTTTTTATGATAGAAAGTATGAGAATTCTATTAAACAACAGAAGGAAATGGTAAATGAGGAGGACAGTTTCCATGATATTTAGGTGGATTCTCAACAGGAAATGATTTTTTCTTTAGCTGAAGATGAAACTAATCAAGAATTTGATGTAAATGTTCATGTTCATTCTCTTGAGATTAATGAAGTAATACAACAGGTTTATTCTCTTGAACTTGATGAACATATTCAACAGTTTTCAAATGCCCAAGAAAAAGATAAGGATAGTATATCAGTTGGTTCTTCATGTCATTCATTTTCTCAGTTTTCATCTCATGAAAAAACTTATGAAAATAATTACCTAGAGTTGCAAGGAAATAATGAAGAAGAGAAAGTTGTTCTAGACCCCGTGGATGTAGACATTTTTTTTATTCATGATGTGGTTGCCCCAATTGAAGATTTGAAAGAACATTCAAACCTTGTCTCTAATCTAGATGATAGGAAATGTTGGCATTATGATACAATTGTTGTCCTTGATGGCAACTCACTCAGAGGTATGATACAGGTGTTATCCTTGATGGCAACTCACTCAGAGGTATGATATAGGTGTTATCCTTGATGGCAACTCACTCAGAGGTATGATATAGGTGTTGTCCTTGATGGCAACTCACTCAGATGACAGATCATAGTGCAGTAGGTAAAGAGAGAGGTATACGCGGGTTAACCTTGATGAAAGTGCATATACACGCGAGTTAGCGGAACGAAATGCGCGTACACGTACACACGCAGGTTCACAGAAGGAAAGGCGCGTACAGGTTGGAAACCATGGTTTTGGTCCATGGTATTTTGGTATTAGTCCATGGTATTTGGTCCGAAGTGTCAACCCCAGGTAGTGGGTCCAAGGTATTGGTTCAACATGGTTTTGGACCATGGTATTGAGAGAAGCCTAAACCTATATAAGGAGAGGATCATTAGGCCAAGAGGGTAGTGGGCAAGTGATGAATATCTGATGAAGTGTGAGATCCAGATGCTGGTTATGGCTTGCTTGATCTGGACCAAGGTTGCATTCATGTGGAGGATGATGAACGATGGAATGGGATCTTAAGGCTTGGAATGATTATCATTATATGGTTTGATTATGGATAGACTAGATCTATTGACGCATGTTTATTGTATGAATGTTATGATCTGGGTATGACTGATGTCTGGAACAGCTGCAAAGTTATGAGTAAATATTTGCAGATCTGTATGCGGGTTGGCTTTGGTAAAAGTGCGTATATACGCGGGTTTGGTTCATCATAGTAGCATATGGATTATATTTGAAGTTAGAGTTGGATCTGGTTATTGTTGCAGAGTTCTGTTGTCTGTTATGTGTTCTGGTGACTGTGTTGTTGACAGGGTTTTCAGAGATTCAGTATTGGGTGATTCAGAGATTGATGATGCAAGTATAGTTGATGATTGTATTGCAGTGATGATTGTTTTGTATTTATGGATCCAGTATGAAAATGTATGAAACGTGGTCCCTGGATGATCGTAGAGTTCAGTAGGCCGGCGCCTACGTACTGGTAAACATATTGGCCAGTACAAGAGCCAGGGGGTTGTAGCTCCCTTCCAGGAGCAGCTAGAAAACGAGTGAAGGTTGGAGCCTTCAGTAGGCCGGCGCCTACGTACTAGTAAATGGATCAGCTAGTACAAGAGCTAAGAAGGTTGTAGCCTTCTGCAGGTAGAAGCCTGCTTACTAGTATAAGACTGCACCAATACTATTGTAAAAATAAGTTTCTTATTAAAGGAAGATAAAAACGAATTGTAGCAGGTGGCTTTCACCCACATTGGGTTTCCACCTTATATCATGGTGTTCATGTGTGCTTCTTATGTGTGATGATCTGTTCTATTTTACTGCACCTGTTTACTGTTCATAATGTTCTGATGCATTCACTGAAGATGAACTAACTAAATCATAAGTTTACTGGATGTACGCTAGTTGCATTTAACAAAGTTGCGCATATACGCGGATATCCATAACTGAAGTAGTGTATATGAATCTGAGTATGAAAATGAAAAAGTTATATTGATTAGATAATACTGATTCACCCCCCCCCCCTCTCAGTATTATTTCCAACAATTGGTATCAGAGCAGGTCCTTTGGTAGAAGCTTGATCGCTTGAAGGAGATCCATAGAACAATGGGAAAGAAAGCACGTCAAAAGAAGAAGACAACTCAAAGGAACAATGACAGCCTGCTATTGAGTGGAAGCAAGTATTCAGATCCTGAATCACCTCAGATTGAAGATGGACAAGCAAATGAAGCATCAGATAAAATCATAGATCAACAAGATCTACCTAGCAAAAGGGAGAGTGCCCTCAAAGAAGAAATTATCAGCTTAAAAGCTCAGTTGGAATGTGCCTCCAGAGTACGACAAATGCTGCAGGTGCTGAATGAAGAGCAAGAAAATGAGATTCTCAAACTAAGGCAACAAGTGGAAGAAGGAAGAAAGTCTGAAGAAACTTTGACGAAGCAATGTCTGGAAAAGGAAGAACAACATCAGGTTGAGGTAAATATCTTGAAAGGTAAATTAGAAGAAAAAGATAAACTATTACGATTTCAAGATAGTACTAAGATCTTGGATGATATTCTTAGTAGTCAAAGGTCTCCTGCTATCAAAACTGGTCTTGGTTTTCATGAATCTGTTGAAGGTGAATCTAGTTCACAAAGTAAGACAAGGAACTCTAATGAGAAATCTAAAATGATCAATAAGGAGATGAGAAGACAACCCCATCAAAGGAAAGAAATTCCTCAAAGAAAATCTTTAGCTCCTAACAATGGAAGTAATAGATGATTATTTCCTCCGATGAATAATGTTGAATGTTATGTATGTCATAATCTTGGACATGTTGCAGCCAGATGCAGAAGTAGAATGGTTCAAGACCATCACATAGAAAGATCATCACATTCCAGGTACTTCAAGGGATATTGTTTTTCTTGCAATATGTTTGGTCACAAAGCTGTTGATTGCTACAAAAGGAATATGAAACATGTAAGATGTTATGCATGTAACAAGCTGGGACACATAGCAAAGGAATGCAGGAGAAGATTTTGGGCACCATACCAAAAGAAGAAAACATCATCACAGTTGAAGATATGGAAGAAAAAGGAAGTACAACCAGAAATATGTGGCATAGCAGTATACACAGACATGACAGACTCAGAGGAAGTTGAAAATGTGGAACCTCTGTGTTCTAAATCTCATACGCTTGTTTCATGAAGACAAGACACGTATATACGCAAGTTAGACGCTGCACAGTCGCGTATATGATGTTCTGAAGAAAAGCAACAGTACAGAAGTATGATATGGTTCAGTCACTGTTTGATGATGGCATGGCATAGGTTCAGGGGGAGAATATACTTAAATAAGGCATTGTTGGCACTTTGATGAGAAGTCTTTGGTGATGATGCTTATATAACCAAATGATACATCTTGCTACTTATTGGTTGGTCAAAAGAATGGTATTGCAGGTGGTGGGCTCCAGTATTGTAGCAATAATGCTACAACTCCTGGAGCTTCCTATCTCTAATTTTATCAACCCGGTAGTTCGTACAAACTTGGAAGCGACGGTGCTGTATGCACAAGTACTAGCTCTTGTCGCAGCTGTCACTTGGTCAGCTGGCACAAGTCCGCTAGGGCTCAAGCCAACTTCTATATGCTCACAGAAGAAGCTTTATGAGTGATGGATGAAAGCTAACTCAAAGAAGGCTAATCTATTTGCAGAAGGAAACTGAAAGCCAACAAAGCATGAAAACCCTAGTAAACCCTAATTTGACTAGCTAGGCCCTTACAATGCAAAACTTTGAATGAAACTACTACCAATAATGCCATTACTTGCAGTGAGCTGAAATACATGCATCTAAGCTACTTGCATCTGAAAAGACATGTTTTTGCATTTTTTCATTAAGTGGTTGGATTTATTGTGATGATGCTTTTGATTAGGGTTTGGTTGTGCAGGAGCGGTTCGAGTGGAGGGAAAGCATGGGCAAGTTCAGGATGGCTAGGGGAGGTCCCAGAGGGTCTCCAGCATCAGTCCACAGAAGTCTACCACGTTCGGATGCTCAGCAACCGAGTTTGCAGGCTTCTACAGGAAGTCTGCAGGGGATCCTACAGGAAACTCAGGGATTCTACAGGAAGTCTGTGCAATTCTACAGGATGTTTGACCGTGGGAGTTTTGGGAGATGGTGAAGTGTTGGAGTGGTGTGGGAGATGGGATGGAGATGGCACTGGTGATGGCTCAGGAGCAGAGAAGTCAGATGGAGGAAGAGTGCATGCAGTGGGTTGATGGCTGGAAGGATGGGATCAACGAAAGGTTAAGTAAATGGAGCTATGTGAGTAATGGGAGAGCTGGAAGGTAAACGAGCTGAGCAGAGGTCGGTTGAGTGGCTTCAGGTGTGGTTGAAAAGACGAGGAAGGTAATGGAATGGTGTGGAGCAGTGTAGATGGAACAAATTGTCTATGAATGTCACCAAAAACGAGAACTCTTTAACCTATGTTAACTGTGCTATTTTGAACCAATGAACAGCAGTGCAATTTGTGAAAGAAACTCGTGCATGGAAGTGGAATGGAGGAGTGAAGATCAAAACCAAAGTGCATGGATGGATCTACGACTAAAGTAACTGTTGCAGCTTGCATGGACGTGAAAAGAACTGCGTTTCTTTTTGGTGGTTGTTATGGACTGCACCCCAATCCCTAAGCAGAGATGGCAGTGATCTCTAACAACCTTTTTATGGAGCTCCAATGAATTATAACTATCCTCTTCTAACCTGAACAACTGGAAGCAAATTCACCATAAACTAATCCTATTCAATCTCATAAAAACTAAATCAGCAGACTGTAAATTTGAATTGCATGTCAAAGGAAAGAAACGAAGTGCTGGAATGAAAGGCAAATAACATTACAACACCGAGGAGATCTATTGCTCTCAGGTTGGGCCCTAACTTGAGAGCTATAGCTCCCTTAGAAACTCAGAATGAGATCAAAATCTGCCTGCCTTTATTCATAACCAAAAATCCGATGTCATGCCAAAACTGGCTTACAAAAAGAACCAACACCGAGCTGTAGCTCGTACTTCAAAATTACAAGAGTAATGCAAAAGTTCAAAAAGCTTCTATCCAAGGCTACGGCCTCAGTATTTATGCAAAATGATAGTCCAACAGGTTTCCTTGATTTGTGGAGCTCGGCTGTCCAACTGAAGGTTAAACTGCTGATCCTGTAGAACAGTTGTAACTGCTATTCCTGTAGAACAGTTGGCTGCCTCTAAGCTCGGTGGGGAGATTGGTTGGAGCTCGGAGCTATGGTGGGAATCACGAGGAAGGTCCCCAAGACTGTGGACATCCTCTCCTAAAAACCAGCAGTGCCACCTCACTGTCTCCTTGTCTCCTTTCTCGTGGTCTTTGCTCCCTTTTAATGGCAAAAACCTGAAATCATCATGTATTAGTCACGTAGATAGAATGCCTACCCTTCTTCCTACAAACAACACGAATAAACCAAGAAATGAGTGCATAAGCAATAAAAAATGAATGAGTTGAGCAGAGCAAGTAGGCCAAATGAGCCCAAATTGTACCAAAAATTGGGGCTCATCATCACCCCCCAGCTAAACTATTTGCTCATCCTTGAGCAACTTTTCTCTGGCTCCTCGTCTTTGGCCGAGAACTAGAGCCCGGAGCATGCTTTTCCTTTCCTATTTTTGGCAGCCCTGCCTTTTCTGCCCCTGGTGGTGACGAAGGTGGTGCTTCTTCCTTTCCTGTTTTTGGCGGCCCTGCCTTTGCTGCCCCTGGTGGTGACGAAGGTGGTGCTTCTTCCCCCTTTTCCATTTCCTTGAGCCAGGCTTCGGAAGGCGATTGGCCTATTTTTCGTGTCCAGGAAGTTATTTTTGGGCTTCCCTTCTCGGGGGTGGCTGATGTTTTAGAGGGGGTTCTTGCACTGGGTGAAGTAGGGACATCCCCTAAAATGGTTTGGCTGCTGGGTGGAGGCTGTGGCTTGCCCGTGTTTATCCTCTTGCTTCTCCTGGCTTCAGATGGTAGAGGGGTCTCCCTCTCTCTCTTCTCCTTCGGCTTTGGAGGTGTACTGAGGGCGGCCAGCGCCGCTGCTGTCTCCTTTTCGAGAATACCAGCCTTCTCTTTCTTGCGTTTTGCTCTCTCAGAGCTCCTTGTAGAGGGCCCCTCCTTGTCAGATTTCGGGCTTCCTGTAGAAGACCCGGTTTTAGCCACTCTCGGGCTTCCTGTAGAAGCCCCTGCTTTGGTAATCTTCGGGCTTCCTGTAGAAGATCCTTTCTCTGTCTTCAGGCTTCCTGTAGGAGCCTGTTTCTCAATGATTTTCGGGCTTCCTGTAGAAGCCCCTTTTTCCAATTTCGGGCTTCCTGTAGAAGCCCTTGTCTCTGTCTTCGGGCTTCCTGTAGAAGCCTGTTTCTCACTGATTTTCGGGCTTCTTGTAGAAGCCTTTGTCTTTGTTTTCGGGCTTCCTGTAGAAGCCTGTTTCTGTTTTCCTGTAGACACAGGTGTCCCCACCTTTGCTTGCTTGCCTGCTTGAGTTTTGCTTTTTGCTTTGGTTGCAGGTGCTGTTGAGGTACTTGGGCTGACGTGGACCACCTCGGCTTTTTCCATTCTGCTCTTCAGCCTCTTTTCTCTTGCTGACAAGATAGGTGTGCCACCTTTTTCCTTGTCATCCTTTTCCTCATGCTTCTTCCTTTGTTCTTTCTTCTGCACTGTGGTCGGGGTCTTCTGGCCTTCTTCTCTCTGTCCCTCGGCCACTGCTTCTTGTTCCTCACTGCTGGAGGAACCCGTTTCTTCGATCAACATTTTAATGTCTCCATCTTTTGTCAAATTCCGAAAGGATTCCCATGAGAGGGGAACCTTATATGAATGCAGCGCATCCTCCACAAGAAGCTTGATCAACCCATGGTGGGCTATCTGATTTGGTATGCCCTCTTTTAGCTTTGTGGCACACTCCATTAGAGACTGCAATAGGAAATAAGGGATGCTCAGCTTTTGTTCTACAGGAAGATCAATCCGGTGCCTCAATTCAGTGAGCAGCCGAAAGTGATATGCATACACGATGCTAAAACGGCCTTCACAAGTGATATATTTCATGATTTGCAAACTGACTTCATTCCATGGTGGCAACAGACTCGTTCTTCGCACCCCATTTTTGTCCTCCGAGAATTCTTCCTCAGGTGGAAAGAATTCTTTCTTTGCCTGCTGGCTCAGCTTTCTTTCTTCCTTATCCCACGGCAAACCCATAGGAAGTTCTGTGATCCGACTGATATGTTGCGGGGTGAGCTTGAGGCTTAGACCTCTGAAGTTCACTGTGGCCAGTGTCTGGGATTTCGGCCTCAGAGCCTGCAAGAATTCTTCGGCCACTTCATCATCGTAACCTTGCAGCTTATCACAAAAAGACATCCATTGTGCTCTGGTGAAGAGCTCTACCACTGCCGGGTTTTCCCTTAATTTGGTTGAATCAGTGGGTTCCCGTCTTATAAACCCACCCGGCATGATGAACACGGTTGTTTTAACTAAAGGTGGCAAATGCGAAAGAGATTTGGTCTATTGAGACAGAGCATGCACATAATCCACAAAATTCACACAGTCTAATTATACTGACATCCTGTAGAACGACAGTATAGGCACAACAAACAACAATTTCACCGATATCTTTATGACCAGACTGTGGACGAGGATCTTGCCACTCTTACTAACCAGTTGCATGAAGAGTTCAGGGTTACCTCTTTAATTGGCCACCTTTTTCGTGAGGCACCCGCTTCCCTGTAGAAGACTGCGTTCCTGTAGAGACTGCGTTCCTGTAGAGACTGCGTTCCTGTAGAGACTGCGTTCCTGTAGAAACTGTGTTCCTGTAGGAGCAGTGCGCAAATTTCGGGGAGGACTGTAGTTGGCCTACGCTTGAGGTGTGCTTCACCGGCGTTCTGGTAGCCAAAAGCTCGGCGTATCAAAGTGCAGAGGAGATCAGAATAGCCACTCGAGTTTGAAGTGGTGGTTGATAAATGCATGCGCATAATCTAGCCGATTAGATTTTGAATCGGCGCAATCCGTGGCGCGGGGGGTGAGCTGTCCCCGCCGGACCGTTGGGCGACGTCATCCATCATTCGCCTACGTATTCACTTGCTGCCGCATCCATTCCCACAGATCTGCCGCCGCCTTTTTCTGTTAAACTCATTGCTTCCGACGGGAGTGTTCTCAAGTGCGTGCTGCTCATTCTCTTTGTCGTGGCCGCCACCCAAACATCCAATTATACCATAACTAGCCGACGTGGCCAGTCGACTGGCCATACGGCCGCTCAACCATTCACTTTTATGCTGTGCAAACAATTCAAAGTAAAATTCATGCGATTTGATGGAAGGAAGGGTCGAGACACTTACCTGCGTGGCTGCACACGATTTTTCCAGTTTTGGACGATGGTGAGTGGATCCACCTGCTGCATGCGAACTTACACAGACCCGAAGGCTCGTGGTTACAGGCTGACGACGATGGAGTGGATGCTTTGGTTGCATGCGCCCGCGTTTCATTGCAGATGGCGGTGTTGTGAATGGTATCCACTCTAGCAGGTTTAACTGTTACAGGATTCCCGCGGGGTGTCTCGTAACAGTTCTTCCTCCTTGGGTGCATGCTGCACGACGGAGGATCTGGCCTTTCGATCACGTTCCCAGAGCTTCTGATGCCTGTGGTATGAGATCTCAGCACTTGTTTATCTTCGAAAATGGCTTTTCCCGCGAGAACTCATCGATCTGCTTTGTTGGTGCAGGGAACTTGGTTGCATGTCGACAAGGATGGTGGAGCAAGGTAACAGCAATGTGCAAGGGTGCCAACAGAGGCTTGCATGCGTCCAAACCAATCCATAGTCGCTAAATCTCCTTTTAAGATGAATTCTGGGCCGTCCCAAACTTCTACAGGAAGTTTCCTGTAGAACACAGAGCTTCCTGTAGAAAGTTCGGGCTTCCTGTAGAAAGTCTGCACTTTCCTGTAGAAAATCCGCGTCTTCCTGTAGAAAGACTGCATCTTCCTGTAGAAAGACTGCATCTTCCTGTAGAGGACTCAAACCATGATAAAATTGCACATACCTTGAAAAAAACATGGGTACCCTTGGAGGAGGTGCTGGTGAGGTCTCTTGACAGCATGATAAGGACCCTTGGCTTTGAGTTGAAGGGCTTCCTCTCCTCCATAGAACATCTGCAACCTGCATGCAATTTTACCATATTTTGCTTATTGCTTTTTTTTTTCTTTTTTTCTTTTTTTTTGAAAGATAACAGGGGCGCCTCAAAGAGGTTTTCACCCGTGCCATCTGCCCTGAGCGCCTCAGAGAGGTTTTCACTCAAGGATCTTTTTCAAACCTTTTCTCTTTTTTTTTTGAAAGACAATAGGGGCGCCTCAATGAGGTTTTCACCCCTACCACCTGCCTTGGGCGCCTCAGAGAGGTTTTCACCCAAGGATCTTTATTATTTTTTCCTTTATTTTTTTTTTATTTTTTTATTTTTATATATATATACCTCAGGGTATGCCAGAAGCAGAGGCAGAACCCCTCTCTAGGACCAATACAAATTTCTCCATAGTTTTGATGAACTCTTGTCTTGAGAGAGGTCTCCTGTAGATCTTCAATCGATGCCCATTGACAAGCATGGGAATGGCTTCCTCATCAATGGTTCGAATGAGGACAGATCCATTGTCATGGCATTTTTCCACTGCATATGGTCCTAGCCATCTGGTTCTCAGCTTCCCCTTGAAATCTTTGTATCTGGAGTCATACAACAAAGCCCAATCTCCCGGCTGAAATTGCTTGTCATGGAGATGTTGGTCATGCCACACCTTTCTCTGAAGTTGAACCACTTCTGAGTGAAGGAGGGCCTGCATTCGGTGCTCATCCAGGCCATTCAGCTGCAGTAGCCTTTCTTGTTGTGCATGGCTGAGATCTAGGTCCAGCTGAGCTGCCATCCTCAAAGTGTTGTATTCAAACTCAATGGACAGCAAAGCTTTCTTCCCATAGACCAGCTCATACGGTGTGAAGCCGGTGGTGGTCTTCCAAGTGGTGTTGTAAGCCCATGTGGCTTCAACCAGGCGATCTGCCCAGTCCTTTCTGCTGCTGCTCACCACCTTAGTCAAGATCCCTTCTAATGCTCTATTGGTGACTTCCACCTGCCCATTTGCTTGAGGGTGATAAGGGGTGGAAGTCCTATGCTTGATCTTGTGATGAGCTAGTAGATCTTCAACCAGGTTGGAGGTGAACTGGCTCCCTTGATCGGTGACCAGCTCTCTTGGATAGCCAAACTTATAGAAGATGTTTTCTCTTAGGAACTCGGCCACCTTTTCTTCTGTTGCTGCTTTGATTGCTTTGGTCTCTGCCCACTTTGTCAAATAGTCAGTACACACAATGATGTAAGTCCTTTGCCTCGAAGAGGGGTTGATTGGGCCCACAAAGTCCATGCCCCACTTCTCAAATGGCTCAAGAGTCACTTGAGGTTGGAGAGGCATCTCATCCCTTTGGGTCGGTTTCCCCATTCTTTGGCATTGGTCACACTGACTGACATATCTTCTGACATCTTGATGAAGTGTGGGCCAATAGTAGCCTGCCTGCAGGATTTTGAAGGCAGTTCTCTTTGCTGCAAAATGTCCTCCACAAGGCCCATCATGACAAGTGAGGAGGATATCAAAGACTTCCTCCTCCCTTACACAACGCCTTAAGATCTGATCGGGGCCAAGCTTGAACAGATTGCCCCCGATCCAAGTAAATGAGGCACTTTTTCTGATGATTCTGCTCTTCTCTCTGGAAGATAGGTGCGGAGGGAACTGTGCTGAAACAAGATAGTTTGCTATATCAGCAAACCATGGAGAGAGTACTGAAATAGCAAACAGATGTTCATCGGGCATCTGGTCATCCACTGTTCCATCCTCATCTGCAGACAAATCCAATCTAGATAAAAAGTCAGCAACAACATTTTCTCTACCTGGTTTGTCAACAATGGTCAAATCAAACTGCTGCAATAAAAGTAACCATCTAATAATACGAGCATTCACATCTGGTTTATTCATTAAATATCTAATTGCAGCATGGTCAGTATGTACAAAGGTCTGGTAACCAGTAATATAATGTCGGAACTTGTTCAGTGCATGGACCACAGCCAAGAATTCTTTCTCGGTTACAGTGTAATTCAGCTCAGCTTTGGACAAGTTTTTGCTAACAAAGTAAATGGCATATGGAAGTTTTTGCTCAACTTGTCCTAAAGCTGCACCTATGGCTTTGTTCGAGGCATCAGTGTGGATGTGGAAAGGTAGGGCCCAGTTTGGACCTCTCAGGATTGGGGCTGACACCAACTTGTCCTTTAATTCATTTAAAGCCCTCTGACAATCGTCAGTCCATTTAAACTCCACATCTTTTGCCAACAGACCAAACAATGGCGAGGCTAGCTTGCTGAAATCTTTAATGAATCTCCGGTAGTATCCTGCTAATCCCAAGAAACTCCGGACATCCCTTACCTTTTGAGGAGGTGGAACCCTCTTGATGAGAGCAATTTTGTTAGGATCCACCTGCAACCCTTGGCAAGAAATGGTATGGCCTAGCACGGTCCCTTCAGTCATTAGGAATTCACATTTTTCAGGACTAAGGGACAAGTTCATCTCGGTGCATTTGGTTAGGACTTTTCCCAGGTTGGACAATGCTTCCTGGAAGTTGGCCCCATAAGGAGTAAAGTCATCCATATAGATTTCTACTGCATCATGGACCAGCTCCGAGAAGATGCTCAAGACAGCTCTCTGGAAGGTAGCAGGAGCATTGCATAGCCCAAAGGGAAGGACTCGGTAGGCAAAGGTACCCCAAGGACAAGTGAAGGTGGTCTTATCTTGGTCTTCCGGGCTGATTTGGATTTGGTTGTACCCGCTAAACCCATCCAGGAAAGAGAAGAACTTCTTTCCTGCCAGTCCATCCAACACTTGATCTATGAAAGGTAGAGGGAAATGGTCTTTCTTGGTAGCTTTGTTCAGTTCTCGGTAGTCCACACAGATTCTCCATTTCCCATTTTTCTTGGGAACCAACACTAGAGGGGACACCCATTCACTATCTGAGATGGGGTAGATGAACCCGGCATCCAACAGTTTTTGCAATTCTTCCTTGACAATGTCCTTAAGGGCTGGATTCATTCTCCTCTGAGGTTGCCTAACCAGTTTACAATCCTCTTTGATGTATATATGATGGGTACAGACCGAAGGATGGACTCCTTTCATTTCCTTATAGCTCCAAGCAAAAGCATCTAGGTGGTTGGCCAACAGACTACACAGCTCCTTTTCCTGGGAAGGAGATAGGGAGGAGCTGATCTTAATGCTTTCTCAGGGCCGAACTCCACATTCTTGACTCTGGGAGTAACAGGGTTGGTTGTACAAAGATCCACTAAGGTGCTAGCTTGGGCATCCTCCACCAATTTCTCTAAGGGTAGTGCACTGGAAGGTGGATTCTGGATCAAGGTCTCGATCAAGTCATCCTCGGTTGGGGGGTCTCTTCTAGTGGTATCTAAGGTGCACAGAGGTGCTGAGTACACCTCGTCTTCTTCTCCTTCTTCCAACCAGAGTGGTAAGTCATGCTCTAAGGAGGGTTGGGCAGGAGGGTATAGGACTAGCTGCTTGGACATGGGACCATTTTTGATGGTCATGTTTCCTGCACGACAACTTATGTAAGCATCTGCAGTAGCTAACCAAGGCCTTCCCAAAATGAGAGGATATCCAGTAAGCTTTGCCTTTGGTTGCAGAACCAGGAAGTCTGCAGGGTATTCCCAAGAGTCAATAGAGACCAAGACATCCTCCACAATCCCTTCGGGAGTCACGGTGGAGCGATCTGCTAATTGCAGTACTGTCGAGGTCTTCCTCAAGGAACCCTGAAGATTGAGTTTAAGCATGGTATCCCTGGTCATCACATTAATGGCAGCCCCCAGATCAATCAAGGTGTGAGGTATAATGGTGCCATTGATGTGGACATCTACTACAGGACTTCCAGGATCTAGGTACTTTGGGCAGATGACTTGTCCTAACATAAGGTCAGACAGTTGTCCTATGACATTGATAGTTGAAGCATCTTTCTTCCGTCTGCCTGGGTGTTTGAAACACTTCTCCTTAACCAGTTTGTTGTATATTGGCACATCCTTGATGGCTTGGAGAAGTGGTATTTTTACACACAACTGCTTGAGCTCACCCAGAAGCTCATCCTCCTCTGGGTTGGGTTGTGTGGTGGCTGTTAGTCTCTCAGGAAAGGGTGGAATAGCCTTTGGTTCACTTTCCTGTTTATCTTCCTCATCCTCTGGGGGAGGAGGTTGGCGATCTGGTAGAGTCTTTCCAGATCGAAGATTGATCTCCTGGATCTCCACAGCATAGGTAGGGCATGAGGTTTCCCCAGTGTATACCTGCTGGGCCTGTCTATTGTTGGGGTTCGGGTTCGGTTGAGCAGGCATTTGAGGTTGCCTTGGAGGAGCAGGAGGTAATGGCTGAGGTTGAACTGGTGGTGGAGGCAAGATGGCAGGAGGAGTGTTGTATTGGGGCCTCCACCCCGACTGAGGTGCATTCCATTGAGGCTGTGGCTGGGCATGTGAGTGATATGAATGAGAAGTAGGTTGAGTGGGGTACTGAGGTGGATAAGACCATGGAGGAGGCATGGACCATGAAGGATGAGCAGGGGGACCCCAGGAAGGCATAGGAGTCGATTGGTTGGGGCTGTAATAAGCTTGAGATGCCCCTTGCATCCCCTGCTGATAAGGTCTAGATCCTTGTGGCCTCCTTTGGTTGAGGTAATAGAGAGGTTCTGTGGGAGCTTCTGTCCCTTGGTACATGGCTTTAAACCCAGGTAAGGTTGGACACTGATTTGTGGGATGGTCCTCCTCACAAACGAAACACACTTCAACCGAATGCAATGGACATTCATTCTTAGGGTGTCTCCTTGTGCACCTAGGGCAGAAGACAGCCAAGGCTCTCTCAGCTTCTTCTTTCTTTTGCTGAATCCTGAATGTGTCAAGATGCATGGAAATGGTCTGTCTCACCTCACTCTTAAGATCTTCTAGTTGATTTGCAAGCTCATGTTTGGAGAAAGGGACACTAGTTGAGAGGAGGTTTCCTCTACCTCGTTTCCGAGCTGCCCTGGAGTGGTTTCTAAACACAGTCTTGATGTCCTCATAAGGCAGTTGGTAAATGTCCCCCCCAGCTAACATGTGAAGGGTATCTAAGAGGTCTTCAGGGACTCCTCGGAGCAGGACCAACTTGAGGGATTCAGGGTCAAGTGTGCACCTGGCCCGCTTATAGCTTAGTTGGAACCTCTCCTCATAATCCTCTAAGGACTCATCATTTCCCATGGTCATCCGAAAGATTTCCCCCTTTGTTTCCTTGGACCTACAGTAATCCCGGTACTTAGTATTGAAAGCTTGCTGCATCTGAGCCCAAGTGGTGATACTATTCCCAGGTAAGCCCATGAACCAGCGTAATGCTGCATCCTTAAGAGTGGAAGGGAAAAGTTTCAGCTTTTGCTCATCTTCAGTATAGTCATAGGTTCTACAAAGGACAGCAAACTCAAACAGGAAGGTATCCGGATCTTCAGTGGTCAGCCCATGGAAGTGAGGTAAGGCGGAGGGGCTAATGTTCTTCATTTTCATCTCTCCATTGGTCTCTCGGATGGGGAAGGCACCTTCTATTCTCTCATCTTCTCTTCTATTGTCAGCCATAGCTTCAGATGGAGTGGTCTCTAACTCTTCTTCTACTATAGGATCTTTGTATATCTCAGGATGTTCACCTATAGGTTCCTCTGGGTCACTGTCACCAAAGAAGAGAGAAGGGTGACTCAGTGATGTGGTGGGGGTGTTTGGTAGGAATTTGCCTGATCTATCTCGGTTCCTACGAGGCATGAAATGGAAAAGACCTTCTTTTTCTTTTGATTGTTTTTGCTTTTTTCTTTTTGGTACCTGCAAAACTGAAACATATTGATCTACAACTAACTATGAAAGATGCAGAATTAAACTGAAAGCAGGAAATAACTAATCTACTTTGCTCAAATGAAATTGCAAGAATGGAAATGCTAGTCTACGCTTGCAGAAAGGAAATGCTAATGTATGAAAGCAGGAAATGCTAATCTATGAAAGCAGGAAATGTCTATGCTACTTTTGCAGAATGGAAATGAAGTAAACTACTTAGCAGAAGGCAAGAGTAAGAAAGTAGAAGAAAAGCAACAATTACTAATACTCTGATGCTTCCCCGGCAACGGCGCCAAAAAGATGGTGGGCTCCAGTATTGTAGCAATAATGCTACAACTCCTGGAGCTTCCTATCTCTAATTTTATCAACCCGGTAGTTCGTACAAACTTGGAAGCGACGGTGCTGTATGCACAAGTACTAGCTCTTGTCGCAGCTGTCACTTGGTCAGCTGGCACAAGTCCGCTAGGGCTCAAGCCAACTTCTATATGCTCACAGAAGAAGCTTTATGAGTGA
This sequence comes from Pinus tabuliformis, assembly GCA_031772625.1. Classification (NCBI taxonomy): domain Eukaryota; kingdom Viridiplantae; phylum Streptophyta; class Pinopsida; order Pinales; family Pinaceae; genus Pinus; species Pinus tabuliformis. The sequence goes on along the minus strand of CM062810.1, from coordinate 233,291,996 downwards.
TGGATGAAAGCTAACTCAAAGGAGGCTAATCTATTTGCAGAAGGAAACTGAAAGCCAACAAAGCATGAAAACCCTAGTAAACCCTAATTTGACTAGCTAGGCCCTTACAATGCAAAACTATGAATGAAACTACTACCAATAATGCCATTACTTGCAGTGAGCTGAAATACATGCATCTGAAAAGACATGTTTTTGCATTTTTTCATTAAGTGGTTGGATTTATTGTGATGATGCTTTTGATTAGGGTTTGGTTGTGCAGGAGCGGTTCGAGTGGAGGGAAAGCATGGGCAAGGTCAGGATGGCTAGGGGAGGTCCCAGAGGGTCTCCAGCATCAGTCCACAGAAGTCTACCACGTTCGGATGCTCAGCAACCGAGTTTGCAGGCTTCTACAGGAAGTCTGCAGGGGATCCTACAGGAAACTCAGGGATTCTACAGGAAGTCTGTGCAATTCTACAGGATGTTTGACCGTGGGAGTTTTGGGAGATGGTGAAGTGTTGGAGTGGTGTGGGAGGATAGGTGGGATGGAGATGGCGCTGGTGATGGCTCAGGAGCAGAGAAGTCAGATGGAGGAAGAGTGCATGCAGTGGGTTGATGGCTGGAAGGATGGGATCAACGAAAGGTTAAGTAAATGGAGCTATGTGAGTAATGGGAGAGCTGGAAGGTAAACGAGCTGAGCAGAGGTCGGTTGAGTGGCTTCCGGTGTGGTTGAAAAGACGAGGAAGGTAATGGAATGGTGTGGAGCAGTGTAGATGGAACAAATTGTCTATGAATGTCACCAAAAACGAGAACTCTTTAACCTATGTTAACTGTGCTATTTTGAACCAATGAACAACAGTGCAATTTGTGAAAGAAACTCGTGCATGGAAGTGGAATGGAGGAGTGAAGATCAAAACCAAAGTGCATGAATGGATCTACGACTAAAGTAACTGTTGCAGCTTGCATGGACGTGAAAAGAACTGCGTTTCTTTTTGGTGGTTGTTATGGACTGCACCCCAATCCCTAAGCAGAGATGGCAGTGATCTCTAACAACCTTTTTCTGGAGCTCCAATGAATTATAACTATCCTCTTCTAACCTGAACAACTGGAAGCAAATTCACCATAAACTAATCCTATTCAATCTCATAAAAACTAAATCAGCAGACTGTAAATTCGAATTGCATGTCAAAGGAAGGAAACGAAGTGCTGGAACGAAAGGCAAATAACATTACAACACCGAGGAGATCTATTGCTCTCAGGTTGGGCCCTAACCTGAGAGCTATAGCTCCCTTAGAAACTCAGAATGAGATCAAAATCTGCCTGCCTTTATTCATAACCAAAAATCCGATGTCATGCCAAAACTGGCTTACAAAAAGAACCAACACCGAGCTGTAGCTCGTACTTCAAAATTACAAGAGTAATGCAAAAGTTCAAAAAGCTTCTATCCAAGGCTACGGCCTCAGTATTTATGCAAAATGATAGTCCAACAGGTTTCCTTGATTTGTGGAGCTCGGCTGTCCAACTGAAGGTTAAACTGCTGATCCTGTAGAACAGTTGTAATTGCTCTTCCTGTAGAACAGTTGGCTGCCTCTAAGCTCGGTGGGGAGATTGGTTGGAGCTCGGAGCTATGGTGGGAATCACGAGGAAGGTCCCCAAGACTGTGGACATCCTCTCCTAAAAACCAGCAGTGCCACCTAACTGTCTCCTTGTCTCCTTTCTCGTGGTCTTTGCTCCCTTTTAATGCCAAAAACCTGAAATCATCATGTATTAGTCACGTAGATAGAATGCCTACCCTTCTTCCTACAAACAACACGAATAAACCAAGAAATGAGTGCATAAGCAATAAAAAATGAATGAGTTGAGCAGAGCAAGTAGGCCAAATGAGCCCAAATTGTACCAAAAATTGGGGCTCATCAGCAGGTTATAGGTTTGGATGCTAATGACAATTGCTTATGGTACAGATCATACATGATACCTTGCATGTGCTCAGGGGGAGCATGGACGGATTGGTACATCTTGGCATGTACAAAGGGGGAGCTCAATCAGAGATTTCAGCAGGTACTCAGGGGGAGTATGGACAGCAGAAGGTATACCAAGGAAGAGAATATCTTGGTCCGCCCTTTGCCCTTGATGTCAAAGGGGGAGAGTGACTTGGTGTGGTTGTTGCCATCAAGTCCAAAGGGGGAGATTGTTGGCATTATGATACAAGTGTTGTCCTTGATGGAAACTCACTCAGAGGTATGATACAGGTGTTGTCCTTGATGGCAACTCACTCAGATGACAGATCATAGTGCAGCAGGTAAAGAGAGAGGTATACGCGGGTTAACCTTGATGAAAGTGCGTATACACGCGAGTTAGCGGAACAAAAGGCGCGTACACGTACACATGCAGGTTCACAGAAGGAAAGGCGCGTACAGGTTGGAAACCATGGTTTTGGTCCGTGGTATTTGGTCCATGGTATTTTGGTATTAGTCCATGGTATTTGGTCCGAAATGTCAACCCCAGGTAGTGGGTCCAAGGTATTGGTTCAACATGGTTTTGGACCATGGTATTGAGAGAAGCCTAAACCTATATAAGGAGAGGATCATTAGGCCAAGAGGGTAGTGGGAAAGTGATGAATATCTGATGAAGTGTGAGATCCAGATGCTGGTTATGGCTTGCTTGATCTGGACCAAGGTTGCATTCATGTGGAGGATGATGAACGATGGAACGAGATCTTAAGGCTTGGAATGATTACCATTATATGGTTTGATTATGGATAGACTAGATCTATTGACGCATGTTTATTGTATGAATGTTATGATCTGGGTATGATTGATGTCTGGAACAATTGCAAAGCTACGAGTAAATATTTGCAGATTTGTATGCGGGTTGGCTTTGGTAAAAGCGTGTATGTACGCGGGTTTGGTTCATCATAGTAGCGTATGCATTACATTTGAAGTTACAGTTGGATCTGGTTATTGTTGCAGAGTTCTGTTGTCCGTTATGTGTTCTGGTGACTGTGTTGTTGACAAGGTTTTCAGAGATTCAATATTAGGTGATTCAGAGATTGATGATGCAAGTACAGTTGATGATTGTATTGCAGTGATGATTGTTTTGTATTTATGGATCCAGTATGAAAATGTATGAAACGTGGTCCCTGGATTATCGTAGAGTTCAGTAGGACGGCGCCTACGTACTGGTAAACATATTGGCCAGTACAAGAGCTAGGGGGTTGTAGCTCCCTTCCAGGAGCAGCTGGAAAACGAGTGAAGGTGACGGTGCCTATGTACTAGTAAATGGATTGGCTAGTACAAGAGCTAAGAAGGTTGTAGCCTTCTGCAGGTAGAAGCCTGCGTACTGGTATAAGACTGCACCAGTACTATTTTAAAAAGAAGTTTCTTATTAAAGGAATCTGAGAATGAAAATGAAAAAGTTATATTGATTAGATATTACTGATTCACCCCCCCCTCTCAGTATTATTTCCAACAGGAAAGAACAAATTGTTCCATTAAAACTTGAGAAGGATCAATTGAATGAAGGACTTCTTGATCTCCAAGACCCTTTTGCCAATTTGTTGTAGTCATCAAGGAAGATGGATGTTCTTGTATTTATGGATTTTGGTTATCAGTTTCAGTTAAATTTTGAGTTGCTAAATGTTAACATTTTCTTTATATTTGAGAAAAATGAAAGCAAAGTCTAGTCATCAAGCCATTTGCTTTCATGGTTGCACTAGATGTTTGACTTCACTTGATCATGCAATTTGTGGATCAGTTAGAGTGAGTAGGTGTGTGAATAAGCTCAACCCTTTGAGCATCTTTTTCAGAAGTGTGAATTTCCAGCAGTTTGTCTTGGTAGTTTGGTATTATTTTTTAGTATTGTAGGTGTGGGTGGATATCATCAGAATCTAACGCCCGAAGTGAAGGCCATGAGATTCTGGTGATCTACTGCTATATGTAATGTAAAAAACAAAATATTCATAGTCAACTTTAGTCATTTTGAGTTGAAATCCATTCCCCAATGACTCAGGCTACTAGTCTGGGTGTTCTTGTCACCTCACATGGAGGATGCCATTCCCATTGGAGCTAATGTTAGGGTCCTATAATATAGGAATCCCATTCAAATTTGTCTTAATATTCATTTGGGGGTATTTTTGTAATATTTAGCCTATGGTTTTATGAGTCTCATAATGTAATGGGTCCCTGTACAAAAGAGTCAGTTTGGTCAAAGGGTCATTGTAAATATTTGTGTAAAAAAGGAGTCTATAAGCCTTAATGCAAATTTGTAAGGCCGTGAAGGGTCCATGAGGAGTTATCATTTAAAATTAGTAATCATGAGGGATTAAAGTTATTCTAAGTCAGTTGATGAGGTCATGTCATTCAAATGAGTCATTTAGAGTTAGTTATGAAGTCAGTCAGTGTCATGTCCTACTCATGGTTGTAAAAGTACCATCTCATGCCATCATTCAAAACCACCATCATGACAAGAAAAGAGTTTTGGGTGGAATAAAATTCAAATTTCCTTGAATCTCTCTCATTCTCCCTCATATGTGATTCATTCCGAGCTCTAGAGAAATGTGAAGGTGCAAGAAGGTTTCAAAAGCCGAAGGGAAACATTCAAAGCTCGTGGGAAACAATCGTTGTGTAACTGTTGTGCAAGTTAGAGTAAGCTATCTTGAAGGTATGCATGCATTAAAAAAACTAATTTAGGGGTTATACACCATAAACCTTCCATTCCAAACATACCCATTTTCTTTGTTTTTCTAGGAAATTTACGCAACCATATTAACCACGGAGGTCTGCTACACTTTGCTACGAATTTGCCGCAAAATTGATTGTTTTTGTCATCATTTTCAAATATGTTTCCGATCAAATGGAGCTTAATTTTGGAAACCCAAAATAGGTTTCTGTCAAGAATGGACCAAATAACAAAAAACTCTTTTAGTTTCTGCACAGGTGTCATATATTGGAAGAGTCAAATGCATCTTTACATTATATTTTTCAGGTTTTGGCATTTCATGTTTTAGTTATTATGTTTGGGTGCATATTCCGAGGAGTTGGAGAAGAATTTCTGGAAACTAACAGAGGTTTATCTCAAGGACACTCGCATCTACAAAAAACTCTCTCATTTTTGTAATAGATTTCAGGATTCAGGATATATGAGCTCGTCTTTGAACCCTATTTTTTCATAAATTCGGTCCATGTTTCGTAGCACGCCTGCTGTGCAAACATATCAATCAAATTTATTTTGAAAAATTTCGAATTTTAGAGCTTCTAGAAGTAATTTGGTTGTTAGATAAGTGTCGATAAGTTTAAAATCATGTAGTTTGAGTTGTTAAACAAAGATGCATTGTTTGAATTGATGTTTTTAAATTGTAATAAAAATTCCTATTTTTTCTACATAGCAAGTGAAGATGCATTGCATCTAGACCATTCAAATTTTATGAAGTGAATTCGACCACCTAAAGTGGTAATTTAAATTTCTCATTGTATATAATGATGTAAAGACATGGAAAATAGGTTGGTTGGTAGTGTGAAGAAGCTAGTCTTCAAGTTTTGCATTTTTGTATCATTTTCTCAAGTGAATAGAAGAAGGAAAAAGGTGTTTTGACAGGGATTATTGTGTCATATGTCTATTGGTCTGTGAATTATCTTTGTTACCAGTGTTTCTTATGTTTCCATGGTGTGAAAATAATTCTTCATGCTCATCTTAAAGGAATTTTGCATAATTCACTTTGTGCTATGTTTTATATTAGTTGAACCTTCATGTGTTTCCTTTTCTTCTAATGGCAATTTGAATTCATCCATAGTTTGATGCTCTCAATGTCATATCTTAATGCTGCACTCATGCCACTGAATACAACGAAACTTGGTTAATTATCAACAGAGCTGCCTATCTTAACCCTGCTCAAAATATCATCATCATCCCTTATTCACTTGAATCATAACTATACTAAGCCTATTCGAAGTGGATCTTCCTTCTTTCACCTAGTTTCAAACAACAACATAAATTCACCTTTTTTATCCTTATAGCCAACCTAAGATCAATATATTTTAGTCACTTGATTGACTGAGTGAAACGCTAGTGAGATCCCTCTCCAAGTCTAGTAGCGTTGGATCCTAGCCTAAAAGTGGTATGTGGTTAACTTTGGAATTTCTCTCCTCATCCTAGGGAAATTTATGGAGTGCTAACAAGGTGAACAATAAGTATGCCCAAAGCCTCTAGAGGATTCATTTTCCGGAAATTCTGCTGGTTAATGTCATTTATGGTGAAAAACATGTCTAATGCGTGGTGAGGGGAGGGGCCCTCGGGGCCACATTAACCGAAGATTGATCACCCCCATCAGGGGATAGAAAAATAATTTTATAATTATCAAACATTTGATTTAATATGTAAATATTTCAAAACTATTGTAAAACCATAATGCTTTTTACAAATTGATTAAAATTCAAACATAGTTTGACAAAGTGATTGCAATATAACCTGCCTTTCAGTAGGTATAATAAAATAAACACCTATAATGATCTTAACTCCAAAATATAAAATTCCTGCACTTAAATTTGTAACCCTTGGTTCATATGGGTGTGCCAATCCTTTCCTTTCTTAAAATTAGCCCCTCATTGATGACTTCATATTCACAGGTATTAGGCACCACTATATTTAGATCAACCTAGATTTTGTGGAATAATGAAGCAAGCGTGGTGTGTAACTTGGTGGGATCCATTAGGTGTTGTTCCAATGATTCTTTTGTTGGTTTTGTATCTCTATCTGTGATAGCTAGATGTCATGCATGCATTTTTTCTTGTATTTCACGTTCAATTTCTTGTTTGGGCCTCACCTCTCCTTGTGCTCCGATGGAGAGTAATTTGTGGGATTTGATCAACCTCTCCATCATGATGTGGTGTTGTTGATATGCGACCATAGTTTTCATCACAACTTTATCGAGCTTTTTTTGTGCTTAGATGGAAATCACGATCTCCGCTTTATCATTTTCCCTACCCAATTCATCTTTCCTTGGAAAATTCTCTAGTGAAGTTGGGTGTTATATACTCCACTCATGCATTATATCGATGGCTGCTAATGTATCCTTCTATTGTAAACCTTTCACATTATGATCTGATAATGTGATCTTAGACAATTATTAAGGTATTACAGACTCATGTGCATGGATTTGCCTATGTTACTTTGTGCAATGGATCGATAAGATTGCGAAATACATAGACAATGAAGCAGTTAAAGAACATAATAGACAAACACACATAAACACAACAAGTTTAATAAGGAGTTCAACCAACACTCCTGGGCTACGTCTCCTGGTCCAGCCTTCAATGATGACCTCTCTATTATGTCTTCAGAAGCAGAGTTTTTACAAAAGTGAGCTCAATTTGAGTCTCACACAACATATACAAAACAACAAGGCTTTACTTGGATCCCCCAAGTCTTTCTGAGTACATAGACTCTCCTCACTGACTCTCTATCTCTGTTTTCTCTTTGTCTCAGCACTGCTTGTCTCTGTTTCTGGAAGTCTGTGGCTTTAAAGCCAACCAACGATGTCTGTTCGTTTCTCCTTCTCGGCTGCCTGGATTCCCGGCCTCTGTCTGCTCAGATCCACTTCTAAGCATTAGAAATCATTGCTAAACGCCTTCAGGGATGGTGGCCACCTGTTCTGAAATGGAATGGGTCATCGGGCCTTTGAAATTCCCACAAACAACGTTCTATGTTTACATAGAGAAACACACTAAAAACTGTGAAAATCTTCCAAACTGTCGTTTATCGGATTTGAATTATTATAGATTCTGCCTTATAACTCCTATCGGGTCCGCCTTTATATTGCTTATCGCATCTCCACCGTTGATATGAGAGATCTTGATCCAACAGCTGAGGTTCATTTTGGGCGGCTCATTTGTACGAGAGTTAACCACCCGAAAAGGGTGGTTTTCTCTCTAGGGCCTGGACACGTGGCAGCCAGTGTATGGGCTCAGGCAGAGCCTGGCCAAAACCACTTACCGCCTACGGCCCGCCCGAAATCCCGCTTATTTTGTGATTTCCCTTTGTATTTTAAAAATACATGAAAACATTGAAAAACCCTGTAAAATGGCTTTAGACGAACTTGAAATATTATATATTTGCATTCATAAACCATTTCGGGTCTGGTTTCATCGTATCGGCACATTTCCTCCGTATTTCGTTTATTTAACGAAAAACGTAAATACAAAATAAAATGTCATTTTCCGGATCTCAAAATATATGAAATGTCACTTATTTCTCCATCGGGTCCCGCTATCGCTAGTTAGGTCTATATTAGCCCCGCTCCATTGTAATGCTCCAATGCGATGTTTCGATGCAATTGATCGCAATCGCATATCGCACATACCCCCGGGTCGTTTGTAAGCGCTCCTCTGTGGTTTACCGACACGATATTGCGATTCAACTTGGGCCATCAATTTGTCTGCTTGATAGTCGGTCCTCGTTGACCTCACCGATCGCTCTCGCATATTCCATGTGGTCTCCGCCGATAGCCTCTGGTTGCCACCGCCGATTGCGATTTTCCGATCGGATCTAGACCATTGATCTACCAGATCCGACGGCTCCTGTGCATTGCTCCATTGACCTCTGATAGGCTTCATTTCACTGTTTTCTTTATGTTTTTTCCTCCCGATAGTGTTATCTGACTTTTCTAAAAGTTCTTCTCATGCATAGATTTGATCTTTAGAAGACTTAGAGGGTTTTCTAGGATCCATTTGGATCATGCCTTCCCACTGAAAAAGCTTTTGGACCACCAAAAGTTGGTTTTTAAGCATCAATCAAGTGAGGATACAGCTTCCTCACTTGTCCCATCTCTATCCATCTTGCACTGCTTGGTTTTGAACCTTTGAGTCCGATTCTGAGGTACTCAACATCCCCTCTACGCGTATTTCTCACCTTCCTGTCCAGAACCGTATCTTCCTACAACTCATTGAGATATTCAGGCAACAGATCATCAATAGAAGGCAACAGACTTTTCTCTTCGGGATCTTCAATTAATGAAAGTTCATATAGTCTCAAGTTCTCTGCATTAATGACTAAATAGATATGCATATAAGCTGGAAAATCAAGGCGAAAAGCGTTCTCACAAATTTTTTCAAGTATCTTGAAAGGCCCATACCTTATTAGCTTCAACTTCTTTCCTTCACCTTGCATTCTGTCTTTGTTGATGTATAGCTAGACTTGATCACCATCTTAGAAGCTATGCTCAATTTGATGCTTGTCATGCCTTGCCTTGTACTTGGCCTGGCTTCTTTCCAGTTTTTCCTGCACTGCCTGGTGAATTTCTTGGATTTGTTCAATGAACTTGGATGCTTTGTCCACATCATTGTGTCCATCAACTGCTACGTCTTTACTAAAGACAAAATCCAAGGGAGACCTTGGTGTAAAACCAAAACAAGTCTCAAAATGAGATCTCTGTGTAAAAGAGTGTTTAGCACGGTTGTAAGCATGTTGCACATAACATAAATGTTCATCCCAAAGCTTGGGATGCTTGCTGCAACAACCCCTGAACAACTGGATCACTATCCTGTTGACCACCTCTGTTTGGCCATCTGTTTGTGGATGAATGTTGTGCTCTTCTTCAATATGGTGTCCAACAACTCCCATAGACTTGACCAAAACTTCCCAACAAATCGGGAATCTCGATCAGATACAATGGAAGTGGGTAACCCAAAATGAACCCATACATGTTGAAAGAACAACTTCGCTGTTTGTTCAACTGTAATTTTCTTGTTGCAAGGTATTAAAATACACATTTTGCTGAACCCGTCCACAATAACATATAAGTAATCATGACCTTTTCTAGATTTAGGCAATCCCCCAACAAAGTCCATGGAAACACTTTCCCAAGGATGAGAAGGGATTGGAAGTGGAGTGTACAAGCCTAGTTTTCTATTGCTGGGTTTACTTTTACCACACATGGTACACCCTTTAATATATCTAGAAACTGTTTCATGCATTCTTGGCCAATAATAGAACCTTTGCAGCCGTGCAACTGTTTTACTTACACCAAAGTGACCTGATATTATATAAGTATGTGCTTCTCGGATTATGTTAACTATTTTAGTTTGAGGAATGCATAACTTTCCCAAATGATACAAGAGTTGGTCCTTAACATGATAATCCAATTCTTCTACTTGTTTGCCATGACTTAAAGTTGCATATACATATTTAAAATCTACATCTTGAGCATATTGTTCAATGTAGCTTTCATGTAGTATTGAGTTATGCTTAAGTATAGTAGACACATTTATGATTGGTCTTGATAACATATCTGCAACTTTATCGTGTATGCCCTTCTTATATCTGATGACAAGATGAAACTGTTGTAGAAAACCCATCCACCTATAGTGTCTTGATTGCGGCAATTTAGTTTGTGAGTGCAAATATTGAAGTGGTTGATGATCAGTATGTATAACTGTCTCTTTTCCCATTAGGTAATGTTTCCACTTTTTCACACTCTGTACTAATGCATACAATTCTTTATCATATGTGGGATAATTAACTACTGTAGAATTAAATGTTGGGTTTACCATGTTGCATCAACACTGCTCCCATGGCATAATCACTAGCATCTATTTCAATCTCAAATGGTCTTTGAAGATCTGGTAATGCTAGTACTGGTGCTATACTAATTTTTTCTTTCAAGGTGTTGAAGGCTTTCTGCTGTTTGCCTCCCCACTGAAACACCTTATTCAATCCTGTTAAAGCATGTAAGGGAGCTGCAATCAAGGAAAAGTTAGCAATAAACTTTCTCCAATATTGTGCTGCTCCTAGGAAGCTCCTAACTTCTGTAGCAGATTTGGGTTTAGGCCAGTTCACAATGACTTCGACCTTAGAGGGATCTATCTTCAATTCACCACCCCCTACAATATGACCCAAATAATTTAAAGATGTTTTGCCAAATTCACATTTTGATAACTTAACATAGAGATTTTCTCTTTTCAAAACATCTAAAGTCTACTTTACATGATTCAAATGTTCTTCCCATGTTTTACTGAAAACAAGAATGTCATCTAAATATACAATTAAAAAATCATCAATAAAAGGTTTGAGTGCATCATTCATAACTCTCATGAAAGTGGCAGGAGCATTATTTAAGCCAAAAGGCATAACTAGCCATTCATACAGCCCTTGCATGGTTTTGAAAGCAGTCTTCCATGCATCTTGTTCTGCAACTCTGACTTGATGGTAGCCACTACACAAGTCCAACTTGGAAAAGTAAACAACTTCTTTCCGCTGATCTAATAGATCATCAATGCACATCCTCCACGAACCATCTTTCTTTCTCACCAACATGATTGGAGATCCGCATGGTGATGTGCTTGGTCTTATGAACCCTTTCTCGAGCACCTCCTGTACCTGCTTCTTGATATCTGCATTCTCTAAAGTGGATAACCTGTACATTCCGATGTTAGGCAATGGAGCATCTTGCTGCAAATGAATATCATGTACAATTTTGCCTTTTGGGTGGCAGACCTTTAGGTTCTTGAAATAGGATATCATATTCTGAAACAACTTTTTCTAAATCAATTTTCTGTTTAGCATCATTGCCTTGAAATACATTGGTTTTATCAGGGTTCTTTTCCTTTACAACTATTAGTAAAAATTGCTTGCATGATTTTACAATTATTTTCATCTGCCCTGAGTTTATGAGAGTGTAGTTATTTTTGAGTTGATGAGCTCTTACAATATATTCTATTCCATCTTTTATGAGTTGATACTTATTTTTAGTTCTATAGAAAATGGCTTTTCTATCATACAAGTAAGGACTTCCTAAAACAATACCACCTATATCCAAGGGAAATATATCTAACTCAACCTCATCTACAAATGTTGACCCAAAAGCAAACCTAAGTTTACATTGTCTAGTCACTTGTAGCTTTGCTTTATCACATACCCAACCTAATGGATATGGCTTCTTGTGAGGTGTTGTTAGTAATCCCAACTGCTTTACAATTGCTTCAGAAATCAAGTTTAATTGTGAACCACTATCAAATAAAGTATCAATCTTTTGATGCTTGGAAATAACTCTAATATGAAAAATTTCATGTCTTTTCCTCTCATTTTCTTCATTATCAATAGATAGTGCAGAATTACTAGTAGATGCTTCAGAATTTTTATCTTTTATACCTATAATTGTGACTGTTGTTTCATCACCTGAGTCTGACCCCAAATATTTCTGAATAGCAGCAGCAACCTTCTTCTTCTTGCCATCAAACTTCTTGGGTTTCAACTCCGAATGTAAAGACCAACAATGTTCATCATCGTGTCCACCCTTCTTGCAATGAGTGCATGAAGGTTTGTCTTTCTGTACAACGTTTGCCTTCCTCTCTTTCCATCTCAGCTTCTTCTTTTCCTTGTTTTTGCTTGCAGTGGGTTTTGATGATCCCCCAATCTCTGGGTTCACATTCTTGCCTCTAGCCTCTAGATGTGTAGCCTGAACAGATACCTCACCTATGCTAGTGGGGTTAAACATGAGAATGGTGTGCCTCAAATAGCTATGTAGACCACCTATATACTTCAACAAAGTTTCAAGTGAGTCTAGAGAAATGCCTAGAATTAAAGCTCTTTTTCTAAATTCCTAGGTGTAGCTTTGTACACATTGGCCCTTTAATTGGTGAAGAGTTTGCCAACTCATCATCTCTTGCTGCATATAAGCCAGTGGATAGAACTATTTTTTAATGGCAGAAACAAATTCACTCCCGGTAGAAATAATTTTACCATGCTTCTTCAAATCAGCTTGTGTCCTGCCTTCCCACCACACTAGGGCAGTTCCTCTAGGGCGAAGGCTGGCCAACTGAATCTTTCTCCTTTTTGAATCGATGTTCTGCACCCTGCAATATACATCAATCTATCTAATCCAGTTATCTAGCTTTTCTGCATTTAATTCTCCATCATATATTGGCAAATCAAATTTTATGTCTAATTTAATCAAAGATGTTTTCTTCTTTTTATTTTCAGGGCTAGAAGGAGGTGTTGATAGAGGAGGCTCTTCCATTTTCCGTTTGCCTTCTGAATGGCCATCTAGAAGAGGTTCCTTTGTTCCTTTATCTTGTTTGGAGGTTGAAGTACTTTCACCTTGACCTTTCTTAAATTCTTGATACATCTCTTCTACCATGGCTCTCATGGTCATGAAACTGTCCATGCACTAAGAGTCTGATTCCAAGGGAATTTCTTCTGCCATTGTCCTCCTAGGATAGACTCTTCCTATTTCTGGGTTAGCCTCAACCAATTCTCCTTCTCCTAATTTGAGCTTTGACCTAGTTAGCATTCAACAATCTAGCACAAGCATGTCTAACCTTGGCAAACCTAAAGCTCTGATACCACTTGATCTGATAATGTGATCTTAGACAATTATTAAGGTATTACAGACTCATGTGCATGGATTTGCCTATGTTACTTTGTGCAATGGATCGATAAGATTGCGAAATACATAGATAATGAAGCAGTTAAAGAACATAATAGACAAACACACATAAACACAACACGCTTAATAAGGAGTTCACCCAACACTCCTGGGCTACGTCTCCTAGTCCAGCCATTAGTGGTGACCTCTCTATTATGTGTTCAGAAGCAGAGTTTTTACAAAAGTGAGCTCAATTTGAGTCTCACACAACAAATACAAAACAAGAAGGCTTTACTTGGATCCCCAAAGTCTTTCTGAGTACACAAACTCTCCTCACTGACTTTCTGTCTCTGTTTGCTCTCTGTCTCAGCACTGCTTGTCTTTGTTTCTGGTAGTCTGTGGCTTTAAAGCTAGTCGGCATTGTCTGTTCGTTTCTCCTTCTCAGCTCTCTGGATTCCCAGCCTCTATCCACTCAGATCCCCTTCTAAGCATTAGCAATCATTGCTAAATTCCTTCAGGGATGGTGGCCACCTGTTCTGTAACGGAATGGGTCATCGGGCCTTTGAAATTCCTAGAAACATCATTCTCTATTTCCACAGAGAAACACACTAAAAACTGTGAAAATTTTCCAAACTGCCATTTATCGGATTTGAATTATTATAGATTCCGCCTTATAACTCCTATCGGGTTTGCCTTTATATTGCTTATTGCATCTCCACCATTGATCTGAGAGATCTTGATCCAACGACTGAGGTTCATTTTAGGCAACTCATTCATACGGGGGTTAACTGCCCAAAAAGGGTGGTTTTCTCTCTCTAGGGCCTGGACACGTGGCAGCCAGTGTATGGGCTCGGGCGGAGCCCAACCAAAACCACTTACTGCCTACGGCCCACCCGAAATCCCGCTTGTTTCGTGATTTCCCTTTGTATTTTAAAAATACATGAAAACATTGAAAAACCCCGTAAAATGGCTTTAGACGGACTTGAAATATTATATATTTGCATTCATAAACCCTTTCGGGTCTGGTTTCATCGCATCGACACATTTCCTTCGTATTTCGTTTATTTAATGAAAAACGCAAATACAAAGGAAAATGTCGTTTTCTGGATCTCAAAATATATGAAATGTCACCTATTTCTCCATTGGGTCCGACTATCGTGAGTTAGGTCTATATCGGCCCCGCTCCATTGTAATGCTCCAATGCGATGTTGTGATGCGATTGATCGCAATCGCATATCGCACATACCCCCGGGCTGTTTGTAAGTGCTCCTCTATGGTTTGCCGACGCGATATTGCGATTCAACTTGGGTTGTCGATCTACGCACTTGATCGACGGTCCTCGTTGACCCCGTTGATCGCTGTCGCATATTCCATGTGGTCTCCATCGATAGCCTCTACTTGCCACTGTCGATTGCGATTTGCTGATCAGATCTGGACTGTTGATTGGCCAGATCCAACAACTCCTGTGCATTGCTCCATTGACCTCCGATAGGCTTCATTTCACTGTTTTCTTTATGTTTTTTCCTCCTAATAGTGTTATCCGACTTTTCTAAAAGTTCTTCTCATAAGATAGTTTTGATATTTAGAAGACTTAGAGGGTTTTATAGGATCCATTTGGATCACATTAACTACATATTGAACCGTTATGAGCATGGCAGCGATATTTTGAATTTTTCCAAGCTCCCAAGATAACTACTTCACAATGTTTTCTAATGATTTATTCACTTCCAATGTTCTTTTTTGATAATATCTATAGCATTGAGAGCTTGAGGCTAATATAGGTTGATTTTCCCTATGTATCCTTTTAGTTTCTTGATATTCCATTTTCAATTTATTGTCTTGTTCTTTTACCTTTACCAAGAGTTGTTTGATATTCTTTTCTATTGTCGACGAAAAGGTTGTTCTTGTTGACGCTATGGCCTGTTAGTTTTTGGTAACATTAGATAGGTGTTTTAGTCTCTATGGTGTCTATGATCCAAGTGGATATTGGTGGCCACTCGCCTATTCCACTTGGACCCCCACCGTTGTTTCTTGTAGTTTCCTTAATTGTAGCACAACTTACTTTTTTTGGCAGTTTTTCAGTTCTTAAACTTTTGGAGCCACATTATTGGCCTAAATGATAAAAGATCTTCAAAAAGAGGTATTGGCCTAAATGATAAAAGATCTTCAAAAAGAGGTATTATGATAGCCAAACGAAGATCGTATGCAATTGTTATGACCCCGGGAAGTTGATGTTCCAATTAAACCCAACGAGGTCCACAATATTTTGGCGTTTCACATCATAGGGTTAGGTTTTTGGATGTTTAGGGTTTCCCATTGTTTCTTAATGATAAAAAAGCCTTTGATCCTCATTGTAACATAGTTCGGAAGGCATGTAGCCACCACATTTCTTCTCAGTGATAAGCTACTATCGCCTGAGCTAGTTTATTTCCATTTTGTATGTAATAATTTTCAGTATTTTGTTATCTTTGAACTGAAGTTCAGTTTTCGTTGTAGCTTTGTGTTTCTATTTAAATTTGTATTTTATTTTGTTCCTGCATAAATATGGATTATTGGTATCAGAGTGGTCTTCTCTTTCTCTATTTTTTTGTGCACATCCCAACCAAGGTTGGGGTATAAGGAGTTAGGGCTCGAATTGGTTGAACCTTTGTAAGGCCAGCCTCGCCGACCTTGACGGCCTCCCATGGCAGAAGAAAATAAAGATAAGCGAGTAGGAGATCCTTTAAAAATATTGCTCTAAGAATCCCTCAGGCGAAAAAGGAACACGATGATAGACAACTTTTCCCAGATCTTTTGGTGGATGCCCAAAGGCGACGCATATTCATCCAACAACCACCTTGGAAGCACCACTCCCTTTACAATACACATCAACTTTGACATTCCCATATTTCAATTATAGATAAATGAAAATGTCAGAGATAAAATGTTAAATCTATCGGAAGGATATTTTTCGGTTCATGATTTTCCAATAGGGAAAAGATTATTTTTTCACTCCTCAAAGTCGCCCCCCATGTCAAGGATTGGTGGGAAACCTACTGTGAATAAAGGGATGAGAGGGAACCCTCGCTATTTCTAGCCGCACCCACTTAAAACTCTTTCTGAGATGCCATCAAGGAACAATATTACCCTGTCGGGCATTATGAAGAAAAGTACATAAAGTGGACCACATTGCGGTAGGGAAGGGACCAAGACGTGCCAGAGTTCACAAATATTTTTCATACCCTTCGCACGAAGTTGGCTATCAAGGATTTTGAGCGGCATCTAGTACTCAAGTACCACAATTGTCTACACAAATACATCAAGGACGAGATGGAGTTCCTGAACATATCCTCGCTTGGTGTCTCCTATCGATACACTATCAAGATCGAGTAGAAATTTAAACAAAGAAAGTGAGACTTTGGATCTGTGAATCCAAAGCAAGGGAAAGGCACCCCCAAACTGCAGAACAAAGGACAAATCTAAGGCGAGGTGACTCACGAGAACCTGATGAAGTCGCAAGCAAAGAAAAAACCACGAAGACAAAGAAGGACATAGGAAAGTGGTGTGAGTTCCATAAGAGCCTCACTCACAACACAAGTGAGTGTCGAGCCAAGAAGTCACCGGTGTCTGAGTGGAAGGCTTCAAAGTTAGATGCATGTTCTAACACTAAGTCAAAACCCAATTAGGGGGATGAAAAGGGAAAGAAAATTATTGATGCGGAGCCCAACACCACCGTTGCCACCACCAAGGTCCATAATATTGAGCCTGAAGATCTAGAGGAGGGGGAGCATCTCTTCCACCCACAAATGTGGGTGAAGGGTTCTCCACTATAATTCATTGTCAACAATGAGAGCCAAAAGAACCTCATTCAACAGATGTCGTAAAGCAGTTGGGCATACCGACCACACCACACCAGTAATTGTACACCATTGGGTGGCTTCGCCAAGGACGAGATTTCTGTGTCATCCAACAGTGTTTCCTTCCTTACAAAATCAAGCCCTTCATGGATGAGGTATTGTGTGCTTTTACTCCTCTTGAATTTTGTGATGTATTATTAGGCCATCCATACTTGTGGAAGCATCATGCTATGTATGAGTCTAGGCCTCACACTTATATTATCACTTAGGGTAATAAGTTATACATGATACTAGAGGTAGCCCCGCTTACCACCATCTCCTTGATATCTGCTAAGTAATGCAGTAAGATCATCTCCCAAACTGGGAATTTTATTTTATTTTTTTTGTTTTTGTTATTGTTGTATTTGTTGTTGTTGTTTATTTTTTTTTTACTCTCAAAGTAAGAGGAAGATCGTGGCCACATCCATGGCCCCCAAAAAAGGTTCCTCCACGTAGTAGAAGTAGGTGGATAAGGTCGTGGAATAATACAAGGACATCTTCTCCTCACCATAGGGGTACCCTTGCACTGTCAGGTCAAGCATTCAATCGATCTGACTCCCGAAGCACCTGTGCTCAATGGTTTGATATACCGCAACTCCAATTTGGAAAATGAAGAGATTAAGCAGTAGATCCAAGACTTTCTCCAAAAGGGCACATATGATCAATTTCCTCACCTCTTGGGAGCCCAATTGTACTTGTACAGAAGAAGGATGGAACCTGCAGGCTCTGTGTTGATTATCGGGCACTAAAAAAAACCACTGTTAGGAATAGGTATCCAATCCCATAGATTGATGACCTTTTGGACCAGCTCAAGGGTTCAAATTATTTGAACAAGATTGATTTGAAGTCTAGCTATCACCAGGTTCCAATAGAGCCCACAGATGTGTGGAAGACCACCTTCAAATCCAAGGAATACCTTTTTGAATGGATGGTCATGCCCTTTAGGTTGACAAATGCCCTTGTTACTTTCATGAGGTTGATGGATGACATATTTCCACCCTTCAACAACTTTTTCATGGTTGTTTATTTGGACGAAATCCTCATCTTCAGTAAGATTTGGGAGGAATACTTGCAACACATTCAACAGGTCCTTCAAACCCAATGACAACACAAACTGTGTGCCAACTTGGAGAAATGCACCTTTGGCATGAGCCAGGTCTAATATCTGGGCTACATAATAGATGAGGAAGGCATGCATGTGTATCTGGCCAATATCCAAGTCATTCAGGATTGGTTAGCCCTGACGACTCTAACAGAGCTTCACAGCTTTTTGGGCCTTGAAATTTTTTATCGGAGGTTCATGTTGGGATTCTCCCATATCGCTTGGCCTTTGAGTCAAATTACCAAAGGCAGAGTGAAAAATAAGTTTTCCTGGTCTATGTCCCATTAGAAGGCATTTATTGAGCTGAAGCATTGCCTCTCCTCTACACCTATACTCACATTTCCAGACCACCCCTTTGAAATTGAGACAAAAGCCTCCAACTATGCTATTGGTGTAGTCCTCACCCAACATGGGAATTCGGTGGCCTGTCATAGTGAGACACTTTTTGATACAATTCGAAAGTACCCCACCTATGATAAAGAGATGTATTCTATCATGAAAAATTGCCGGAAATGGAAGAATTACATTCTGGGGAAGGAGACGGTCATCCACACAGATCACCAACCTCTTTAGTTTATACATACACAAGGGAAGCTGTTGAATGATTTCCATCATAAGTATTCTGCATATCTAGAACAATTCCACTTGAACATTAGATACAAAAATGGAAGCACTAATCATGTTGCAGATTGCCTCAGTCAAACCCCAATTGTAGCACTGACTATTGTTCTCAACTCTTGTGGCCACGAGACCTATGGATGGCTACAACTATATAAATATGATCCAAAGTTCATCACTGCATAATAGATGCTAATGGATGGCAATAAAGTTCCATATTTCCACCTCCATGACATATTATTATGCTACCTGTGCCACCTTTTTGTTCCTTGAACCGAGTGTGCCAAGTTGATTTGGGAGGTGCACTACAGTCGGGTCTGTTTCAGGGAAAACTAGTGTCGATTCGAACTGCTAGTCCCACTAAGACGGGTAGCTATCTTAGAAACAAACAATGAAAGCTTTTCAAGAGTTCCTTTAAGTGTGATAGATGGAAGAGAAGAAAAGGGGACCAACTTGGATCTTCCGCTTTGATCTTAGCTTGATTTCTCCTTTCCTTGATAGAATTTTCTACTCCTCTCCTACTTGTCCCGCTTCAAAGAGTACCTGTAGAGTCAAAGTAACAACAAAATATCAAAGCATATCTATCTAAAACATCATAAACAATGCAGAATCAGAAACACATTGACCATACAATTGCATTCATAAACAATAAGATTCACAAATACACGATTATATGGAGGAAAACTCAAAGAAATTTATTAATAGTAATGTAAGAGAGGATTACAACCCAGCTGTCTGATCCAGCATCATCCTCCCAGTTGTAGAAGCCCTCTTCACCTCATGAACAAGAAAATCACCCAACAATGCAATGTCTCTTCTCACCAACAAACCAACAACACTTCCTTACAAATTACAAAATTCCAACCTCTAGATCTCTCATATGAGGGATCCATTTATAGATGTCTTGCAAGGGTGTGAGTCAGCTCTGGGTTTTTGATTAGTGTCATTCCACTGATAGTTCTTGGTTCCACTTGGAGATTTCAATGATCTCTTACTCATCCCTGGGCGAATTCAGAGAGGCAAGTGTCACAGGAGAAGTTTCTGGAGTATTCCATGATCATCCACCCTCCAAACTGTCTCTGCCATTTGTCTATTCTTGCTCATCGCATCCCACAGAAGGCCATTTCAGTATGCATCACACCTGGCCAGTTTGGCAGTCAGTATACATTGCACCTTGCCCATAGAGCAGTCTGTATGGTCCAGTTTTGGCCAGTTCTGAGTAGTTTTTCAGGTGGAACTTCTGGGAAATGATGTAATCAGTTGACCATGATCCTTTAGGGTATGAAACAACACTTTTAGGGACTTAAGGAGCCCTTAGTTTATGGACATATGAGTTTGGGGTTGCAGTGCCAAAATATGTCTATAAAAGCTGCCCCCTAAAGCATGAGGTCGTAAATATTCTGATGTCGGGTGAAGTGCTTTATTCATGAGGATCCGAGGTATTCGTACTGCAAGGTGACCTGTATAAGATACAATAAAATACATCATCATCATATATTTTCATGATCTAGCTAAGGCGGGCATTCCCATGCTCAGCTTTATAAATTCATTTTCATTTACATAGGATAGACAATTGTCTGCTGTTGCAAACTGGTGATTCTTCGCATGAAGAGTCATCTTCCCTAGCTTAGATGACTATCTGTGTAGCTTCTGTGTACAATTGATGTCTTTATTTTCCTGAATATATCACAGCTTGGATGGATGAAACTAGATCCGGGGTCTTCAAAACTCGTCCAATCTTTGCCCTGTGTACGAGTCGATCCATGTGAAAAGATGTTCTGAAGTCGAACATGGAAAGACATCATCTGATTACCAGCCAATGATGTAATCCGTTAACAGACGCGAGAAGAGTCACCGATAATGATGACGACCCTCAAGGTACTACAATACAATTCATGTGGTGTGAATATATGAGCTGATGTCAAACACCATGCAAAGTCTTTCGGTCGAAGGTCATTGATGTAAACCTGTCACCGGAAGTGAGAAACTTGCCATTGAGGCATGTAAGCTTCAAAGTACTGAAAGGGTTGTTTCTAAGTCAACTTCTTGGATAATGAGCTGATGTCGACAAGAAGTGACCTGTCGTAGGAGGGCCTTGACATATCCCACATCTACGATGTGAAACAGAGCAAATTATTTTTGTGGAGGTGAAAACGATCTAACGATATAAGGTTCAGGAATGACGGCCATGAAAAATGAAGAGTGGATGTAATGCAGTGGATGAGGTGTTTGTTGGATGGTGAATTCTTTGAATGACTTCTCTTGAACATATTGACGACACTGATATGGACTGGTAGCGTTAACCCCATAGATGGCATAGCGGACCAATGGTGATAATGAACGGAAAAAACCCAATCCAACTCAATCACGGTGATGGAGTGAAAGTGTCATGTTCAAGAGTGACCTGCTACCAATAGAGTTCTTCAAGTTTTCTTCCCATTTTTCCCCAGTCATTGCTGACCAGTACCTCTTTATTTTTGACAAGCTTGAGGAGGATAACATATGCTTGGTCTATAATTTTCCCTTCGGGCAAACCTGTCGCTTTGTGTTTAGCGAGCCTAGCATCAGTGAGACTCGTTCTTGTCTGGGTGGACAAGTTTGTCGCTATTGTTTTAACGAGTTTAACAACAAAGATAACTTGGTCCTTTTCATGTTTAGAGAGTTTGAAAATGGATGAAAAGGAGACTCCAACAGTCCTTTTTCGTGGCATAATCCCTTAAGTCCGAAAAAGTGTAAAATAATACGAAAGGGATGACTTTTCGATAGTTTTAACGAGCCGACAAAGACAAGTGCTTGATCTTTTTGTTTAATAATCCCTCAAGTCCAAAAAGATTAAAATATATGAGAGGGATGGCGTTCCCCTTACTTTAACGAGCTGGGAAGGCCAATAGCTCGACAATCTTTTTATATTTAACGAGTCTAAAAAGAGTATGGGGGTTTACGCAGTGCATTATATTAGATATCATTTTTTGGGATTCAACTGCGTTAAGTAAGTCATTCATGTATGACCATTTCCATGAGAGGTAGTCGTAACTGACTAATTTCTCATGATTTTTGAGACTAAAAAGAGTTTAAAAGAGACTTGTTTTTTAGGAACAAGTGGTATTTCTGGGTAGCAGCTGGTTCCAGGTAAGTTTGGAACTTCTCAAAACATGGCAGTGTGAAGAGGGTGGCAATCAGAATCACTCGTCGCAGATGTTCCTCAAAAGGGTAAACAATCAAGTGGAAGCGTATGGTCGGCCAAATGAAATGGAGGTGATGGAAGGAACACAACCAAGGTTCAAAAAGGGCTGATAGCAAAGCGATCACAAAGGTTATTTACCAAAGGTGGGTTTATTTTTTAATGAGCTTGAACCTTGTGCCAACATGTGCTCAGTGCAGGTTGATTTTTTAATGAGCTTGAACCTTGCGGGAACATTGCTCTTAATATTGGTCAATGATATTCAGTTTACCGTTTAACACATTAGATTCTTTCTTCGGTCTTTCAACCTGCTCAATTGCTCCATCAAATTGATTAGAAATACACATATATATGCCTAAAAAATGAATTAAAAACTAACATTTTACTTGAAGTACGTGAATAGTAACATAAAAAGTAGTTTTACCTCTCATTTTTACCATTTCATTTAAAATTTGGGATTTGGAGCTCTGGAGTGGTTTTCCCCCTCAAACTTCACCAACTGATTTCGGGAGATCCGGTGGACTATTCTATGTGCCGTCAGGACCAGGTAGGAGCTAACCCTAAACTCTTCATTTTCATTCCACCTTTTTCTGATTGTGGTGCCCCTCTTTCGCTGTTGGGATCCGCCCGTGGGGGAGAATCGGTGAGAGATTATATCCGTAAGCTTTGTAGAGATGGATCTCAGCCTAGTAGATATGGCAAGATCAATATTCGGGACGTCACTGATCGACCTCTGAGGACCATTTTATTCACCTTTGCTAGATTGGATGGTAGCACAACTCTTCATTTGGCGAACAGATCTTATGTGCAATATGCTTTAGAATGCCTGGAACCAAAGATATTCAACTGGTGTGAGGCAGTACTTCCGGTGATAAAAGAACAACTCTCTAAGGTAAAGAATGGAAGATCCAAAAAATTCGAGTACGGTTCCATTTTGACTGCTTTTGCCTTAGATAGGATCCCACTGATGCAGCCGCAACATATTTCACTGGGATTGCCAGCACCGAGGGAACCTAGGATGCAGAGATATAGGCTCTAGTGCCTCCTTCCTTCTCCTATTGTGTCATATTTGTAAATCCTTCAATCCTATCCCAAGTTGTTCTTAAGGGGGGATGTTAGGATATTTCGACACATAGGAAATAGTTAAGTATAAATTGGTCTAGTATAGAGTTAGGTAAAGTGTGTTTCTTTACTATGTACATTTTGTAACTTACAATCCGACGGTCACGATATGTAGTGATCCGACGGTTCATTCTCTCCTCGGTATTACCAATACTTGATTCGTGGCTTAAAACCCGATTGGTCCATGATCTCTATTTAAAGAGCATGGAGGGTCATTTGTAGGTTAACTGTTCATGAGAGAAGCTTATGTAAAATTTCATTCTTTTATTAATAAATTGCCTGAAGTGGCCGTGTTGGCTCAGGCCATGGACTGTTTCCCTCTTTGAGGGTTTTAACCACGTCAAAATACTGGTGTATTGATCTGTGATCTGTGTGTGAGCGGTGTCCTTTGGTGTTCTGTTTGAGGAACTTACCCTGTAAATTCCTACATGGTATCAGAGCTATTTGAGGGCCGCGTCCGCTGGTGATCCAAATCTGAAGCCAGTAGAACTGCATCCAACTGTCATTTCCTAGATCTACTGTTTTTGACTACTTTCGGGCCGAGAGGACTGCTCTATCGTGTGGGAGCATCTGTTCCAGTGAGGAACCTCTTTCGTTTCACGCGAAAAGGTTTCCGGTAGCCCTAGCTACGTCATTTTTAAGATCTGGAGGTATATAGTATTTATTTGCAGTTTACAGTTATTTTCTCTCTGTTTATTTCGGTTTCGGTTTATTTAGCTTTTTTGTTTTTTTTATTACCGGATCTGTACCTTTCATTTCTACGTATGCTCTTTTCCCTGCGACTCTGTGCGATCTGGGCAAATCAGAAACAGAAAGGAAGGATTTTTCTTATGCGTATGCTCTTTTCCGCTGCGCCTTAGTGTGATCTCGGAAAATCAGAAACATTGAGGGAAATATTTAGTTTCCGGCTAAAGAAAACTTCGAGCTATAAGGTTCGTTTTTTTTTGTATGTTCGTGTTGGGTTTTGTGTTTTTTGTCTTGTAGGGAAAAAAAGCTTTCTCAAGCAAGCACGCAACCCAAAGCTTCAATGACTAAAAAAAAAGAAACCCACCCCCCCCCCCCCCCCCCCCCCCTCTCTCTCTCTCTCAAACTTTTAGTTTAGCTCACTTGGTCCAAAGCTAATTTATGAGAGTAGAGGTCTTGAGTTCAAGTCTCCTTTTTGTGGGGGGCGGATTTTTCATTTCCGCACATTCCCGCACTTCGTCGGCATCTTCATCAACTTTTCTTCAAAAAGCCATAACTTCTTCATCCGGAAGCCGTTTTCAGAGCCGTTTTTTTGAACCAGCCTAATTTTTCGAGATCTTTCCATTGGAACACTTATTTTCAGCATCTATAGCTTCAGTTTCTGTTAAAATGGAAATTCCATGCCAAGTTATTCTTGAAAGCACCAACTACTTCCAATGGTGGTCCTACATTGTGGATTTACTTAGAAGTAAAGGTCTCTACAGAATAGCCTCAGGCCAAGAAACCAAACCGAAAGATGAAGATAAGGCAGCTAAATGGGAAAATAGGCAAGATCAAGCACGTGGGTTGATAGGGATGTCTATTTCTCCAGATCTTAGATTCCATATTGCAGAACTTGATACTCCTGAAGAAGCAATGAAACAAATCACTAAAGTTTTTGGAATTAAAAATGAACTTAAAGCCCATCAACTTGAAAATGAGTTGCTTACATTGGACCCCAATAATTTTTCTTGCATTGAAGATTTTTGGTCAAAGTTCAAGACCCTTAGACTTCTCTTGGAAGGTGTTAAGGTTAAGAAAGAAGATAGTAGCCTTATCTACTCCATTCTTACTAAGTTGGGACCAGCCTATTCTGTGTTTGTTTCCACCTTCCATTCTACAAGAGAAGCCTTCATTTCTCAAGGACAAGCCTACAAGTCCCCTTCCTTTGATTCCTTTTGTGATTCTTTAATAAGAGAACAAGAAAAACTCTTACACCTTGGTCTTCTTCATCTTGGAAACTCTTCCAAGAAAGCGTTAGCCACCCAGAAGCAACCAAATTCAAAGAATCCTAAGAAGTTGTATCCTAAAAGGAATGGTCCTAAACCAAACAAGGGTCCTAAGCAATTTTAGCCTCAAAATGAAAAATCATTTCAACAAAATGATAAGACAAATAAAAACAAAGGGAAGAAGACTGATAGACATTGCAACTTTTGTAATTGAGATGGCCACTTAGAATCCAAATGCTTTAAGAAGATGGAAGCCTTGGAAGCAGCAATGAAGAAGCATATTATCCATTTGGAGCACTCTTCCACTTCAACTTCATCTTCAGGAATGGCACTTTCTGCATGTGGTTGTCAAGCATCTCGGTCTGGCTATGCACTAAATGTATCTTCTTCTTCTCATTCTCATGAGTGGTTCATTGATTCTGGAGCTTCTTATCACATGGCCAAAAACAAAGCCATGTTTTCTTCTTTCAATGATTGTAACACCAAAAATATATATGTTGGTGATGATAGATCTCTTAGTGTTGTAGGGACTAGAACTGTTCATATAGACAATGGTCAATTTAATGATGTATTATGTGTTCCAACCTTATCCTGCAACCTTCTATTTGTATATCAGATAACTCATTCAGGTGAAGGTAAAATCGTTGAATTTTCACCTCATGATGTTGTAATTAAGGACCTAAGAGATCTTAGACAGATTTTAGCTACTGGCATTGCTGATGATTCTACAAGGTTGTATAAGTTTCACAACTTTGGGTCATCAAATATTCCCTTAGTATTTGTTGCTCATAACGATGAAGTGAGCAAACTTTGGCATGAGCGATTTGGTCACTTAAACTATCACTCCCTTCAGAATCTATGTAAAGAAAATATGGTGACAGGTCTTCCAATGGTATCTTGCAGAGATGGTGTTTGTTCCAGATGTGTACTCGGAAAACATCATCGGGATAGTTTTGAAAAACGTGCCTCTTGGCATGCCTCAGCCCCTTTACAGCTTGTGCATAGTGATTTATGTGGTCCACTTCCAGTTGTTTCATTCTCTGGCTACAAGTATTTCTTAACTTTCATTGATGATTTCTCCAGATGCACTTGGGCATACTTCTTAAAACTCAAGAGTGAAGTATTTAACATGTTCTTGGCCTTTAAGGCCTTTGTTGAAAAACAATCTGGACATCAAATTCTTAAGCTAAGATCTGATAATGGCGGAGAATATGTTAACAACAAATTCATCAACTTTTGCACTGAGAATGGAATTCAAATGCAACATATTGTTCCATATACTCCACAACAAAATGGTGTATCTGAAAGGAAGAATCACACCTTAAAGGAAATGGCTAATTGTATGCTTCAATCTAAAGGACTTAGTCTTAATTATTGGGTAGAAGCAATTAACTGTGCAAATTACATAATAAATCGCACTCCTACTAAGGTTTTAAAGAATATCACTCCAGAAGAAGCATGGAGCTCAATTAAACCAGATGTAAGTCACTTTTGTGTTTTTGGAAATGAAGCATGGGCCCATATTCCAGATGAGAAACATAAAGCTTTAGAACCTAAGAGTGAAAAATGTATTTTTGTTGGATATTCTGAAGATGTCAAAGGATATAGACTTATTCCACTTAAGTCCAAAAATGTTATCATTAGAAGAGATGTAAAGTTTGCTGAAAATATATCGGCCTACGAGCCTAGTTCGACGGATGTGCCACCTCTCCCTATCTCTTCTACTTTTGAAAATATTTCTTCTTCAGATGATGAAAGCGAGGATGAAAATCCTCCCCCACCTTCTTAGGATCCTCCTTCAGCTTCTCAGCTTCCAAAATGGGTCCGTGCTACTCGGGATGCAGCAGGTGATCTTGCCGGTGATCCTACAGATCAGCAACGTACACGTTCTCAGTTTGATAGAGCCTCTTCTTTACTGGCTCAAGCTTCAGTGAATTATGATCATGACACCTTTGCAGAAGCTTCAGGCCATCCAGATTGGGAAGCAGCTATGAATGAAGAATATCATTCATTATTGGCAAATGATACATGGGATCTTGTTCCTCTACCAAAGGGACGAAAACTTGTTAGATGCAAATGGGTTTATAGAACCAAGTATGGACTAGATGGGAAAGTTGATAAACATAAAGCTCGTCTTTTTGCTAAGGGTTTTTCACAAGTTGAAGGCATTGACTACATTGAAACCTTCTCCCCTGTTGCCAAAATGAACTCTATCTGCCTTGTTCTTTCCCTTGCTGCCTCTTTCAAATGGGAAGTCCATCAGATGGATGTTAAATCTGCCTTCTTACATGGGGACTTGCATGAAGAAATATATATGGAACAACCTATTGGCTTTATACAAATAGACTCCAGCCTTGTATGTCGGCTTAAGAAATCCCTTTATGGTCTCAAGCAAGCTCCTCGAGCTTGGTATGCCAAAATGGATAACTTTCTTTTAGAAAATGGCTTTTCTAGGTGTCATTCTGACAATACTGTCTACACCAAGAAAGTGGGGAAGTCTCTTATCATTCTTGTTCTTTATGTTGATGATCTTATCCTGACTAGTAGTGATCCCAACCTTATAAACCATGTGAAGTCTAGCCTTAAAAGGAAGTTTGAAATGACAAACTTAGGACACTTATTATTTTCTTGGTCTTCAAGTCTTGCAATCCAAGGAAGGTATTTCCCTTTCCCAATCCAAGTATGCCTGTGATATTCTACGCCATTTTCACATGGAAGACTGTAAGCCAACCCCTTCTCCCTTTTAGTTTGGAGTCAAACTTTCAGTCACTTGTACTTCTCCTGAAGTTGATGCTACCTTATACCGTCAACTTGTAGGAAAACTTTTGTATCTAACCCATACTCGTCCTGACCTTTCCTTTGCTATTGGCCTTGTTGCTC